>KZ452008.1:1002092-1187268 GCA_002786265.1 Apostasia shenzhenica | reverse complement strand
ACATACATATATATATATATATATATATATATATATATATATATATGATTGATTGTGCTTCAAATTATAAGGAAATTAAGATTGAATAAAGCATTAATGAGGCTGCAGCTTCAAGTCAATAGTTTTTACGTAAAACTTCATGCAAAAAAAAAATGTTAAACTCTAAAAAATTAAATGGACTTAGATTAAATAACTTATAAATATATATTATTTATTTAAAATAAAGAATAAAAAAACATAATGTATGCTTATAGCGTACTACAAGCCAGCGTACCCAGGCCGCATTAGACCGGGCAGCGACTGGCGGATGACGTCCGGTGGCATCCATTAATGCCAGAAACGTATGGTGCTGATTGACGCAAACTCGGTTGGCCCGGCGGGCTCCACGGCTCAGACCAGATTAATGGGCCTGCCCCACCATGCTATTATGGCATGCTCTAAATTACATCTAGGTCCCTGAGGTCTCCCTCTGTTTCATGCAGGTTTTCCTTTTTTTTGAATAATCACAAAAAAAATTTTAATTCCTTTTGGTCAGTTTTTATTACTTCATCGCCATTAATGTCTTCTAACATCTATTGTTTAGGTAAAATTATAAAAAAATTTATATTCTTATCAATCATGATTTTACCATTTAATTCATAGAAATATTCACTAAAATAGAACTCTTTTTCTTTTCATATTCTTTGTTTTATTTTTTTCTCTTTTTTTTTTATCAATTTCAATATCTTGAAGCTTTTAATGAGTTTTAATGATTGCTAATAATAATGCCGGTAGCCTCTATTTTAGAGAATTTCATGATTGATCTAATAAATCAGAAGATATTATTTGTGAGAAGCGGCAATAAAATTATTTTAGCTTGACGAGAAAAAATAACAAAAGGGTCTCAGTAAAACAAGCACCCCCATGCAAATTAAAATAATTAGAATTCTGTGAACCTCTTTGCAAAGGCAGCAAAGTCTCAGGCACCTGGATGCACTTTAACCTAAGCATTAATAATAAAAGATTGTCAAAATAATATTAGAGCAATTATGTCAGAGGATATTTTAATTATAAAAATTTATACACTTTACTGTTAATCTTAAAAAAATTATATATTTTACATCATATTTTTAAAAAATTATAAATAAATTATTAATATATTTTCATGAATTTTATTTTATTATACGTGTATATGATTAACCAGTCCATAGTATATATTTTTATCTTACTACATCGAATTTAAAATTAAGGAAACTGCAAAAGTTTATTGGGAAATTTAAGAGGCATTTCTTCTGCCTAAATATCAAATATATCCTTTTTTTACTCTTTATGATTATTAAGTGTTCTTTTTTTGGCTCGTTACAGTTGTTTTATCCCTATTATCTGTCGCCCTAGTGCCATCTCTTTAGTTTCTAATCCCTATTTTTTCATTATCCTTCTTATGCTCTACTTCTTTTACCATTATGCCATCGCTGTGAACCTCAATTCTTGTCATTCCTAATAGGAGCAGGCTAATGATCGGTTAATAACAATTAAATAGTATAATTGATAATTGATTTGTTGCTTATGGTATTACAGTATAAAATAGATAATGAATTATTCATATAGTAACAATAACAAAAACTTTCAATCAATGTTCATAAGTGTGACTACTATATGATCAACCCTTTGTCGTCCTGACTGTTGCATAGCATTATCAACAGCATGCTCAAATTTCTGATGCAGATCAATTGCAAATGCTAATTAAGCTGGTGAATAAAATGGTCAGTCGCTATTTTAGCATCAAATCAGAAATTATTTTTATGATTATCTCCGTTTGTCTTTAGGTATCAATAATCAATTTCATATTTTAAATAATTATTTTTTCAATCGTTGACACAATATTATCTAAAACAATTTGTACATTAACAACAAAATGATAATTTTAAGTCACCATCATTTGAAATTATAGTCCTTTTCGCTTAAATTTTTTCATGATAAAATTCCTTTCATTTATCTCTCTCATATTATTCTTTCTTCCTCCTGTATTTTCTTAGATAATATCGTCTTCCAATCATAATCTGTAACATTTCACATCAATAACTGTGACAGCTTTATTTGAACACTTACACAAAATCATACACATTTCATTATTTTATTACAATATTATACATATATTTATATATATATATATATATATATATATATGTATATGTATAGTAAGTAAATTTGCATCCATTAATTCATTAATTAATAAATATGGAAAAATATTAATTCATTAATTAATAAAAGAATTTAAACTCTATTCAAAACAAAATTCTTAATTTCATTAAAAAAATATATATATTAAATTTTCTACATGATCTCGAGGTGCGTTGGAGCCAACAACTAACCTGCATATGCGAGTCCCCCATTCAAAGCTTCCACCACGATTAATTCAACAAGAATTTATAGAACATTTAATGCAATACAATTAATGACATCATTAATCCGAATGATCTTAAATTAAATATATAAACTTAATTTTTTTTTATTATCATGGAATTAATTAATATCCCTCCTTAATTAATTACGCTTTAGCCAGGTATAAAAGGGGGCCGTTCTTCTCAGGACCGAAAGAGCTCTTTCTATGCGACCGGCTACTCTGCCATTGCTTGCTTCCCATTTCGCGAAACCCTAAGCTCAGAGGCGAGGAGAGAGAGGCCTGCGATGGCGGCTGAGGTCAGTTCGATGGTGCGGGAGGTGAGCGGATACAAGGAGGAAGGCGAGGGGAAGCGGGATCTGGTCACCAGAGATCTTCTTGGCGGCGGCAAAGTAATCGCCGGCGGCGAGGTGGATATTGAGCCCGCCGTCTCTCTTGGCTGGGATCGGCGCATCGATCTGTTGGTATCGTCTTCTTCTGATTTCTCTGATTTTTCTGTAATCCGAGCAATTGGAGCCATATTTGGCTCTTCGATTTGAGCGACGGAGATGTTCATAGTTTTTTAGGGGAAAACTCAGATCCACTTTTATATTAAGAGTTGACTCGTCGTTTTTTAATCTTTTTGAAAGATGTGGTTTCCAGATCTAGATGTGCAATTCCGAAATAAATCCTCCTCGTTTTCTTCGCCTTCCCCTGATTCTCCACAAAATTTGTGTCAATTTCTGTATATTCTTGGTGATTCATGCAGCCAGCAAAGGCGCAATCCCTGAGCATCGGCTCAGATCCGGTGTTTCGCGAGTTGCACGATCTTAACCTTCCGCCTCCCTCCTCCTCGAGTGGCGTAATCTCGGAGGAATCCTCCCGTCTCGACCTCACCCTCTCCGCCGCAGAGGCCGCCGGCCCGTCTGCCCCTTTTGCTGCCTATCGCAGCGTGTGCACGCTGGAGAAGGTGAAGTCGGCGCTGGACAGAGCCGAGCGGGAGTTGCGGTGGAGCTACCGCCGGCGGGCAGACTGCGGCGGCTCAACGTCTCCTTCGTCTTCGACTACTTCATCGTCCTTGAAGCGGCGTGCGACCGAATCTGGGGATTCGACAGACGTACAGGCCGATTCTCCATTTCCGCACCACCCTGTGGCAGCGGCGGCGTCCGGCGGGATGGTGGCCGCGGGGTGCCCTGTATGCCTTCTGTACGTGCTGATCTCGACGGCTGATCCTCGTTGCCCCAGGTGTGACTCTCATGTTCCGGTACCGGCACTGAAGAAGAAGACGAGGATTGATCTCAACTCGTCTTCTTCTTTTAATTATTACTGATGATTCCAGTAGTGAATAGAGCAGACGTTTCTTTTTCTTTAAGCAAAGCCTGAAGAACTGTCGATCTTTGCTTTCCTTTGTGTTGTAGATAAAAAGAAATGCATTTTTCACATTTGGGGCAATCACATAAATGCAGATTTTATATTTACATATAAATTATATCTCATGATTAACTTAACTCAAAATATTTATGGTGATGGGCGGTGGTGGCAATCGACGGCCCTTCTTGGCGCGATGGCTGGCTGCGGGAAATATGGCTTTTGGCAATGGCCATGTTGATGGTGACTGGCGCAATGGCTAGCGGCAGGGTGCTTGTGGCAACATCAATGGGCCGATAACAGTCTACAAATGAAATATTGTATGTATGTTAATTTTCTCTAAAAATCTGGCTTTTTTTTGCACCTTTTCTCCCAATCATTCTGGGGAAAGCATTAATCTTTGAGTGGGCAACCAAAATTTTAATTAAATTCTATAAGCTCGAGTAATTTAATATTAAAGTGATGACTTATCATGCATGCATGAATTATACTTTTTAAAAATAAAATTCCTATCTCAAATATGTGGAAGCTTCTTTCTTCCTTCACCTTTCCGTGCGTTCTGTTTGGATTTACTATTAATTATGTATTTTTTTTAAGCTGTGGATTTGAAAGATGAAAGTAGCATATAGTTTTGCGAGATGACATTTTATATTTCTATATCATTTGATCATATGTCTGCAAATTATCATAATGCTGCCATTTTATATTCCAAATTATCATATGTTTTTAGAAAATTTATAATATTTTTGAGATTGAAAAATATATTTTAATATTATAATATATAATATATTTATTTTGTTAATAAAAATTATATTAGATGCTAAATAAAATTATTATTTTTGTTAAAATATGTATATAATAATAATTTATAATATTTAAATATATTTATGATACAAAATAAATATAAAATATAAAATAAAGTATTTTCATAAAAATTTAATTATTTTTTAATAGACATCTGTTGCAAAGCTTTAATTATTTTTTTAAATTCTTGCATTTCGTATTCTTGTAAAATCGATTATATTAGATTACTTGCGCAACTATTACAAAAAATAATGTTTCTCTATTAATCAGCTATTTTGTATAAGATTGTGCATTAAGTTGTTCAAATTGAAAACTAATTGAATAATATTGAATAAATATTTAGTTTAGAATCTATTGGTTCAATGATTAAATTAGTTTGATTATTTAGATTTAGTTACATATTTAAAGAATGAACCGACTAATTAGCCAAATATTTACTTTCTCCTTTATTCTTCTATTATTCCGGATTAGGAGTTTATTTATTAGCCCGTAAGAAAATAGTTTGTCTATTTAAAAATTTTAAATTTGAATTATATTATTATAATTTTTAAATAGAAATAGAGAAATTATGATATTGTAATAAAAAAAATGTTAGCAAGAATAGTATCTGGTTATTAAAAAATTCAGAACCTCCTTTAATTTTTAAGAAGTGTATAGTAATTCAGAATTTTTGAAAGACTAATTTGTAATTTCCAACGTAAGCTCCATAATCCATATTCAATATTATAATATATAATATTACTTATTAAATATATTAATCAGGTAATTAGGCCATACCCTAATCGTTGAACATCTTTTGAATAAGAATTATTTACGCAGTGCTAATTCCTAAAAAAGATTTTAAAAATTAATTTTAATAAAAGATAATTTAGATTTATTTTATATTTGATCATTTATTAGAATTTAGATAAGATTGAAATAATGATGCTTTCAAAAATAAAATAAAAAACATGAAATTGAGGGTAAATTACGCTACCTCAGAAGGAAAATTCAAGCTGGTTCTAACTTTTAAAATTATTCGAGCTAAATCTTTTAAGTAGTGTAATTAAAGTAAATAAATCTCTCCAACTTTTTTTTTATGAATATTTTTATGGAGATTGTCTATAATGAAACATTCAAGAAAAGTTTTTTTTAAAAAATAAAATAATCTTATAGGACCAGTTTGCAAGGCACACCTAATATAAGGAGCTTAAAAAAGATTTATACAAAATATAATATTTTGAATATTATAAATATTTAAATTAACTTTTTTTTAAATTTTTTAAAAAGTAATACTTCAATGTTCTAAAAAATTTAATTAGAATTTTTAATTTTTTTTGAATAAATTTAAAATTTAGAAACAGAAAATGCAAAAGTTTGAATAGAAATGTTAAAATGCAAGTTGTAGCTTCTTCTTCTTTCTTAGGAATTTTTTCTTTAAAATTTGAGAATAAGAAAAGGATGTAAAAACTTTAAAAATATTAAGATTAAAATAAAAAATTTAAAATTTAGTGTTTCAAAAAAAAAATTATTTCCCTCAGTCTTTAAATCTTAAAATTCAAAAAATTTCACCAAAAGTAAAATTTATTAATTTTAAAATACAAATTTTGAAAAATATTAAAAATCACTTTTTAAATAAAAATGCCTAAAATATAATTTCTTTCTCCTTATTCCATTCTCAGTTTTCTTTATAATAATTTTAAAATAAATAAAATAAATTTTTTAAAATTTAAAATGAAAAATTTGGAAATGGAGAATCAGAGATGATTTTTTGAAATAAAAATTTAAAATATAAAATTAGTAAACTAGAGTAAAAAGTATTGTAAATTAAATTTAATATTTACAACCAAGTCCCTGACTTTAACTCTTAATAACGCACAAGTTCATGTTTTTAAAATAATAACGCACGGGACCTGATGTTATAATTTTAAAAATCTGGACCTATGCATTATTAAGTTTTAAATTCAGAGACCTATGTGTAATTTATCTAAAAATTTATTTTAATCCTAAAGTTATAAAACAATGTTTTATTTCAAAATACACAGGTAATCAGCGTTTTTTTTTTCATTGTCCTCTCAGTTTATTTGAATGACAGTTCAATATTATGCCATGTTTAAAAAAATAATTATTTAATTTGATAATATATATAATTTTATAAATTATTATGAAATTATTATTAAAAAAATAACATTAAAATAATATAATATAATATTAAATCAAATCATCTGATCCTTTTAAAGTTTTGATTTTTTAGAATATTATTTTATAATATTAATATCTTTATTTTTATTATAAATTGTAAAAAGGAGAGATTAGAATATAAGGTAAATTGAATTTTAAAATTTTAAAATTATATATATTTTTTGAATTTTTAAAGAAGAATAATGAAAGAGAAGCAAGACCTTCGTAGTAAAGTGATCGCCATTTTTTTGATAATATAACTGACGACTTTTATCATATCATGAAAACTATAAATATATTTTGAAATACCTGTACTAAGAAAAATAAATAGTTATATAAATAAATATATAAAATTTAAAATAAAACTAATTATTATATTAAATATTAAAAAGTGTGAAATAAATTAGATTATTTTATATTAAAAATTTTACAAGATGAACTCAAATTAATAAAACAATAATTAAATTTTATTTTATTTTGTCAAAAATGGCCATAAAAAAGTGTAAAATCCTGACAAAAGGACTAAATAATAACACTTTTACAACTTTAAAAATAAAATGAAGAGTTTTTAAAATAATAGCCTTTTATTTTCTAGATTTCAAATATTATATAATATAGTCCTTCAAAAATATTATATAATACAGTGTTTTTAATGAATAAAATAATTAAACTGACTTTATGGGAATAAAAAAATTATATCTCCAGCCGTAAGATTTGAAAGAATTCAAAAAGAATTAATATAAAAATAATATTGCACATCTTAAATAATTAAATAATTAAATTTTCATAAATTTCAAATCAAACTAAAATTTTGGTATAGCAATAATGTCAGATAATTAAATAATTAAATTGTCATAAATTTCAAATCAAACTAAAATTTTGGTATAGCAATAATGTCAGACAAGCAAAATTTTTTTTTTTATTTATGTGTGTGTAAAAGTTTTAGTTGAATTTAAATTTTAAATTAAGAATAATTACTCTCAGCCCTTTAATACTTATTATCACGTAAATTCATATTTTTAAAATTATAATATTAGAATTCCTAATTTTTAAAAAATTATCATACGAATTATTTTTTAATTTTTTTTATTATTAAAATTTTTTAAAATTATCATTATATTCTTACCCTTCTCTTTCCACCCGATCCGGCAGCCGCCCCAACCCCATGGCCACACGCAGCCGCCTCCCCAACCCTATGGCCGCCCGCAGCCGCCGTTCCACCCGCGCGGCCTCGCGCAGCCGCCGCCCCACCCGCGCGGCCACGCGCAACAGCCGCCCCACCCAGCGACGCAGCTGGCGGGGATCGGGAAAAGAAAGAGACTCCCTTAGAGGTCCCCTCTCGATTTGACGGCCGCGCGACCTAGCGCGGGCCCTCGCTGTGTCGCGCGGCCGCGCTGGTTTGCACGGCTGGGCAGCGACTACGTGCAGCCGCGCGAAGCCGCTGGAGGTCATGCGGGGTGGCGCGGCTGCCGAACAGGAGAAGACCCCCTCTCTCTCCTCCCGATCCGGCAGCAGCGCGACCCAGCGCGGCTGTCGGCGGTGTTGCATGGCGATGTGAAGCCGTCGGCAGCCGCACGGGGTGGCACGGTGAGTGCGCGCGGCCGCACGACTGCTGAATTGGGTGGAGAGAGAGAGAGGGGTAAATGTATAATGATAATTTTAACTTTTTTTAATAATAAAAAAATTAAAAAATGATTCATATGATAATTTTTTAAAAACTATGAATCCTGATGTTAATTTTTAAAAATGTGAACCTGTGTGATAATAAATTTTAAATTCAGAAACCTGAGTGTAATTATCACTTTAAGGTAATATATTTACTACAATCTAACAGATAAAATTTAAATTTAAAAAATAAACAATGAAATGCAGTCGTGATAATTGCTCAAAATTAGAAATAATGTAAAAAGAAGGAACAATGGGGCATATCTCAATGCACACAAAATGATATTATTGATAATGATTCTGATTTTTACAGTAGAGATGATTAATTTCATGAACAAAAACGCAGAGAATATTTAAAAGATAATTTTTCGATCAGCATAAACAGATATCTATAATATTCGATAGAATAATTACGTGAATTGCTGAGTTTTTTAGAATTATCTTTTCACAATCGTAAGCATAATCTTTGATTTCAACAGAGTCAACTTAATATTAACCTCTCTTCTCCCACCTACTCGGTAGTGCCACGCACAATACAACCCGCTGGACTTGAGAGGACAGTCGTTGCTCGAGCGAATGGCCCCCGAGCCACTGCGCATGACTTGCGTGCACGACTCATGCCCACATGCAGGCCGGGGGGCAAATAGTTAGGACTTCAGTGACTCTGCTGTATATGCACAACATTACTAGAGATGAGAAAGAGAAATGATATTTCCATATTTTGATAATTATATAATTATTAAAAAAACTAAATTGTGATTGGAGCTAGAGATAATAACTCACGCGAAGTAATTTGAATTTTGAAAATCTATCGATGAATTAGCGTTCTCAAAAACTCTACGTTATTTTACTCTTTTTCATAAATGGTCGGTGAAGTGCAAACTAAAAATGAGTAGAGAGAGCCGTGAACATCTAAGAATTGTGAGCATAATAATGCGATTAAAAATGGCTTGTTATTGATCATCTCAAGATTTAGAAGATCACATTGGACCCAAAATTCATGCAAATTTTTCAATCATAAAAAAATATTCATGCAGATTTTTAGTTTTTTTTTTTTTGCTTTGTTTGATTGGAATAAAAAAAGATAATTTTAAAAATTTTATAAATTTTTTTAGAATATATATAATGTAAAATAATGTGAATTAATTAAATTAAAAGTTATCTTAGATGTGAAATAAAATAATTATTTAATATTAAAATTTATGTAGAATGATATGTAAAATATTATTTTATTTTTTTTAAAATAAAATAATATTTTTAATGAGAGGAAATTTTAGTCATAACAAAAATTTTTCCTAACCAAGTGAGGCCGAAAATCCCAATAAAACATAAGGATCACAGTCACTGCATCAATGAATCACTAGGGTTGAGTCGATTTGTTGTTTGTAGAATAAATAATTATTCTATATTTCATTATTTTAGTAATATAATATATGTAAGTACATATGTTGAGGGAAAAATGTGCCACACCAAAGTGTCCAGACACAGATATTTAAGGCTAATTTGTTTACCAGCCTTCGAATAACGTTCTCGAATAATGTTTGATCAAATTGGGTCCCAGAATCGAATAATCAAGAATTGAATGAACAATATTAATCAAACAATTCCCTTGTCTCGATACACCAATCAACTAAATCATAAGTCATTCCTCTATTATACGATTTCTAGGCAATGAGCTTGAGAGAGGTGAACATCATTAAAGTATTGTTTAACTATTGACATAGACAGATTACATTACTATCATTGCCACGGGGCCATGTTAGCATAAATGAAGTTTACTTACTCCATTTGTTACCATCTGTTATCTCTTTATTATAAATAGTCATATTTATGATGGCGGAAAAAAATTTTGGGATCTCAGGCATTGACATACGGAAGGATTATTCAACACTTGTTCAGTTTTGTCTCCATCCATGTAACATTCTGTGATTCAAATGTAAAAATATTATCCGTTTTGACTTTAGAAAATTATGTGACTTGAGTACATTTCAGGAGGTTATCCATCCCAGCGCTATTCCAACTCAAGCATGCTTAACTATAGAGTTTCTCATCATTAGCCTTATGATTTTTCCTCAAAAGGCACTTCTACTATTTGAGATTATATTATCTACTTATATAGTTCAAAAAATTTTATCCTTTTTGATGTGAGACAATTTATTCTTATGTCCCTCTCATTACTTTTTATCTGCCTAAAAACTTATTAGAAGCCACACTTTGCCTCAGTGATTTCTTTTTTTAGAATATCACCCGACAATCGCTCCTCGCCCTCTTCGGCCATAGGTGTCACAGGCCCACTACCTTCTGTCTTGTTAGTTCACGAACTAATTGTATTACGGAAGGTTGGCTTTGGTACCATATCGTAACATTCTGTGATCCAAATGTAGAGATATTGTCTATTTTAATTTTAGAAAATTATATAACTTAAGTACTTTCACCAATCCCAGTGCTACTTCAATTTAAGTATGCTTAATTATAGAGTTTTTCATTATTAGCCTTTCAGTTTTTCCCTAAAAGGCGTCTCTATCATTTGAAATTTTATGTACTTCTCTCACTAATTTTTATCGGCCTAGAAGCCCGCTAGAAGGTGTACTTTACCGTAGTGATTCTTTTCTTTTAAAATATTATCCGACGATCACTCCCCGCCCTCTTCGCCACAGGCGACACAATCCAACTTGCGTTATTCAACTCTCTCCACTCAACAATATTTTTTTCTTCTTCGAATGACGCAGCTGATCCACCCTATCCTCTTCTTTTCACTTTTCTAAGCAATCTCTCGAAGGATTCTTACTCCTTTTCTATTTCTAAAACTCATCTTTATATTTATTTATTTTATTAATCTTAATTTGAAAGCTTTTACCCATATAATATACATGCTTATATTATTTATTATGCCTAATAAATATTATTTTCTAACGATTACATTTGTTGAGAAAAAAGCCCCATGGCCGAAAATATTTATATAAGGTGAGTTTTACTTAGAATTATCTTCAATGATATGAACTCCTAAACATTGAGATTAAAAATTATTAGGTTCAAACACGTATAGCGCTCAAATATGGAGACCAGCTGATTACACAATGATGAAAAGAAGATAAATAATATCATTTTTATTATTTTTCTTCATAACAAATCGATTTTCTATATTGATGAACTTTTTATGTTATGTCATTCATTTTATGGTAGGTAAAAAACTTAAAAAATTAACTTTTATATGTTATTTTGTTGTTATATTAATTTTTTTAATCAAAATTTTGTTGTTATATTAGAGCATATCATGACTATATAAACATGTTTTATAATCTCTTGTAGTTAAAAAATATTTTCTTGTAGTATAAATACATTTTTAATTAACTTTTACTTAATTCCATATAGTGAAAAATGCCTTCTACTTTTGTCTCAAATAAAAAAAGAGGGAAGAATTTCATATAACATCTTTAAAAAGGAATTTTTAATTTTTAATATTTAAAATTAGATATTTATATAAATATTATCCTATATTTTTTAATGCATATTCTAAATTCTATTTTCTCCATTTATAAAAGATTTAACCTTTTATTTTATTATTTTATTACAAGAAAAATTTAAATTTTTTCGTAATTATACATTAAAATTATTTGATAATATATATAAATATTTAATTTTTAAAATTAAATAAATAATTTTTTTTTAGGGATGGTAAATTTCAATTTTGTTTTTGGATAGAAAAAGAAATGGATCCGACTTTCTCGGCGGCATGCCAGCCACGTGGCACGCCCTCTGAATTACAACGGGGCGCTTGAAGTTAAACGTTACTTGTATGTTAATCCTAATTTGCTAATTTAAATAATTTTTGAAAGTAATCATAATAAGTTATATTTTAGAAAAACTCATAATATTTTATTTTTTTATCGAAACATTCGCTAAAATGTCATGGACTCCCTGTCGCTTATTGCTCGTTTTCTTGTTTTCCACCGCTTATTTTTTCGTCTCTGTTTTACTATTTCAAATCATCTTAAAATTCATAAAAGGATGAGTTTGACAGAAAAATTTTTCTTTTTTTAATTTCTGACTAGTATAAATTGATGAATTTCAACGTTCAATTTCAACCACAAAGGGTGTGTTTGTTTGTAAGGTTAAAATTAAATTTGGACAGAGAGAGAGAGAGAGAGAGAGAGGGAGAGAGAGAGATGGGACAGGCTATCCCGGAGGAATCGGAAGCCGCGGCGAAGAAGAATGGCGACTCCGCCGCCGGCGACGTAGAGGACTTTAAGCTTGTCGGCTATTCGAAGTTCCTCCGAGCCAATCCACGCACGGACCGCTTCCCCGTACTCGGCTTCCACCACATCGAGTTCTGGTGCGGCGACGCCATCAACACTGCCGGCCGTTTCTCCTTCGCTCTCGGCATGCCCGTCGCCGCCCGATCCGATCTGTCCACCGGCAACCTCTTCCATTCCTCTATTCTTCTCCGCTCCTCCTCCCTCCAATTTCTCTTCACCGCCCCCTACTCTGACTACCCGTCTTCCCAGACCCAATCCCCCAAATCCCTAATTCCCTCTTTCGATTCGGCCGCCGCTCGCCGATTCTCCGCTGACCACGGACTCGGTGTCCGCGCCATCGCTGTTCGGGTCGCAGATGCCGCCGCCGCCTTCCACGTCAGCGTCTCTCACGGCGCGCGCCCTGCGTTTCCCCCCGCAGAGCTCGGCCTCGGCTTCGCCCTCTCGGAGGTTGAGCTGTACGGCGACGTCGTGCTCCGTTACGTCAGCTACCCCTCTTCCGGATGCGTTTTGCCCTCTTTCCTCCCCGGATTCGAGGACGTCGCCGACCGGCCCGACCCCACGGACCTTAGTTATGGAATACAGCGGCTGGATCACGCAGTCGGAAATGTCGCTGATCTGACGACGGCGGTGAAATACGTGGCGGGATTCACCGGCTTCCATGAGTTCGCGGAGTTCACCGCCGAGGATGTCGGCACGGAGGAGAGCGGCCTGAACTCGGTGGTGCTAGCGAACAACGAGGAGACGGTGCTGATCCCGATGAACGAACCGGTGCATGGGACGAAGCGGAGGAGCCAGATTCAGACGTATCTGGACCACAACGGCGGCGCCGGCGTCCAGCATCTCGCTCTGTCGACCGGCGACGTTCTGCGGACGTTGAGGGAGATGAGGGCAAGGTCTCCGATGGGTGGTTTCGAGTTCATGCCATCGCCGCCGCCGACGTACTACGCGAATCTCCGGCGACGCGCTGGCGATGTGCTCACCGAGCAGCAGATGAAGGAGTGCGAGGAGCTGGGGGTGCTGGTGGACCGGGATGATCAGGGAGTCCTGCTCCAGATCTTTACGAAGCCGGTCGGTGACAGGTACGACGTATATCTAGCCGTTTGTTTGTTTGATGATCTCGGAGTTTAGAGAAACAGACGGCTGAAATTCATTCTTGAATTTTATTGGTCGATGGTTGGTTCTTATCTAAATAGAGCATGTGGGCCCGTTTGTCTAGGAGTTTAAAATTAACCTGATTTAATTTTAACCAGGCATATCACATCACACATAAAATTAAAAATTAAATTTATTTCACATCCTACATATATTACTAAAATAATAACTAACTTATATCACATCCCTCACATATTCCAACATAATAACTAACTTTATATCATATCCCTCACATATCTCAACATAATAACTAACTTTACTTCACATCATTTACAATTTTCAATAAAAAAATATCTCCATCAAACAAACACACCCGTGATGTTTTCCCCATTTAAAATTCATATATTCCGATAAAATTAAGGGGCATTTACATACATACTCCTTAAATCATCTTGAATTACATATTAAACCCCTCATTTTTTAATTTTACAACTTAACCCCCTAAATCATCCAAAAATAAAAACTAATAGAATACATATATTTGCAAATATATTTATAATATTTGTATATACATATTATTGGTAATAAACATCTAAATAATTATAAATCAGCAAAAAACATACTTTGAAAATCTTGAGAAAGACCTAATTATGTTATTTTTGGATGATTTAGGGGGTTAAGTTGTAAAATTAAAAAATAAGGGGTTTAATATGTAATTCAAAATGATTTAAGGGGTATGTATGTAATTCTCTCTAAAATTAAATACCCAATTACCCAAAATATAATGTATTTCCTTTAGTTTACGTATTTAATGGTGTGATCTTTGTATTTATTATATATATATATCTAATTTTTTAAGAAACTAAGGTATAATATAATTATTTCTTTTCATGTAACATAAATATATTTTAGTTACTTTATAAAAAATTTTAATTTAATATACTTAAATATGAATGTGTGAGCGTTAACTGTAAGCCTGTGCATTCGATTTAATTGATCTGTTTAGTGACCAAATAAAAAATAAAGATCGAGTTGGGTTTTAAATTTTAAAATATTAAACAAACTAAAGTAGATTATAATCAGACCAAATTAATCAAATAAATATCTGTTTGGTTTAATTTAGTTTGGTTAAAACTATATTTTTTATTTAATTTTTTATCTAAATTTTTTTTACACTTTCTCATGATGATATTAAATGTTGTTATATAAATATTTAGACAATAGCTTTAATACAAGAGTAATTTAGTACAAAAAAATAATTTAGCTAATTAAAAAATCCATCCTCACTCTCAATAACAGTTTATAAAAAGTGTTCAAGTACATTGAAAATTTTTATTTCATTATCATAATAGGTTTAACAAAAAAATCAATATGAGTTTAGGAGTAATTGCATAATCAACTTCACAATATAGTCAAAATTACATAATAAAATTATATTTATATGTAGGGTTATTTAATAATTGGTTAATTCAGTCGATTTGATTTCCAAACATATGAAACTGAGCCCATAACGATTAATTGAAATACTCAGAATATCAAACCATCACAAAACCGTTCGATTCTAAACCAAACCAAAACGCTAAATTTAAACGGTTTGGTTCGTTTTTTTGGTTTAAATCATTATGTGCGCACCCCTGGTTGAATGTGAAAATGTTATCATTTACCTTCAAAAAAATGCTATATATTCATATTTAACATTGATGTCCAAAATATCTAAATAGCATGTAGCTTTTATATTTGAGGAGTTTAACAAATTTGGGTAACTTGGTGTAGAATAGTTAGAAGATCAGGTTATTTGCATGAACAATGATGAACTAAGAAGGCATTCCAAGTTCCAACTACTGATAGATTTTTGGAGAGGGTTAAGTTGTTTGTAGGTCTGTAAGATTTGAGGACTATTACATTTGGTCCTTTTGTTTTGGCCCATTGCTCCTAGATCCCTTGGGAATGAAGCTATAATTATATTTTACATAAAGCTGGGGGTTGAATTTGTTATACTAATTTATATATTATTTCAAAATAAAATTAAATAAAAATTCTAAAATTGAAAGATCTTATGACAAATAGATTGCTAAAGAGATGATGGAAGTAATTGACTAATTTTAGTACCACTTCATGATTAGGGACATACATTCTCGAGCCGATCCGACCTCGGCTCAAAATTTTCAATTCGATTTAAAGAATGAATGAGAAGAATTTGATCCGATCTCGATTCGAGTTAGGTGTGACTCATTTGTTATCGACTCAAGCTTGATCAAAGCAAAAATCGATCCAATTTTTGATCTTTTAGCTAAATCTTATATATGCATATATTGTTCATTCAATCAGCTTAAACTATGACTGTTTGTCTTAATCTATTGTTTAAAAATAAAAAACAAAAAAATTAAACGATAATAAATATGATTTGAATAAAGTTTATGGGGAAAATTTTAATAAAGCTTTCCATTAAATTATTATAAAAAACTAGTATACTAAATCCAGTTAAATGTATAAATATATATAAACTATATCTTTTATTTTTTGATTGATCTAATTTCAAGTTGTGTTGATCTGATCCCATGTTGGCTCAAGATTTGATTGATAAAAATCTGAAGCTATAAAAATGGCTCTTTAGTTGATTTGTTTGGAGCGAGTTTAGCTTGATTAGATTTAAAATCCGATTCAACTTTCGAGCGATCTTCAATGTTTGAGTGAAATTAACAACCTTAATTGAACTGATTTGAATAGTTAAAGAAAGATGGGATTTAAGAGGGGCAACTACTCTGATAATGTGACACCACACCATTGAAATCTCATCATGCTTGTATGTTAGCTATGAAGCAATCGATAGATAGCCCATACAATAAAGAATTGACGCTTAAAGAAGGGCATTCTGATAGCAAGAATCAAAATACATAAGAGGTCATATTCATAACTGATAAAATATTCGGGAAACTTAAAAAAATAGGCAACCTAGTTAAACGTCACTGCGAAGGTCCAAAATTAGGATTGTTTGCAACGACAATAAGCTCATGATAGTGACAAAGAAATCGATCAAAGACACTGACGGAGTTGCAAGAGAACTTGGTTTGTCTATACAAAGAGTATACATAAGTTTAGTTATGCCTAAACATTCCATAAGTAACAAAAGTTCAATCTACAAGCTCGATAAAAAAGGAAGTAGATCCATATGAGTTGCCATCTTGATGACGTAACGGTGAGCTAAAACATTGATAAATGTAACATCATGATTGATATTCTCACCAAAAAATTTAATACTACTATTGCTGATTTTTACTAGGGGTAAATAAGTTAATATCCAAGCATTAATGGTCAACAACTAGCTAGTAAAACTCAAATTTTATCATATTCAAGTGCATGCCCAACGAGGGACATTTCTCACAAGTAATGCGTATCGCCCTTGCAATACCCGCACTGTCACCTCCAATAATGCCATCTTCAAAGTAAAAAGCATAAAAATTTAGTTGACATAACATATATGAAAGAACAAGGGATGTGAGACTAAGGCAAATAGCGTTGGGCCTGGAGGATCACCCTGTTGCACCTTTAAAGATGAGAGCATCATCTTAAATCCATTGTATAGGTATAAATTGAGTATAAATAAACTTTACCCAAAGGTAAATAGTTGGACGCTGTTCATACACAACTAGAAAAGGATAATCATGATCCGGCCTAGTTAAAGCAATTGTGAAATCCAATAGGGCCAATTTCTTTGAAGTATTTATCCTAAAAGCTTTAAGACAACGAGAGGTTGGATAAGGGATAACCACAACACCATCAGAGACACCAGGACTAAACTTGAAGTTACCTAGACATGCTTGGTAGCACTGTAGCATATGCTAACTTGACAATTAAACGACACCACGCAAAGCCAACAACAATACGACGAAGAGAATATTTCAATTTATACAAAGTGGTCACAAGAAACGATCATATTTGCTAGATGTGGGTTAGGACGAAAAGTGGGTCAGCCTTAGGCAGTCAAACAATCTAATTGATGCAGGATAAGTGAGTGGAGATGTAAGGTCAAAGATCAGCAAGTTTGGTTAACAAATAAATTTGTTCAGAATTAATTTTGTGATAACCACTAGAAATTATTCAATTCTGCGAGAATAATTTTTCAAATTTTTAATTTGTTAGGATGGATGGTAAATTTGCAATTACCAATTATCAGATCAGGTTAAGCTTCTATTTTCAGTAAATTAGACATGGCAAAACAGGATTTATTTTTTGCAATATGAACTACTGATTAATTTATGCTTAATCATAAAAGATCATAAAGGTTGGAGTGATTTCGAGTAGAATCAGATTGAACAGTAACATCTTATTGAAACTTTGAAACCAAGTAATTGGGCTAAATGATTTGCTGAAATTCATACTTGAATTGATAATATTGGTTTAGATTTGGAGGACTGCCAAACTCAGGTGGGCTTAGGTCTTATTTGGACTTAGCTGACTTGGATGAGGGCTTGACAGCAACTAGTGTAGCCAACATGTAGACATAAACTGCGGGCAATCCCAATGTGGTCTTGCACATGTGGTGCGAATTGAGGGAGGTTGATCACGGCTAGTTTTTGGGTGGTGCAGACAAGTTTGTAGTAGGCCTAGTGTGGCCAGATCATGAGACTTGTGATCATTGAGCAGTGGTTTTGCGGCTCTAAGCTCGGAAAAATGCTGGGAGATTCGCGGCATGTAGTCGGGGTTCCCTTGAGCTTGGTGACGCTTGACACTTCTGCATTGATGCCAATGCTAGGATACAGGTGTAGGGCGCCGGTGAAGGCATGACAAAGACAGTGGTAACTAGTGATGAATTCAGAGCATAAGAGTGAGGAGGGGCAATTGGCGGCAGATGGCGGGCGGTGACGAAAGGCAGTGACGGTGTTGGCAGAGGTGGTGCTGTGTGATGAATGTTGAGAGGGATAGAGATTGGAAGAGATGAGAGAAAGGGAAAGAAATCAATTTGGAGGAGATGAACTTGAGCAAGTAGAGTTTAGAAATTCTTATCTAAGACCTTCCCTTGCTTCTCTAGGATATCGATTCATTTTAGAATATGATAATCTCAAAAGGAAAAATAAATTATTATTTCATTCAGTTTTAAGGAAATATGATACTAAGGAGGTGGTTATATAAAGTTTCATACATGATGACTCAATAAAGGGAAACTACATCATACCAAATATCACGCTCACAAACTAGGATATCAAATAAATCACACCATAATAATAAAAAATAATATTTTTTCAAAATGGAATATCCTTACAAAAGAAATCGATATTCACTTAGGCATGTCATCAATTCATGAATAGCCTTCTTTCCAATTCACTCTTCAACAATTAGTTGATCCAAATCAATTTGTTGTAGTATCGTCATATCTTGGTTGTCAATAATAAACTCTATTAAAAAAAAATTGACAATTAGTTTGTTGTAGTGTTTTTACCACTAATGCATTCAGGAGAGACTTTTTTGAAACACGAAGTTATACTGTTAGATTCTTACTCTACCCTAATCACGTGCATTGGATTTACACCCTACATGACACCTCATCCTCCCTGAGACCATCGGTTCGGTGTTGCCTGCCGCCAATGCCCCCCTGGCGCGATGGAATGTGGAACAAGGGAAAAACTAGTGGCTTGGAGATTAATTAAAGAAGTTTGATTAATAACGATAGGATTAAACCTGTGCAAGAGTGAATTTATATCATGTCATGGCTGATAGTGTGATAGGGTTTAAAATCAAACTTTATTTTGTTTATTTTAAAATTGGGATTTAGGAGTTATATCTCCATACAAACATATTTTAAGTCAACTTCATTTCTTATTTTTCCATCTGGTTGGCCTTTATTTAACCTTGACGTTGCTTACGTGATCACGATCATATTGAATCTGAAATGTTATTCAAATTCGAATAATTATACTCTATTGTGAATTAAAATTTTATTTTTGATGAAAAGTGAATTAAGATTTTGATGCTGCATGTGGTATTGCTACTGATTTAATTCTTCATTTTTTTTTTATATCTACTGATTTAATTCTTGTGTCATATTTTGTAGACCAACCATATTTATTGAGATAATTCAGAGGATTGGGTGCATGGTGAAGGATGAAGAAGGCAGGGAGTATCAGAAGGGAGGATGTGGGGGTTTCGGCAAAGGCAACTTCTCTGAGCTTTTCAAGTCCATTGAAGAGTACGAGAAATCCCTGGAAGCCAAGCTGCAGACTGCGTAGGAGCTCCAGCATGATGGAGAAATGCAAGAATAACACGAGCAGAAGAACAGTGTGAATAAGGACTGAAGAACACAAATCAGGAGAACAAAAAGGCAAGAAGATTAAGGCATGTGTAATTTGTCCATATACGATGTGCTAGATGTTTTATTTGAATCTTTTGTATCTGTCGTACCGGTAATAAATAATTTGGCGTGCTATAAGTTAAGAGTGTGTTCTCATATATGCCCAGCTATAATCTGGCCTGCTTAAAAGTATTATATCTCTCGTTCGTGTCGTATCACTCGTATCTATATATATATATATTAAAGATGGTACCTGTTGTGAAAAATAAGGCTTTCTCATTTTACCCTTATTAAAAATAAAATATTTCAATTTTATCTTTTATTATCTATTTTAAAATTTTATTAAAATAAGTAAAATTTTTAATATTTATTATTTTTAATTTTAAATATATAATATTTTTATTGTATTTTTAAAAATTTTATGAGAATAATTTCGTGCAATTCCTGCACGAGTACAACGCTAGTATCTCTAAAAAATTATATGGAAGTTCAGTTTTACAAAAATAAACTTGGTAGAATATTCTCGGCCTGGATGGCCCAATATTGAGGCCCAGTATGTTTGTGACTTTTGAGGGTTTGTGTCTTTTTTTTTTTTTTGATAATTTGCATCCCAAAATTGATCATAATTTTTTAAAAGTTTTAATTTATCTTTATAATTATAAAAATTTTATAATTTTAGTCTCAATTAAGATCTACTTGTTAATTTTTTATTAGTATATTATAAAATTATTTTTATTTATTAATTTTATAATTTTTTAAATAAATTTTAAAATATTAATATTAATATTTTTATATTTATATTTTTAGTGCAGAGAAAAAAAATGAAAAAAAATAAATTTTAGATTATTATTAAATTTTTAGAAATAATAAATATAAAGGAATGCAATATTTCTTAAAATATATAAATAATTTAAAGAGATTAAAAATAATTAAATTTAATATTTTTAATTAAAAATTAGTGAAAATAGTAAAATTATGAAAGGGAGATTAAAATTGTAATACTTTTATCAGTTTAGAAATCATAAATATTTTTAAAAAAATGAGATTAATTTATAATATGACTTAGTTTAGATGTAATGTTAAATACATGCTATAAAATTTTGAATATTAATTATATATTAATTTTTTATAAAATTTAGATTATTGAGTGAGATGTAATTAAAAAATATATAATACTTAAAATTTTACGTGGGGTATATATATATATATATATATATATATATATATATATATAAAGGGCGCTTTTTAAAATTTCTAAATTGGCAGTTGGCACGTGAGCGATGTTTTAATGCGCAACATTGGGAAAAAATATGCGTAGAATCTCGAGGTGAAAGGAAAACAGACGGCTGATCGATGTTCCACGTGTGGACCTTCCCTTTCGTCGAGGACATAATAGGAAATTTCGTTCGGTTCTTTCTCCTTCGCCGGAAAGTCCAGCCGCTGCCGCTCGATAATAACGCCGCTAGGGTTTCTTCCGACGTCAATGGCGAAGAATGGATCGGACTTCCACCTCCCGGACGAGATCCTCGCGGTGATCCCTACGGATCCCTATGATCAGCTTGACGTAGCTCGTAAGATTACGTCCATGGCGATCGCATCCCGGGTGACGCAGCTCGAGGAGGAGACCGACCGCCTCCAACAGAGGATTGTTGAGAAGGATCAAGTTATCGCAGAGCTCCAGGATCGCATCTCCGAGCTTCATCAGTTGTATCAGGAGTCCGATTCTCGCCTCAGGCTTTCGCTCGATGAAAATGTAAGTCTATATCGCGATTGGTACACTTATGGACTGCTCATGGTTTCTGGTTTTCAGTCATTTTTGTTGTTGGTTGAACGATTGAAGATTAGATTGGCCGAAGAACGTGATACGCTTGCTTTGACCGTGAAGAAACTCGGCCGTGATCTAGTGAAGGTGTGTTTTCTTCTCTCGTTAGCCTTGCCTGATTTTGTTTGTTACTGAAATTGGATCCAATTTTGCTACCACGAAGCACTGAGAAGGATTTTTAATTATGAGGGGCATTTAATGTAGTATAACTTAACGCTTTGTTACATGGTTGCTTTTCCTGAAGGCAATGCAGTGGGATTTAAAATCTATTATTGTTCATGGATGGATGAGATCTATTTTAATCTTAATCTTGTTTAGTATCTAGTACAGTGGGTTAATGATAATATAAATGATTGAATATCGTCACTTTAATGCTTAATTTGAGTGCCCTTCTTCTTGATTCTAAACCATTTTAATACTGATTTATGGGTGCAAACAATTTCGTGAAATCATTCTGTTATTTTTCCTAACTTCATCTGTCAAGTCACATGTGAAAGTAAGGGACTCTTTTCTTTTGGCGAGTATTTGTTCCTTAAAATGATCCAAAACCATGAAGCTTTTTCTTCAGTTTTCTGTTCTTTTGCCTGTGCTTATTCATTTGTCTACAAAAGATGCTGCTTTTCCCTGTCTAACATATTTGCAAGTGTTGATTTACTTCTAGCTGGAGACATTCAAGCGGCAGCTACTGCGGTCTTTGAATGATGATAATCTTTCTGTAAGTTTTGGTAATTAACGTATCGTTTGTTTACTTGGGAAAACTATGTAAGAAATAGTAGGAATTTCAAGTTTACTCTTCATATTTTTATCTGCTTGTGTTAACAGCAATCAGAAGAAGATTTGGGAGCCTCTGATCTTTCTATTGCTAGAATACATTCATTGAAAGGTATCAAGGTTATTAATATACTCATGCCAAAATCATTATTTGTTCTGATTGCTGCTCTTTTGTATTTTATCATAATTGTAGACCATCCATCCCTAAGCTGCACTTCTTCAGGACCTATTATTGGATCAGAAAAAACTGAGGATTTAAGAGATGGAGGTAAAACATTTGGTTTCTTATCTTCATGTTGGAAACACTTATTTTGAATCCAAATTGTAAAAGTGTATAGTACCTGCAGAAACAAAGGCCACAAATAGCAAGTTCTTAATCACTCCATGCAACAATCGACATCTCACTCCCAATGCCACTCCAGGTATCTTATCAACTGGCGGTTCCCCTCGAACCTTCTCAACTGCAAATTCATCTCCTAAATTTTCATCAAGTGCCACATCTCCGACAACATCACGACTTGAAGAGCAAGGTTCTTTGTCTTCATGGTATCCTTCAAGTAATCAATCCTCAGCATCCAGCTCTCCTCCTCATGGGCATCAAACTTTGACAGGTTCTACAAACTATAGGAAAAAAAGTGGGTAAATATTTATAAATACTTGATGTATGGAGGTTTTTTCATATAGTTTCATGATTTTAATTAGCTTCAACTAGGTTATTGAAGTTAGTAGTATATTTCAAATGCCTCTAGCTCCTCTGCCGGGGCTTCATCTTTGTATTTACGCCTTTTTACTATCCACATTACCCGAAGCTATAGCTTGAGCAACTGTTTGCTAATCGACAGTTTGCTTAACTCTCTCAACCTCACCCATAAATTTCCTTTTTTGGGGTTAGGGTGGAATGCAGCCTAAGGTCGAAAGGTTGCTAGAGTGGTTGAAAAATAACGACATTTTTGCTCATTAGAAATGATAATTGCTACTGGTGACAAAATAAGCAATAAATTTGTACCCATTTGTATGATGACATTCAGTTTGTTCTTTGATATCTGACCCATTATAGATGTTGTCTGCTTTGGCACCACGAGCCCCATGGCCTTAAATGCATCCACATTACTTTAAGCATATATTAAAATTTTGACCTAGCATCTCATACGTACTTTGCCAACATAGGATTTACCTAGGGTGTCTCATGTATTCGTTTTAGGATTTAGTGTAATCGCTGAGGTTTTCCCCTCCATTGCCCAAGAGGTGATACTAAGTCACTTTGATATAACATTTAACGAGCCAACCAATAAAATATAGTGTCCAGTTTGGTCTAATGAACCCTAAGTTTTTAAAACGCGTCTGCGACTTTAAGTGTATTTAACATATATATTGAGCACTTTTCTCGTGTGTAAAATTTGTTCGAGTATCATAATTTTCACCCCACCATTACCCTAAATCTTATTGAAACAAATTTAAAACTTTAGATGCATGTGAAAACCTCTCATACCCTGATAATCTAAAATTTACCCAAATATATTAAGCATGAACTGCTTTGCAATTATTCTAATACTTAATTTTGATCTCTATGATAATGGCAGTATCAGTTCGAGCTCCGCGTATTGATGGAAAAGAGTTCTTTCGTCAAGCTAGGTTAGGAGTTTATTACAGGATATGATTATTGCAGGGCAATTTTTTAATTTGCCTTGTGAAAATTTGGAAATTTGTCGAAAGCTGTTAAATAATTTTTTTACTTGCCATTATCGATTCCCTCTAGACATTTTTTGTCCTTGGAGTAAAGGTCAACTTTTTTATTTACCATGATTAAGATTTGGTATTTAATGATGCTTAGTTTTTTTTTTATTTGTCATTAGTTTTCAAGAAATTGACAATCCCAAATTTTAATTATCATTTATTATGTAAACAACAATCTAATTTAGAATTGAGACTCAATTGATCATACTCACTATTTATACTATTATCATGATTTTTTTATGCATATGAGCATCTAAGTCATGTTGTTACTTTGTTATGCCCAAGAAATGAATGGATGTTGTTGACATGTTGTAAAGTTATAAATCATAATCAACAATAAAATGATCAGGTAGTAAGTGAGAAAATTTCATTTTAATATTTTATCATGAAATTTGAGATATTGGAGTTGACAAAAAATGATGTTTATCAATCCTATTTTTGTTTATATTTACTTTTTTTTGTTTTCCAATAGACTTTTGTAATAAATTTGATCATTTATTATTAAACATTTTCATTTTCGTGGATTTTTTTAGTCTGAACATCTATTACATATGCCTTTCAATTAATTTTTATGCGTCAAAGACATGATTGACAATTGCTTGGCAAAAATATATTTTATGAACATATTGGCTTCTGGCTAAGATCAAATGTATGTTTGATAAACATATTGATTTTTTTATTTTCGATATCTCAATTTTGACTTTGGAGATTAAAAGGCCTTTAATGGAATTTTCTCACATACTACATATTTATTTTATTTTTTAATGTAATTTGCTACTTTATAATATGCCAGTGATATTCCTTTGTTTTCTTGACATAGAAAATTAAATAAAGACGGCTGTGTGGAAAAGAAATAACATGACTTAGATGCTTGCATGTATTAAAAAATTATGAAAGTAGTTCTATAAATATTCAAATTCGATCAAGTTGGTCTCAATTTAAAATTAAATTCTTGATTGCCGATTTTGGGATTGCTAGTCTTTTGGAATTCGAGAATGGTAGATGAAAATATTAAGCATTGACAAATATCAAGATTTAATCATGTAAATAAAAAACCTTTTACTCCTTGGATAAATGGAATATGAGGATGTCATGCTATGGACAATTAATGGATGACTGATAAAAGCTTAGATAGAAATACTACACCTCTAACACAAGCACCATTGGGCTATTTATAGTTGTCTATTTTGACAAAAATGACAATGACAAGCTATGAAAAAGAATTATGTGATAGTTTTTGAAAAAAAATGTAAAGATTAGCACAAGGCATATCAAAAAAATTCCCACCTGTTCAACTTATTTCTTTTTCTTTCATCTAATATATATGCTTTGGGACTTTTACAGGACTCGTCTCTCTTATGAGCAATTTAGAGCATTTTTAGCCAACATCAAGGAGCTTAATGCCCATAGACAATCGCGTGAGGTCTGTTATTATTGATGCATTGTTAGCTTAATAATACGATTTTCTTTATTTGTCTTTGGCCTGCATGATTTGAAACAGGAAACATTATCGAAAGCTGAAGAGTTTTTCGGTGCAGAGAACAAGGATCTCTACATATCTTTTCAACGCTTGCTTAATCGAAATTTGCATTAGATACCGAGAACATTATATTTTTTTCATAAAATAAAGGTAAGGTATAGTCTATTGTTTTTCTTGTGTGCTTTTGAACATCTTTTTGGGTCATTGAATGTTCATACAAGAAGCTAATATGTATGTAGGGATAGCAATTTATACTTAAACTCATTTAATCAGTCTAGATTCGTAATAAATAGTGAAAGTATGAGGATCAAATTCATGATGTATCACAACTGAATCCCTTTAAGTTGGTGGGTTATTTGTGATGTGGCTTTGAGGAATCTCCAAGCTTAAGCCTATCTATAGTAGGGCTTCCGCCACAATTAACTCAAGGTTCCCTGACACACCACCTGCTTCAACCAAAATAACCCCAAAACATTTGCTCTGATTGAGTGCTTCCTGATACACTCGCTCAGATGAAAGGTGTTTTAACATGTCTAGCCCGAGCGATGACACCTCGATGCATCGCATCGAACCCGATACGCCCACCATTGCCAAGCACCTGGATAGACAAATATTCTATCACCAGCTTAAGCAAAGGCACCTAAACATACATTAGTAGCTGACACGTCTCTCCGTGCTTCCACCATATTAGGCACCGAACAGAAGATTATTGGTAATCCACCCTTTTAACAAACTTAGTTTTACACTGACAAGAAATTATTGAAATTGTTACTCATCAATCCATCATTTCTATAATGGCCAATCCAAAGCTCAATGCAGATCTAATTGAAATCAGTCAAGACCAGCATAAACACATAATTAAAATTTATATATGATTTAAGATGTTAAGTTCAAGTTAATGAAATTATTGTTTACTTGGCTGGATAACCACAAAAATTAACTTTATTTTACATTTTATACATATTTTAATAAAAATATGTACTTTATTTTACATGTTAATATTATATAAATCCTAACGTCAAAAATCAATTTTATTTTGCATCATACATATATTTTAATAATTTTTTTTTTTTTATTTCCCTGCACTATCAAGATTAAAATAATTTTATTTTATGCCATACATATATAATAATATTTTTCTCTCAACATTAAAAATCAATTTTCCATGTTAAATCATTGTCTTCATCTTCTTTGCCCTCTTCTTTCAATTTCTTGAGCCTTGTCCCGATCGTTATGCTGCAAATTATTATCCCCCTCTCGTGAGATCAAACCTGGCCATTGTTTTAAATATACACCAGTAAATTAGTTTCATTTTCAATTTAAATCTGATAAAAATTAATTAGCTTAATGAAAATGAAATACAATTAATAATAATATAGATATTGTGACATAAACTCAGATATACAAATCTGATTAAAGTAGATACATGCTCTCCGTTCTCTAAGTCTCTAACTAAAGTCTCATCCTTTGTTGAGGTAGAAAAAATAGAAAGGACACTAGCATTTGTAAGACTGGTGGAGTTTTGCGTGTTCCTTTCGTAGATTTAGGTAGGTCAAGAGCGTCCTATGAACAATTAAACAAAACAGGTACATAGAAATGAAGTAGTCATAGTGTTATAAGTTTCACGTTTAAAACCCAATACAAATACAAGATGTTTAAAACCCAATATCGCTAGCACATCTGGAGTGTACACATGAAAGCTCACATGACAAGAGCTCAAGGGGAGTTCGACGATGGACTAAAGGCAAAAGGCACTGGGTGAATTGTCGTTAACGAATGCCTCATGACGAACTACCCACGCAGTCAGGGCCAGCGATATCAAGACACGATGTTCGCCGCTGCCTCAGCCTAGTGGAGCCTACCACGTCAGCACGATGCTCAGTATGGACACCGCCAGTCGCGTCGATTGAAAGCCCGCATGCCGTCGATTGATCTACGGTCTACTCGGGACCTGCAAGCATGGGCTGGACGGCATGGAGCTAACAATTATAATATTCTGGTCTGAACTGTATCCCATTATGGCTCATCTATAAGTACCTCTGGACAGAACTTTGGAGGGAGGACGAACATAGTGAGCTTGTATTCTCTGTCTTGTTGTACTAGTCTCTTGACCAGACCTCTTTCTTGAGCACTAGTGATGCCCTCTTTCTGTGACTTTTTGGTGGACGTAGGGGAGCCCATCCCTGAGCCACCTTAAATCTTTGTGTTTTTCTGGATGTCACTTTACCCCTCTGCTCCAGTATTTTGAACATCATGACCATTGATCCCCCAGGTTCTTTTTCTCCTCTCATCAACACACTGCCCGAAATCCCTACAAGTGTCGTCTGTTCAGAAACACCTTGATGGGCCTGGCGTTGGACTGGCTCGACGAAATCCCTCAAGGGTCCATACAGAGCTTCAAGCATTTCGCACTAGATTCGGCACGTCGAAGATCACCTCCCGAACCATCCATGAACTTTGGCAGATAGAACAATGCCCAGATGAGTCCCTCCGCGAGTATATTGACCGATTCTTGAAGATGAACGCGGAAACAAAAGACACCATGGACGACAGATCAACTATGATCTTCGTCCACAGCATACTTCAAGGGGAACTGTATGACTCCTTCGTGGATGACATGCCAAAGGCGTTCATGGAGGCAAGGGCTCGAGCCAAAAGGTGCATCCATCTGGAGGATGCAAAAGCCCTAAAGGCAAGCACCGGGAAAGAAGACACCTCGCCTCAAGAGAAGAGGGCAGATACCCCGAAGTCGGAACAGAGTATCCCCAGGAGAAATTTTCGAGATCGGAAGTTTTGGGCTCATGGAAAGCGCAAGCTCAATGGTGATTCTCCCCGCAGTTTGACATCGGTGTACATCATCGAGGAGATATACACAATCCTAAGGGACAAGGGGTTCATCCAGAACCAGGGCGAACGACATCCGCCCCAACCTGGCGAGGACCTGACGAATTACTACAAGTTCCACCAGCGCTATGGCCGCCTCTTGCATGAGTGCTGCTTTTTTCGGGCACTCGTTAATGAATATATAGAGAAAGACTTCCTTACCGGCTACAAAAAGGTTGAGGAGCAACCATCAAAAGCGGCGCGGGCACTATTCCCCCAGGACGAGCCCTTAGCGGCCTCGCCTTCAGCCCAGACATTATCGAAGGCCAGTGGAAAGAGAGCGGTGCTATCGATTTTCAGCTTCGACTACACCTGCCCGGCCTTGAGGTGCCCTCAAGTATTTGCCGTCGAAGCCCCTCTGATTCTACCTGACATGACATTCACTACAAGTGACCTCCCCGAAGGAGGCGGTAATCGTGACGGCCCCATAGTGATCGTCACCGAAATCGAGGGATGCGATGTCCATCGAACCTTGGTCAACACTGAGAACTCAGTCGACATCCTCTACCTGTGCGCTTTAAAGAGATGGATGCTAGCCCCTGCAAGCCCTTTCCTCCTTCCATGACATTATCTAGCTTCTCCAAGGACGTCTACTGACCCGCAGGCTACGCATCACTCCGCGTCGTTCTCAAAGACGGCTCCAGGCGAGAGACAAAGCAAGTCGACTTCATTCTCATCGACGCACCCTCTGGGTACAACGCAATTCTCGGGCGGCCTTCGATGGGGGCATTCCGAATGGTTCCCTCCACCTTCCACCTGTGCGTCATGTTCCCCACGCCTTTCAGCGTCGCCACCATCAGGGGCGACGCAGTGGGAGCCAGAAAATATTTTGAGGTCAACTCTCGCCTCCACACAGATCACCTGGACCCCAGGGGCCACACTCCACCTCCTACTGACCAAAATGATCATGTAACCGTCTCTGATGGAAAATCTGTACTAATCTTTAAAGACATTCCTGAAATTGAAAAGCCTACTTTAGCATCGTTGCTTTCTCAGTACTTTGATGTCTTTGCTTCGGAACTTGGGGACATGCCTAGGACACACCGGAGCGTTGCTGAACACTGGTTGAGCCTTAAAACCTATGCGGCTCCCGTCAGGCAAAAGAAAAGGAATTTCAGAGGCGAAAAGCAGCGACCCATCAAAGAAGAGGTCGAAAAACTCATCACAGTAGGCTTCATCAGGTAAATCGCGTACCCGACATGGTTGGCGAACGTCGTAGTTGTAAAGAAGAGCATAGGAAAATGACGAATGTGCGTGGACTTCACCGACCTGAACAGAGCCTGCCCCAAGGATTTCTATCCTTGCCAAAGATAGACTCTTCGACTCTTCGACGGGGCACTTAGTAATGAGCTTCATGGATGCCTTCTCCGGCTACCACCAAATTCAAATGGCAGAAGAAGACGAGAAGCACAATTTGTTCATTACAGATCAGGGAACTTTCTGCTACAAGGTCATGCCTTTCGGCTTGAAAAATGCAGGGGCAACATATTAGCGGATGGTTGATAGCGTCTTCAAAGACCAAAAGGGGCGCAACGTAGAAGCTAATGTGGATGACATCCTAATCAGAAGTCGAAGTGGGGAGGAACACCTAAATGACCTCCGTGAAACGCTCGACACCTATCATACCTACAACATCAAGTTGAATCCATTAAAGAGCATTTTCAGAGTAGGATACGACAAATTCTTAGGTCACATAGTGTCGGTTAGGGGGATCGAGGTGAATCCCGAAAAGATACAAGCAATCCTTGAGATGGACCCGCCGCAAACAACCGCGGACATACAAAAGTTGAATGGAAGAGTCACCGCTTTCACCAGGTTCATATCCGGATCTGGAGAATGGTGCCTCCCTTTTCTTAAGGTCCTTCGAGGAGAGTATGCAACCTGGAACGACGACTGCCACCATGCCTTCGAGTTGTTGAAAAGGTATCTACTCTCGTTGCCGCTCCTCTCCGCCCTGCTCCCAGGCGAGGACCTCCTTCTCTACATTAGCGTCACCAACAACTCAGTGTCGACGGTCCTCGTCTGCGAAGAAGTTGGTTGACAGTGCCTTATTCACTACGTCAGCCACCTTTTGCATGGCGCCGAGCTGAGGTACTATCCTTTCGAAAAGCTCTCCTTTGCACTAATAGTTGCCGCCTGCAGGCTGCGCCGTTACTTCCAAGCCCACTCCATCAAGGTGGTGACCGACCAACCCTTCGTAGGGTGCTCCACTCCCCCGAAGTCTCTGGAAGATTGCAGAAGTGGGTCGTGGAGCTCTCAGAGTTCGACGTGGATTTCTTTTCCAGATCGGACTCGAAGAGCTAGGAGCTTGCCGACTTCGTCGCCGAACTAGCCACTACAGAACAACCGGAACCCCCAGAGAACCAACTGCCATGGAGCCTCCATGTCGATGGAGCCTTTGGAGAACACACTCAGGGGATCAACATCGTTCTCACTAGCCCCTGGGGGATCCAACTCCAAAGATCAGGAAATACGGTTTCCCATCACGAACAATTAAGCCAAGTATGAGGCCCTCATTGCCAGACTTAAGTTGGCCATAGGTCTTGAAGCATAGTACCTCCGCATATACGACTCCAAGTTGATGATAAACCAGCTGAGGGGGACCTACCAGACGAAGGACGGGATACTCAAGAAGTATTTGCTGCTGGCCAAGAGCCTCTTGCAGTATTTCGCCTAGGCTCTTCTACTTCACATCCCCCGTGAAATGAATTCTCTCACAAACGAACTGGCCATAGAAGAAAGGGGGGACGCCCAAGACATCCTGGCCCCAGCATACGGTGATCGTGAGGTTTTCGATGTCAGTCTCAACCCCGAAAGCTGAATGGATGAAATCCTGCGGTTCCTTCAGATAGGGAAACTCCCGACCGACATACATGAGGCCCGAAAACTCCGAGTAAAGGGCGCGAGGTATGTTTTATCGCAGGGGCAACTGTTCAGGCGCTATTATTCGTGGCCCCTGGCAAAATGCATTCTCGAAGAGGACTCCAGAACCGTCCTCGATCAGATCCACTTCGATGAATGTGAGACCCATGCTGCAGGACGGAACCTCGCCCTGCAGGTCCTGCGCCAAGGATACTATTGGCCAAGCATCCACAAGGACGCCAAAGAGTTCAGTCGGAGGTGCCCCCAGTGTCAAACCTACTCGAACATCCCAAGACAACTTGCGGCCCACTTGTAGCCCCTAGTAAGCTTCTGGCCCTTTTTGATGTGGGGGCTCGACTTCTTGGGACCTTTTTCAAGATCCGGCAGGAATCTGCGACACTTGCTGTTGGCAACAGATTATTTCTCCAAGTAGGTGGAGACCAGGGCAATGCTCCAGCCGACCCGTGTAGGTGTGAGAAACTTGATATGGACACACCTTATATGCTGATTTGGGATTCCCCTCTCCCTGGTTTGCGACAACGGAACGACCTTCACCAGTCGTGTCGTTCGAGATCTCTGCTCCGAAAATGGCATAATTCTCAAATTTGCATCGGTTCATCACCCCCAGTCAAACAGGGAGGCCGAGGCGACGAACAATAACTTCCTCAAAGCCCTGAAGAGACGACTCGAAGGGGCCGGATCATCTTGGGCTGCCGAACTACCAGCTGTGACTTGGGGGCTCAACTGCACGCCAGCTGCCGCCATGGGTCAAACTCCGTACTCTCTAGTTTTTGGTGGGGAAGCACTCATCCCAGTCGAACTGGAGGTCTACTCCTCCTGTGTCGAACACACCAGCAGCTTCGAACCCCAAGTTCTCCCTGAATGGCAACAACAGAATGACGACAACAGAAAGCTAGAGCTCGATCTTCTCGAAGAGAATGGAGAATTAGCCGCACTCCAGCAAGCCAAACACAGGCGGCTGATCACGAAATACTACAATAAGCACGTTTGGAGAAGGCTTCTCCAAGAAGGCAACCTTGTTTTGAAGCTAAAAACCACCGCCGGAAGGGACATGGCGTCAAGAAAGCTCGATTCCAATTGAGAAGGGCCCTTCATCGTCCGCAACGTGCTGGGACCCAACACCTACAGACTGGCAAGATAGGACGACACCCTTTGTCCCAGAATATGGAGCGGCAATGATTTTAGAAAATTTTATTTATGAAAACCCTTTCGCAATGCCATAGCTATAACGTGAAACGCTCTTTCAAATTCTAAGTGCCTAGGTGGCTGACAGTAAAGGGTATCCCATTCTTGAAGTCCCAGGCCACTCGAATTCTAACTTTGCCTAAGCGACTGGCAGCCAAGGGTACACCCCTTCTCGAAGTCTCAGGCCACTTAAATTCTAACTTTGCCTAAGTGACTGGCAGCCAAGGGCACACCCTTTCTCGAAGTCCCAGGCCACTCAAATTTTAAGTAGACGACTGACAGTCAAAGGGAACACCTCTTCTCGAAGTCCTAGTTTATTTCATCCTAACTTAGCAAATTTTTAGCCTCTAAAGACATGCATCCATTCACATCAAAGCCATTGTTCGAAAAGAAAAGACAGCACAAATAAAGAAATATTTTTCTATTAACAAAATTCTTTACAACTGTTCTGAATTACAAAAAATGGAGCAAAAATTACATCTCACTAGCCCCCTCGAAGTCTCCGAGGGGAATCTACTTCGATGTCAGCACTTGGGGTGCGAGGGACCCCCTCCAGCAGATCCTGCGAACGAAGAGGCGACACAGCTAGCGATTCCTCTACGGCCTCCTCTTCCCAAATACCTGACCCTTCTTCCAGCACAGGACTCCCTCCGACGACCTCTTCCATCCTCGCCATCTCGGCCTCGGTAGGAGGGACGGGCAACTTCAGGCGTGACACGAAAGCGAACTTCTTCTCTAATCGCTTTGCGGACATCCTGAAGTATGGACATTTGTACGAGTGACTCTTCGAGCAGATGCACTCGTCCATATCCAGCCCTTCGAGGTCTTCACGCCTCACCATCCCCGATCAAGGAGAGCCGAACCAAGCATGTTGATCGAGCTCTCCGGGGCCTCCTTGACGATCGCTTTGAACTCTAGCGGTCGCCGGAATTCAACGACTCCCTCCTAGCGGTCCTCCTTGCGATACTGGTCGAGGGCCTCCTCCAAAAGTCACTGGAGCTCAACTTCCCGGCGGCTGGACCATTCGAGGCGCTGCATGGTCGAGCGAAGGCGCATTTCGACGAGGTGGAGTTGGAGCTTCGATTCCAGGAGTCTGAGCTCCAACTCCTTGGCCCTCCTCTCCTGCACCTCCTGGTGCTGCACAAAAAAAAAAAGAAGAAAACAAGAAGTCAGAATGGACCGAACCGGAAGAGATCGTGTAAAAGGACTTACTGCCCTGGTTAAATCCGTACTTCTGGCGCTAAGGCGGGTCACCGACCTTCCCCCACGAAACGCACTTCGCCGACTCTCCGGGGGACAACGAAACTCACCATCCCGGGCTCGACGAAGAAAAATCGCTTGTACTAATCTACAAAGCCGGTGTCCCTTACCTTGAACACCTGGAAACACCTACCTTTTAGGACGAAACACCTGTGCAAACGGGGATTCGCCTCCCATCGAAAGACCGCTTTGAAGATTTCAATATCTCAAACTATCCCTCGGCGTTGTAACTCCTTAAGGAGACAATAAATCATTATTACCGCGTTCGGAGGGAGTTGCATGGGGATGATGGCGAAGTGGTTGAAGACGTTCACAAACTTCGGCTGAAAAGGGAAGAAAAGTCCACCGTGAAGGTGGTGGAGGCAGACCGCCATCTTCCCTTTCGGCGAAGCATGAACGTCGCCTCTGCCGAAGGGAACTCCAACCCCACCTCAGGATCTTTCCCCCAAACCTGCTCCACCTTCGCATCGAAGGTATGCAGAGGAAGGCAACACAACTCTCCAGCCACGTGACGGAAATCCTCCCACCCTCGCCTGACGGTTCCACTTCCCAAGGGCGAAATCTGGCCGTCTGATCCTATCAACCTAGAAATCTGGGCCTACTAGGCACACGCCCCCTCGATTTCCTTAACACTCACAGTGCGAAATTCAAAATACCAATGACACTGAAAAAGGGCATTTTCACTGAATAACTTCTTTTTTTTTACAGGCTAATCATTCATTCAAAAATAAAAGAAGGGGGGGGGGGTGGGAGAGAAAAAAAGACCCTAAGGGGGAAGAAGCTGGAATTCCGATGCCGAGAGGAGACCCCAAACAGCCTGGGCAAAGTCTGTTCGACAATGGTTCTCCTCGACCAGCTCTTCAACGCGAGTCTCCAAGGTAGACTTCTCGAGCAGGTCGTTCCGCGCTGACGCCTTCTCCAGATCGCTCTCCTGCTTAGCGCGCATCGACTTCAGTTTGGCGATCGCCCTCTCCGCTTCTATGGGTTCCAACCTTTGTAGGAGCACTAGAGCCTCGTCGGTTTTTTGTTCGAGCGCTGCCACCTGCTCCCTTCTTGCGGCGCTCCCTTCGATCTGGTCGAGAAAACAACAGATGTTGCGAGAGAAGACCTGCGCGACGGAGCCCCTGGAGATGGCCTCTGGCTGGGTCGATGCCACAGAGAAGCTGGGCCAGCTGCCGGAGCTAGAGGAGGTGGAACAGATACGGACGACCCGAGGTCCTGCACCGGCGCGCTGGCGATCTCCACATCAAGAGGAGGAGCCTGAGGCAAGGCTACCCCAGCATCCTCGACAAGTGGCACTTCGTCGTCCGCCAGAGTGATGGTATTCACCATTGGACCCTGAAGAGGTCTCGGTGTAGCGCGCGCAACACCTCTCGAACTGCTGGTCTCAGCAGCAGTCCTCCCCGAATTGAGAGTAATTCAAGGCCTATTTGGGGCCTCCTCGTGAACTGTGAGCCTCTGGGGTGGCGCTTGACCCGCATGGGAGAGCGCCTTGGTTGCCCGTCCTCCACGTTCTCAGACATGTCATACGAAGACATTTTTTTCTGGATTTTTTTCTCACAGTTAAAAATGGTTTTGAGCATTGGCCCACAGGCGATTTATAAAAAGCCCCGTCGCTTACGTGGCGGTTGCAAGGGGAGGCACATGCATCAATGCACGTCATATCAAAGTTAGTGGGGCGGCATGTTGTATCTGGATTTGCGCCAGCACATCTGGAGTGTACATGTGGAAGCTCACGTGGCAAGAGCTCAAGGGGAGTTCGGCGATGAACTGAAGAACTCCCTATGACGACTGGCAGGGGTCCATACTAAGCATCGTGCTGACGTGGCAAGCTCCACTAGACTAAAGGCACTGAACGAATTATCGTTAACGAACGCCCCACGACGAGCTACCCACACAGTCAAGGCCAGCGATATCAGGACACGATGTTCGCCGTTGCCTCAACCTAGTGGAGCCTGCCACGTCAGCACGATGCTTAGTATGGACCCCTGCCTCTCGTGCCGATCGAGAGCCCGCATGCCCTCGCCACTATGTATGGTCTCCTTGTAGCCAGCAAGCATGGGCTGGGCGACATGGAGCCAATAATTATAATATTCTGATCCGAAAAACCCACTGTATTTCATTATGGTTCGTCTATAAATACCTCTGGACAGAACTCTGGAGGGAGGACGAACATAGTGAGCTTGTATTCTCTATCTTCATGTGCTGATTTCTTGACCAGACCCCTTTCTTGAGCACTAGTAAAGCCCTCTTTCTGTGACTTTTTGTTGGACGTAGGGAACTCATCCTTGAACTACCTTAAATCCTTGTATTTTTTTAGATGTCTCTTTACCCCTCTGCTCCAGTATTCTAAACATGGTGACTGTCGGCCTCCCAGGTTCTTTTTCTCCCCCTTTTCTCCCCTCATCAACACACTACTCGAAATCGCATATCAACAATAATTAACAAAGCCCACTCTTTATCATCCCAATATGCACAACGCGTTAAATTTGCCTAATCGTATCGTGCAAACAAGAGTCTCAAAACTTAACTAAGGTCCTGTTTGGCAATGAGTTAAAAATCATGGCTAAAATCTTAAATTTATTTTAAAAAAATATTAAAAAATTATTTTATATCTCATCTCAGACAAATTCCAACATTAAACAATCACTTTATTTCACATCCAACACAATTCTCAATAAATCAATCAACTTTATTTCATATTCTACACAATTTTTAATATAACCAATTTACTTTATTTCACATCATACACATTTTTCAAAAATGACTAAAAATTTCAACTAAATCTTTTTTTTTTCTTATTATCAAACAGAGCCTGTGTGAAAAGTTGTATTAAAACACTGGTATTTACTCATATCTACAGCTGATTATTTTACAGGCAATGCGCAAGCAGCTGCAGAAGCTACTTGAAGAGTTGGTTGATGGAAGCTCTCTTGTGGTCATAGAAGTTCAAATAGCAGTCTTTATTCACATGAATATTTGCAGTACTTTATTATAACATACTTGCTAAGTGCTTTATTTCTGCTGTAAAAACGATTTGATTCATTTTTTATGTATAGTTTTAGATGTTTAGGCTCGGGCTGTTTGGTAGATGGTTAAAGATTAATTTGTTGTAATGAAAATAAAATACTGATACTTCAAAATTCTCTTGATAAATAAACTCGAGTTCTTAATTTTGTTATATTCAAATTTTTTCACATAAATCTTAGTTGGCACGTTTCAGTTTCTTCACATAATCTTAGTTTGAAATTTTTCATTTTTGTTTAATTCCATTTGGGGGAATTAAAGTTTATTTGATTTCAAAGTGATTGTTGAGTTGATTGAAGTTGAATGTAATATATACGTATATATATATATATATATATATATATAATGTAAATTTTATTATTAAAATGGAATCAAATTTGAGTCAATTATAAATTTTGAACATGAGCAGTGTGTGTGGCAGCCCACTTGTAACTCAAATTCTTCTTCCACTATTTTATGCTAAAGAAATGGGAATTTATATCATTCTTATAAATCTTTTTAAGAATCTTCTTCCTGCTATATTCTTAAATATGTCGACTAAATTTTAATAATCTTTTAATCTTTTTAATCATAGTTATTTTAGTTAAGTAGTAAATATTTAATGGTTTCTGACTCGAGTAAAATTCTTCCAATCAAATCTGGAATTAATGCTACAGGATTTAGGATATTATACAGCTTAAAGTTTAATGTATAGTATTATGGGCATGAAATAAAGTAAATTTTTTACATTAAAAATTATATAAAATATAATAAAAATTTATTTATTTATTATTATTTCAATCAAAGATTTATGTTTAACTTATAGAATTTTTTTTTTTTTTTCATTTTTTTCTTTTTGGACCTTCAACTGAAACATCCTTAATAGCTCTAATTTAGCCTTATCTTGAGTTAAACATGAAACATTCCCATAAATCGCAGTATTCCTCTCATTCAATCTGAAAAATTGTGGAAATGTGGCTATGAAATCCTCCCGATTGAGCTTAGAGTAGCACCATGGGTTTAGATAGAAAGTTTAAATCCAAAGTTATATTTATAGTTTAGAATTAGGATTTAAGGCCATTAAAATCTACTTCTTAAGTGAAGTGATAACTTAAAAATGATTAAAAAAATTTGCGAAGCAGATTTAAGAATAAGAAGATAAATAACATGCATGAAATGTGACACACTCTAACCAGCCAAGTCAATTGGCCTGATCCCTTCAAATCACAAACATGACTTAAATAACTATTGAATCATTTCACATGCACCATTAAAATCATATAAATTACTTCTCATTAGAATCTTAATAACATGCCTTCAATCCAAATTACATTAAAACACAATCATCCAACCTTATCTTCTCTTTAGGAGTTGATTTGCTATGTTCATTTAATTTTGAAAAGTAATACAAGTAGTAAGGAAGAACAAAATAGATTATATAATCCAAAAATAATTACAAGATCTTTATGTCATTCTCCCTAAAAACACATATATATACCTATAAAATAATGACAGCCAGATCATCAAAACCTTTAAATAATATTCAGACAATTTCACTGCAATATAAAACATAAAAAAGGAAATAGTCAAATACAGTGGCGGAGCTAAGATCTCGAATGAACGGGGTCAAGTGAGGCTGGCAGTTGCGGGAAAGAGTAGAAGAGGAGGTGTGGGAGATGAATGCGAAGCAGAAGGTCAGACGAAGATCACTGAATAAGGTGCCAACTCGATCAAGAAGATCGAATGAAGGAGATGGTGATCGGCGGGAGGCTAACGATGGAGGCGACATGGGCCAACTACTAGTGATACAAGGATCAATCGGGATTGGTGGAGATGGCTCTGGCTAGTGGCTAGGGTTTCATTTCGGAAAAGAGACTTGACCCAAGAAACTAAAGGGCAATAGGGTGTAATAGTGATTATAATACCTAATTAATAATTAATTAAATAAAGATATTATTATATTATATAATATATAATAAATTTATAAAGAATTTAGGGGTGCAATTTGCACCCCTCTCATGCAAAGGTGGATCCTCCCTGATCACATATAAAAATCTAAAAACGAACCGGTCTCTTCGCATTCTTTGCAATAACAACTACAGGCATCAAATATGTAAAAAAAAAAAAAAAACAAACCAAATAAATGGCTCGGAAAAAAGGGAGCTTATAAGCTTAAAATCACATACAGTGACAACGAAGAGGAATTGATACACCAGCAGGCTTCCTCCTCTCACGAGCAATCCCTTCTTTAATTACAGGAAGCTTCTGCTGAACCTTTCTCCATATATAGTTAACAGCACCATCTGAAGGAGCAGGCCCCAGGCCTCCAGGCCTGCCATTATCATACTCAAAAACAGGTTGAACGATTGCCATATTTTTTCGGAACCTTTTCTTCTGCTCTTCGGATATGCTTTTCAAATGGTCAACCAGCCAACCGGGTCTCAGAGCGCTGGAGACAGATATGAAAACAGAGAAATCCGAGTAATCTACCATTCCCTCGAAGGGAAGCTCAATGTTGTCGCTGATGATAACGGGTATACAGAGGCTTAGAATGGCGTCAAAAAGGCGACATGAGGTCGGTGTATCACCTGCTGGATGCAAACAGAATTCCGAGCTTCGCATCCCTTTTATGGATTGATCACGGCCCATGGCATTAGGAAAACCTTCTTCCATCACAACTTTATCCTCGTTAAGAAGCAGATCCCACAGCTTCTCACGAACTAACCCTCCCTGTGAGCAGAAAAAGCTACTGTGATGAATATAAATAGAGAGTTCTTTGTCAAAAAGCTATTTCCCTGATAGGAAAGAGTAAATTATAATTCAATGTGATGAACAACAAATTTCTTCGAAAATAAAACTATTTAAGAGATAGGAAAGAATAAACTACAATATCTTTTAATGAACATATAAACAGAATCATTTGAGGCAAGCAGTTGTAAAATATGTGCAAAATGTTTTAGGTGCCTTATATAAAGTTAGGCCCAACAGTTCAGTTAAAACTAAAATCTTAACGAACAATATGTTGATTTCTTTCAACTTTATCTTTCCAATCAGTAGGAAATGTATTAAACATAGATAATCAGACCTCTACATTGAGAAATATAACTTAATTAACGTATAGATTTGAGAATGTGCATATGGACATGCATGCATTTGCTGTGTTTACATTTCAACCTTTTCATCAGTGAAACTAATACCGAAATACCTTCCAACAAAAGAACCATCCTTTAGTTTAATTATTGAGCATAAGCTGAAGAGTGCATTTTTCTCTTTTATTACTAAAGACTACAGTCTCCTATGTATTTGGTCCAATAAAATTTAGATAAAAAAATTTTAGATGCCTAACAACGAAGATATGGATGATAACATGCTACATTAGATGTTTTAATCCTTAAAAGTTTGGTACTTTTGTTCTTAAATTTGTTTATGGATTTTTAAATGCTTACCCGGTGCATAAAACTACACAAATAGCATAGTATTTGCTTAGATTATAGTACTTTCCATCTATCCATCAATGAACCTACTAATGTTATATATATTTCAACAAAACTAAACAATCCTTCAGTTCAATAACCAAAGATAAGAATTCACGGTGAAAACTGAAGAACACATTTATATCTTGAACTGAATCATCACTACAATCACCCCTGGATTTGCATAGCTAAACGTAGCACTCTAACGACCATGAAGCTGATAATCACATCATATGTTCCTATAAATGTTTCAATCCTTAAATTGCTGGTACTTCATATTTATTTCTTAGATTTGTTGATTCATATTATGTTTGTTTTATGGGTATAAACCTTGAAAAACAACATAGCAGATGAGTTAAAAAGAAGAGTGAAATACCAACCCGATGCCGGTGTTTGGCCCCCTTGAAATAGAGGAGCGTATGGCGAGGACGATCCTCTGATAACTGTAACCTAGGGAGCAGATGAGTATATGGCACAACTATATCCTTGAGCAATGACACTTGGGTGTGCTGTATCAAATCTGACGAGTTTCCTTGCGAAGCCTTGGCATCAAGCTTATACCAGCCACCAAAATCAACAACGAGAAGAATTGCAGAAGCAATCTCTGCTCTAACATGCCACATTGCCACTGGGTCTGTCAAAGAATGCTTCAAGTTTTAACATAACCTGACAATACAGAGACTGAGCTATCGATAAGCTGTTAAATATACTGGCAAAATCATAACGCTGAATCAAACCCCCTTCTATTTCATCTTCTTGAAGAGCTCAGGTATCAGCTAAAATCCATGAGTGAATGCAAAAAAACCAGCTAGATTTAATCAAAACAGTCACGCATACTAACACAATTGAAAGATGCAACATACCAGTGAGAACAAACACATGATCCCAACCGCCCGATCTCTTCCACGCCTCGGATCTCTTGATCCGATCCACGGCTTCTCTCTGCCTCATGTAGTCCCCGTTCCCGTCCTTCTTGAGGAAATTCCCCTTCCTCCCCCATCCCAGCTCCATCTCCGCGCTCAGAGTAGCGAAGAAAGGTACGAACACGACATCAGCGCCTCTCCAATCGTAGACCCTCTCAGCCACCGACGACCCCGTCTTCGACCCCATCGGCGTCTCGAGATCGCCGAACAGCCAGTACTCCGCGCTATACTGCTTGATCAGAGGGTTCTCTGGGTACGGCGGCAGCTGATTCGTGCGCCCGGCGGTGGCCAGGGAGGCGCGGCGATCTTCGTCGGGGTCGGCGCCTATGCGCGAGTCCGGGACGGAGAGGGACCAGTAATGGTCGAGGAGGCCGTAATTGAGGGATCTGGGGAGATCCGCCACGTAGACCTTGAGACGAAATTTGGGTTGCGAACTAGGGATTTGCGAGGAGATGGAAATGGGAAGAGAGCAGGGATTGATGATGGAGAAGAGAATGAGAAAGACGAGAGAGATGATGGAGAAGGAGAGTAAAAGAGTGACGGAGCTCCTCATGGCTGCCATCGACGTTCCTTTTCCCGCATGGAGCCGCAAACCCTGATAAACAGCCCAAAATTTAATCCGCACTCAGTTTTGTTGGAGAAAAAAAAATAAAATAAAAAAATAAAATATATATATATATACACGATTGATATAAATTAAAATAAATTAATCATATTAAAAATAATATTAAATATAAAATAAAATAATTATTTGATGCTAAAATTTATGTAGAATAAAATATAAAATAAATTTTAAAATATATTTAAAATCTTGATCATAACTAAATGTTACCAAATAGGGGCGAAGACTTATTTGAGCCAACAAAACGCAAATTTAAAATATTTATGATTAATTATCCCCTTAAGTTACAAGCTTATAGTAAACTCGAGCAAAATACTAGAACTTAGAACTCATCTAAAACTATTCAAACCTAATTTAATTTTTTATAACTCAGAATCAATTTACCTAAAATAAAATTAATTTAACTTATAATTAATTTAATAATTATATAATAATATTCATACATGCTTTACAAGTATAAATCAATATATTTTATGTACATAAATATATTAGATATTAAATATATTAAAAAATTTATAAACATATATATAATATTATATAAAAGATAAATATCTAAATAAAAAATAAAAACAAAAATTAAATTTAATTCAACTTAAAATTAAATTAAAAAAAAAATAACTTATTTTAATCAAATTCAACTCAAACTTGAAATTTAAAATAAACCCCCTCAAATTCTACTCATTATCAACTTTGCTTATAAGCTTTGTTATGCCAACAATCACGTTATTTAATTTATCATACTCTAATAAAATTAGGGATGTAGGTAGAATAATTACCTACATATTACATAATTTAATTTTATTTATATCTTACCAATCCATTCTTAGTTAATTACGTTATTCACACTCAAAATATTATAAAATCTTACATATACACATTTTAACTTATTTCTATTATAATGAGTAATCATAATTTTTCAATAACCTAACTATAATTAGATTAAAAAAATCTGAGCCGTTCATTATATTATTTTAAAAATATTTAAATATATATTGAATAAAAATCTTAAAACCTTAATGTTTAGGTGACAGCAAAGAAAGGAGACATCCGCGATGTGAATTAATTTTAGGACAAATAAGCGTTTTAGTGTGGTATTGAGAAAGAGAAAAATATGTATCATTAAGAGTAAAAATATAATTTTAATAATTTACTAACAATATATATTTTTTTTTCAAATAGATTTTGATTAAATTTTAACTCAAATGTGTGTGTATATAAGATTTTATAATGTTTTGAATGTGCATAACATAATTAATTAAAAATGAATAAGTAAGACATAAATAAAACTAAATTATGTGACTTGTAGGTAATTATCCCTAAAAATTATTACAAGATATAAAAAAATTCTTAAAAATTCTATTTAATAATACCTTAAAATTCATGACTAATTTTAACCATAATTAAAATCTTAATTTTATTTAAAAAATATTTAAAATTTATTTTATATTTCATCCTAAACAAATTCTAACATTAAACAATCACTTTATTTCATATTCAACACCACTTTCAATAAATTAATTAAATTATACATTTAATACAATTTTTAATATAACTTATTTTATTTTATATCATATATATATATTTTAAAAATAGCTAAAAAATTCAATCAAAACCATCTTTTATTCTATTACCAAACATGATCGAAAAAAAGAAATAGTTCATCGCCAATATCTATGTTCATTTATTTATTACAAGAACAAAAAGCATGACAAAAAATTAAACAGATCATATTCAATCGTAACCTACCCCCAACCCTGGTTAACTTGACTCAAAAATGAATTAGATTCACTACTTAAGGTTGATTGAACCCGCTCAATGGGTCTCGTTTGGTTGGAGTCAGATTTTTTACCCAACACAAATTTCAACTATAAAAATTAACTTTATTTCACATATAATGCAAATATGAATATTAGAATTTAAAGTATTTCATATTCTACACACTTTATAATATTAAAATAAATTTTTCTTTCATTAAATTTAAAAAATAAAATATTTTTTTTTCTTGTTAAAAAAAAAACTCAAACCAAATGAGGTCAAGTCCTATTTTATTTATTATCACCTTTGCACATGACGATCATAGTTTCTTAGTTTACGTTTCCAGTGCCGTTCTTCATACTTTAGATACTGTCACATCAGATCAATATCAAAGATCACATCAATATCTCTAAGCGACAAATTAGGAATTATCACCCTCCGAGTTTAAGCTAAGGTGAGGGTATAAATGCAAACAAGAAGCTTTATTTAACTTCTGTTGTCACATTTTAAAAATCATGATTCATATTAGTACAGTTAACTAGCCAAGTTTCATAGCCCGTACATTGCCCACACTTCAACTTATAACTGTTACATAAGTTCGAACACTTGTGCTATTTGCTCATCCCATAAACTCCAGACATGTTAGCTAACGGGCAGTCCGGTTAGCTTCGATATTTAGATTAAGTGATTTTTACTCGATTATTTTCCATTCCCATTGTGAGCTAACGCTTCTAGGCATAGTAAGATATCACTAATTAAACTAAAGCTTGATAACACAAGTTTTAATTAGTATTCAGTCACACACATAAAACGTCTATCTTGTGAAAGCAAAGTAATAACAGCAATCAAATTATTTCACAAAGTAATTCAACAATACAGAATAGAGAAGCAGCATAGCCCAGCCCCCACATTGAAAGTTACAATAAATGCATGATCAACTCTATGAAATTTTTGCCAACACTTTCATGCCCAGCAATTAACAAAAAAATCAGAATATTAAAGCAAAATTATTCACTTTCAGTTGTGTAAATATGAAATTTATCACCAGTCAAAATACCCAATAATCGGTCAAAATCCTAGCATGCAAGTTCATTTCAAAAGAGCAACCAAACATTTAAGAGTTTGTGCATCACTATCAATCCAAAAATGCAAACTCATAGTTATAGCTCAATTTAGAATATTGTATATACGGAGTTTAATATTTATATTACTTTTACTGGTAACTAATGCCCACCTTTAACCATGAAAAGCTTCTCTTCTTACTGGTAACTAATACATACCTTTAACCATGAAAAGCTTCTCTTCTCCCTTCTCCCTTCTCCCTTCTCTTCTTTAAATCTCTAAAAGCTGGCCCAACGTTGAAGAATATGTAGTTGAACATGATGAAGAAAATGAACTTGTGGAGATGGAAGTAGCTCTCTTTGATTTCTCCTTCTCCCTTCATGACATGCAGGCCCACTCTCTTCCCCCTTTCTCTCAAGCGCCTGAAACCAGACGAAATGGAAAAGTTTTTCCCATCCAAAAACTAAGGAAATGACATGAGGAAGTAACACTTGGCCATGATGATCCAAGCGTCCAGGCTTTAGCCATGTGCCCAGTGCATGCCTGGGCTGAAATAAATCAATCCTAAATCATCCCACTTAGTTCTATTAAGGGTTTAGCCACAATTGTGCTTAAATAACAAATCCAATTCAATTTTTCTTAAAATGACCACTTGTTATGCAATTTTTTTTAAGTATATCGCTGAAGCATGAGATAAATTAAAATTTCCATACTTGTAAATAATATTTTTGTTAACATACATGCAGAAAATATTTAATAATAAAACTTGCAGAGTCGACAACTATATACCTGGACGTTACAATGGGGAAGCTCCAATTTGATCATAAATTATCATGAAAATCATCACATAACTAAAAGAGGGATATCACTTTACATTATGCTCAAGTGAACATTTTCCAGAACTGTTTTCACTTTACATGCCCATTCAGGGCTTTGAGTATTTAAATTAATTATTTCTTCTACTCAAATTTACTGTTCTATATATACAATCTAATCAAATATGACTTTAAAAAGATAATCAATACTTCGTATTAAGTATTTAAATTTGCTGTATGCATACTATCAACCAGGGCATCTTACTATCTAGCTTTTAATGATTTTGATGTATGCGTACTGAGATGGGGGTGCCTTTAATCTGATATATAACTATCTCGCTTACAATGCTACTGGGATTGAAAGAAACAAAAGGTAAACTTTTTTTTAAAACTTGTTTTTTGAAACTAATTGACAAAAGTAAGCTTTTATGTAATGAAAAAAAATGTATTTTTCATGGTACAATCAAAAAGTCCAACACTGACATAAAAATATATGACGCATAAATTAACAGTATTAATTTGGCTCTATAAAAAAAAACACTAATTTGGAATGCAGTAAACGATTTCAGATAGATAATTAGCTCATCAATTCAATTCAGACTGCTTGCAACCCTATCACTACTCGCAAATCAACTCATCATGAAGTCATATTACCTAGTAGTATCCAAATGGAAACAGTTTGTATTTTTCTAAAATATGTAGCATGTTTTAGAGATGACTATTTTGTGGATACAGAATGGTAAATGTAATTTAGAACATTTATTTCATTCAAAACAAAAAAAAATCTGGTCTATAAAGATGGCCTAGTTGGTTGTGTTAGATATGGTTATTTTATGGACACAGATTACAGAATGCTATTAAACTACATATTTCAGTAAAAAAAAAAAACAGTTTTTCCAATTTGAATTTGACATTGAACTCAAAGAACTTGTACTCACTCCAAAATTTGAACTTCTAAAAGCCAATAAAAAAGAAACTAATAAATAAACTCAAGAATTATTGTTCCTGCAATACTTAAATTCTTCCCTCCAGCAATCGCTTCTATAAAAGCTAACATTCTAAATAAATTAATAGAAAAACGCACTACTTTTCTTCAGTAGAATACTCACTGAAACAAATAGCCGTATACAAATAACAACTTACTTTTGTCTAGGGAAATATTTCACCAACAAGTTTCAAAGCCTCACTTGCTCCAGATGTAAACACGCATTTGTAGTCCTTCCGAGATGCATTTAAAAAACTAAGAACTTGGTCCCTCAAAAAGTGAAAACAAATAACCTGTATAAGACTACAATGAAATCAATATAAAAAAAAGAAAAATAACTAACTGTAGGAATTTATCGAACTTTCTAAATACAAATTGGAGGCATTCTTGTACACAGGAAAAATAGTGAATAATATAGAAATTGAAGGAAAATACAAGGATAAGCTAAAAAAGGAAATACTTTTGACTAGACTTAGTTTCAGCAACGAACTCTTAACTAATTTATAACTTCTTATGAAAAAAGAAATCAAATATCATTAAGTGGCTCCTCCCACTTGTGGAAAACTTTGAGGAGTTTTGGATGTATTCGGTTAGAAAAATGATTGTTTGGTGTCTGCATTCTCTACAAGTATGCTATCGGACTTTTGGGATCATTTTCATTTAGGCGGATTGATTTTTGCAATACCCACTCTATATAATGCGGAGTAACCCCTTGGATATAGATATGCATTATTTTAAACATCACTTTTCATTTCTCAATAGAAATGGTTTTTATTGGCAGGAGATTTTAATTATCATTGAATTTGTTGGGGAAATGACTTGGGTAAAAGAACGAAACAAAAATGATATCCTTTTTTACATGAATGAATTTGATGTTCTACAAGATAGCATGGTATTCTAAATTCCTATAATTTTGTCCCTCATAATTTATTTAATTTTTTCTATGCCTGACATAATGTTTTTCTAATTCAAGTCATATGAACACCTCATTTAGTTCAAGAGTTGAATTTTAGACAAGAGTAAAAAAATATTTTATTTTATAAATTTAATAGAAAAAAAATTTAGTTTAATATTTGGAAGTATGTAAAATGTGAAATAAATTTAATTCTAAAATTCATATTTGTGTTGCATGTGAAATAAAGTTAATTTTTATAATTAAAATTTGTGCTGGGTAAAAAGAAAGCTCGAACCAAACGAGCTCATATAATATCTAGAAATTATGGTGATGTTACTAGTAATATGCAAAGAAGGAAGGGAGGCAAATTTGGCAAGCTAGAATACCGATGATATCATCATATAAAGGGGAGGGGCATCTAACTTTAAAGTGTTTTGCACCAATTTGATATGTTTCAGCGTACCTTGTTGGAGCCCATTGAAGAAGTGAAACAAGTAAATGTGTGAAGGAAAATACAAAGAGACTAGCATGCAATTATGCATTTTAAAGAATAATTTTTTGAAAAGTGGCATAGCTTCAGCATTACATTACTCAAAGAACAAATGTACAAAAGTTAGCCAACGCTCCCTTTTAGGATGTTGCAAATCAGTGAAGAGCGACATATCTCTCTTCCAACAAAAATTACGTAATGTAACATATGCATTAAAAAATTAGCCGCACTATTATCATTATGTTGTACATGTATAATATTACAAAACTAAAATGAAAGTAAAATGTTCACTATATTATTAATTACAAGATTCAAATGTGAGTTAGCTATCGCTTCTTGTGGCAGTGGTTGTTGTTGGTGTTATTTCCTTTGCCTCTTGTTTGGTGTTGAAATGCCTTTACATAGTATCACAGGTTTTAGGGTTTAGAGTTTAGAGTCTAATATTAAATTTGCAAATCATTAACCTTATTAATGTATTGCAAGTCCAAAACTTCAACATTTTGCAAATTATTAACAACGTTAACATTTTGCAAATCAATAGTATTGTTAATATTTTGTAAAACTTAATGTTATTAATGATTAGGTTTTTTTTGGAAAAAAAGAAAGGTGTATCTGGCCATAGCCCTGCACATGTGGAGAAAAAGGCAGAAATTTGCCTAATTTTGGCCAAGTGAGGATTTTATTGCTAATTAGAGTATTAACAAAGGATTAAGCACAAGTTTAGCCAAAGAATAGTTGCTCAAAAGAAAGAACTATAGAGAATATAAATATCTATTTCTATAGTATAATAACAGTTTTAATAGATTAATGATGTATAAGCAAAGCCTTGTTAACCAATAATGAATTCCAAAATGTTTAGAACATTCCCTTTTTTGGCTTAACGGATGTTCAACAGATGATAGTAACCTTATTAGTTTTCATATGTGAACTCAAAATAAACTTACATTTCCCAACATTTGTTTCAAAAACAGGAAATGAATTTCCTAAAGCCAAAATTCATATAGGACCAAATAAATGAGGTTCTCTCTACCACTAATGAGTAAAAATAAAAATTATTTCTATTTATAAAAAAATAATGTCACAAATTTTACTGAGAAAAACTTCTGACAACAGAAAAAAAGTTTAAAAGTTACCTGCTGGCGTGCTTCATTTATGAGATCAGCAGTTGCCATACTTGAATCACTTTGGCTATCAGCCATACCTTAACTAATAATCATTTTGGCAATCCAATGTCACTACCATTTGTACCATTTGTTTTTTAAATCCAAGCAGTTTTATGCAATATAGAGAGAAATAAGGCCCTGTTTGGCAATGGACACAAAATCATGGCTAAAATTACTCATGACTAAAATCTTAAATTTATTTTAAAAAAATATTAAAAAATTATTTTATATCTCATCTCACACAAATTTCAACATTAAACAATCACTTTATTTCACATCCAACACAATTCTCAATAAATCAATCAACTTTATTTCACATCATACACAATTTTTAATATAATTAACTTACTTTATTTCACATCATACACATTTTTCAAAAATCACTAAAAATTTCAACTAAATCTTTTTTTTTTTCTTATTACCAAACAGAGCCTAAAAGTTTAAGTATGAGCCAATATGAATAAAAAATAGATGAATTGCACTCTACACTTTTAAAATCATTAATTTTGAGTCTTTGCACACCCTTAAAAATAAAAATCACATTTTACACTCTTAAAACCTTAACTCTGGCAAGTTGTACTCTTAAAATTATAGTCCCCTGGGTACAACTTGCTAAAATAAAACATTTTGAGGGTGTAAAGTGTGAGTTATTATTTATGAAAGTAAAAAATACCAAATGACCTCATTTTGAGGTGCAAATTAAAATTTATTCAATAAAAAAATACTTTATGTTTCCTTTGTCAACCATCAAACTTATATCAATAATGAGCATTAGTAAACTGTATCAAGCAAGGTTCAACCACAACATTTTAAAAAACAAATAAATGGAAGCATTAAAAGAGACAAAAAACTTTTATGGCTGGTTTAATGTTGACCATGTTTCATTTTAAACAAATTTTTTCCAAATGAAGAAAAATTTGAACTTCATGTCAAAAACACAAATCCCCAAATGAGAACTTCCTCTAAAAGGAAACTTAGGAGGTCAACCATTAAACAATTTAGCGTCAGATGAAGAACCAGTTCCAAGGGGTTAAAGAACTAAGCCATCCAGACTTAATCTAAATGCAAAAAACAAGCCTAAAACAAAAATTCTCTTATATCCTATATCTGTTTCAAACGATTGGAAGAAATAGAGTATACAGTGTAAAATAACACTAAACAACCTGTAACCTAATAATGAGAATGATTGATCTAAAAGTAGCAGAAAAAATATAGGAAGCAAATTAAAGGCAACTTGAATAAAATTAGAAAAACAAATATAAACCAAACAACCCATCAAGCACACACACCAAAATATCCTTAAAAGAAATGAAAGATCGTGGGCGAACTCTCGGGAAGTCCTTGTCACCTTTTTTTATAAACTTACAAAAAAAAGATGGTCTTATCTCATCTACATTCTTGGGAGCATTAGGGTAGCCGTAATCATCTCCGAATTGCCTCAAGAATTTCTCGTAAGTCCCTACTGTCAATAGATTATTTGTCACCAGACACCCGTGTCGCTGGTGATTTTTCCTCGTACACAGAATTTGCTATATCGATGAAGAGCAAGCTCGATAGCAGATAAAGATTATCATAAATAAATCTATCGTGTGCTAGCTATTGACTACTTGTTATTGCCAACTGGAAGCTATGTTCTATAGCTTTCCATCAAATTACATTAATTATAAACAAATACTTTAAAAACAAATTTCAAATTAAGCTTGCTAAGCACCTCAAATTAAAAATTTGAATTAGTAAATTTAAAATCAATAAAAATTCAATTACGACTTAGATATAATTATAATAATTATGAATTTCAATATATAATTGTTAAGAATTCCATTTATCCATCTAATTTTGAATTTAATCATTAGTATTTCGAATGTGTTGATTTTATGTAAAAAAAATTAAGATTTCAAATTAAATAAAAGTCAATGATAATTATCCAGAATCTCCACCTTAACATATAAGTAACTTTATTCTGATCATTTGAAATTAATATATGGATGTTGGCATGAATGTTGACACACACACATATACATATTATGAAAAATTCAACTTCTATTTTCTATTGCTATCAATACCTTCCACATGAAAAAGCATTTACATTATTTTCGGTTCACAGAATAATCCTTTGTTATATTGGATTTTTTTGGATGTATGAATAGTAAAACATGTGTCCATTATTTAGAAAGCGAACAATCATTTAAAATGAACATAAATCTGATTTTATAATCATATATTTGAATAAATGTTTAATATTTGCTTATCTTATATTTACATATTTGAAATCAAGAATTTTTAATTTATACATTATGGCCTAAACTTTGATATTCATAATTGACATATGAGAACAATTAATTAAATTAAAACACCTTAATTAAATAAAGGAAAAAAAACTATGTAGTCAATAAAATGATCAATACATAACTTAATGATAAAATTGAGCTTAATCCACTTAATTATAGGCCTTGTGAGTTTAACCAGTTTAAAATTAACCAAGTAAATTAACCAAGTTAATTTTAAACTGGCATATCACATCACAAATAAAATTTAATATTAAAAATTAATTATATTTCATATCATACACATAATTCAAAATAAAAAATTAACTTTATTTCACATCCTACACACATAATAAAATAATAACTAACTTGTATCACATCCTTCATACATTCCAACATAATAATTAACTTTATGTCACATCATTCATAATTATCAAAAAAAATATCTTCATCCAACTTTGAGATCATATTACAATTAAACTTTGCAACAAATAAGCGCTATAATGAACTAAACTATTAATCTATTAAACAATTCAGTAAATTAAAATCAAATCCACCATTGGAACCGTACAACAATCTCTTAAACTGAGTCATAAAGTTTAAACTTCTACGTCAGTTACTTACCAAGATGTAACATGATATCATTACCACAACCTGAAGTTCGAGCCCTAACATCCCCAAATTATTCACAATATGAGGTTAAAAGAATCTATGTTGCATTTAATCTGAATCATAATTAAAAGTTTAAACTTTTAATACTATCAATTACCAAAGATGTAACAATCATTGCATTAGAACTTTCAAGATGCACAAATGCCAACACTTCCATGTTCCACCAACACACTTGCTGCTATAACTAGAAACAACTTTAACCATAACAATTTCATGTAAATAAAGGAGAAACAAACAAAACTGTGAGAACAGTATAGCTGCTAATTTTAAACTGGGATGCTTTAAAATTGCACCAGAAAAGGTCTCTTTAATAGATTTGATCTTCATGATAATTATCACTGATAACTGAAACAAACCTCTCCAGCCATGGTAGCTGATTGAGATCCTTTATAGTGTCCAGGTAGGAGTCTGATGAGCGGGGTGGGGGCTGGCAGCGATCATGTTGGTCGAAGCTGATATTACCAGCGAGAAACCTTTGGATCAGAGCCAGCTGAGCCATTTCTTGCTCCGAATAACCTTCCACGGAAGCAGGCTGAAGATCAAAACAATCCCATCTCCACTGCTCCATCCCGTGTTCAGATGGAGCAGGTGAGGGTTCAGAGTTCTCATCCAAGATTTCACACTGACAGGTCTGTGTTCCATTTCTGTATTCTCTGTCGCAGGAGGAGCAAATTTCAATCCCACACCTGATTAGTAGAACCAATATTTCAGATTTTACAACAGTTTTATGCAAAATTTAGTAAAAGATCCTTATTATTGCTTTATGTTGTAGATGTCAGGTTTCACATATATAAATTGTATTCCACAAGCATGACTTATCCTTCCCGTTTAAGTATCACAAGTGCTCGTAAAATGTACTTGTGAAATTTTACAAAAAGGAAAGCACAAAAGATTTTTTTTGTGATGTCTTTAGCTAAAATCTCCATCTTTGATTGGTTTTACTAACTTCAGTGGCTGCTGGCCTTAGTCAAAAGTTCAAGCAATTCAATTGAATCACTTACTAGCCACACCCAAGTGATTAAAGTTGGAAAAACAAGAGATGAGAATATTGAATAGTTCACTTACAATCCTAATGATGTGCATCTTGAAATGTCAACTTAATTTTTGGATGAATTAAAGAGTCTCCTCCGATATTTGGCTAATGAATTGAAGAAAAGGATCATTACAAATGACTACAAGTAAATTTAAATGCTTAAAGTTGAAACGTTAGTGAGACTATTAGATTACATGAAGAGAGGTTAGCCATGATCTTCAACCCATCGCAAGCTATAAAGTAGATCAAAATGTAAATGCCAAAGCTTACATAGCTAAACAAAATTTTAATGTAATGTTCTATAACTTGAAATGATGCACAGCTTAAATGAAGAGAGAATTGTGAAGATTTTATATTCAATGAAAATCTACAAAGTAAATTAAACTGAATTTGCGTAGGCATTTGACAATCAATCAAAATTTATATGTTGAGGTTTTATTACATGAAGTTCAAATCAAGCATTACCTTTTGATAACCAAGATAAGAGATTACTTACAGCATCACCTAGAAAACATACCAAATAGGAATACCAAAAGCATAATAGAAGCTTTGGAACAGCTTGTGTATGAAGGCATCTTTAATTCATTGGGTTAAGTTTTTTTATAAAAAGATAGTGATTTGCCTACATTGACACAAAAAACAAGAGAATTTCTATGTTGAACACCTGGTTCTCACTATTTTTGGTGTGAAATCCCAAACATACAAGTATTAAGCACAACACACCATATATAACTAGCATGAAAACCATAGTTAACAAGATATTACATTCCATATTTTCTAGAATTACGGCTATGACATCTTTTTAATTAAAAAATTAAGTAGGAGGGGAAGACCCTTCTACCAACGATGGATCGTTAGGCCTCTGTTGATGGTTAGACTTAGAAGATTGCCTTTTTCACCTCCCCTCCTCCTTTGTCTTTTTAAAAAAATGAAAGAATTGCCAAAAAGGAACGATCCAACTCGAGTTGATCACAATGGACACTCAAATTTCATACTTCGATTTATTTAGAGTGCATGACAATTAAAGGAGGTGCATTGAGCGTAACATTTAAAGCTTTGGGGTATGCACAATAGAAATAGCACAAAGTCAATGTCAATAAAGTAAATTCACATGTCCTTTTTCCATTTAAGAACAAATGCATGCTACCACTACAGACTTAAAGATAGGTTCAATCAAAATAAATCCAACAAATTTAATGAGCATTTAAGCATGCAACAGACATGCATTCACCAAATTGACAGTTTACATATATTTCCTTCTAACATAACTTTCACAAGAACTTGCTACCATGACTGCATATGGAGTACTGTGCTTTAACTTAGTTAAATAATCAAAGAAAGCATTCTTAAAACATACCAGCAGGCCACATGAAAACATCCCTCACCAAGCTCGATCATCCGATGGCACTCTTGACAGTGTCTACAATTGCTTCTTTGTGCTAATTGATGCAAGGTGGTACCTTCACTTACTCTATCAAGAGATTCACTTGAAGTAGATGGAAGAAAGGAACTGTCTTCTTGGCTTGAAATGTAATGTTTGCATTTTGAATGAGGACACTTTACAGGAAACTGTGAGCAACACAGTTTACTTTTACTATACATGCAGAGGCAGTCAGCACAAAATTTATGAGAGCACTCTGCTGATATCATTTTTGACTGGATCTTGTCATCTCCGCAGATAAGGCAGTTTTTAACAAACCAACCGATAACTCCAGTTGCTTCTTGTGCCAGATGCAATGCCCTTTCAAGCTCTGAACTAGAAACAATCCGAAGAATGAAAGATTCAAACCTATCAGCAAGTTCTTGAATCCTTTCACCAAGAGCAATCAGAAGATGATTATCAACTGTCTCACTTTTAGCAATCTGTTGATTTGATATTTCATATAAATCGATGTCAGTAGGTAAGGTATTTGACTAAAGTTGAACGAACAAGTGCTTTCAAGAGATAATAACCTCAGTCACCACATAAGTAGAGGCATGAAAACAGAGCTCATATGCAGCCTAGTACGAAAGATGTTTGGATTGCAGTTCTCTTATAAAATCAATGGCAGTTGGCAAAATAGAACTAAACACTGATGAAAAAGACATTTTAAAAAACTCATGAAATTAAGAAAGGCAGACTACTAAACTAACATGTCAACAACAACAACAATAACAAAGCCTCAATCCCAAGCTCACTGAGGTCGGCTAAATGGAACTTTCTTTTCCATTCAACTCTATGTAAGTAAGGCGCTCCTAAAGCGCAACTAGTTAAACATTATGTTTAAAGACCATACCTCAAGTCATTTTTTTCCTTCCTCTCTTCGACATTATGAGTTGGATCCTCTCATATTTAATTCAAGATGCTGATAACTGTTAAGTTCATATGAATAGATGCATAAAAAGTGGCAGATGATCAATTAGTGAAAACACAAATCCTACAGTAAAAAATTTACATAGCAATACCCTTGTCAAATAATGCAACATCATAGCTTACAGACCTGTCGATAAACCTTGTCGGAATCAGTAAATACAAGAACCTTCCTAAAACCATTTTGACGTGCCTCGAGCAGCCCATCCATCAAAGCCAAAAGCTCAGCAACCAATTCTTCCACAAAGAAATCTAACTTTTTCTGCACTTGAAGAAATGAGACCCCATTGGGCTTTTCCATAACCACTCCAATTCCAGAAACTCTAGACCCTAAACCACTGGCCTCAGCAACTGAAACTCCCTTGGAGAAGATTTTCAATGATGAGTCATCAAAAACTTCTTCATTAACTCCAGATACTCCAAGAGAGCACTCTAGAACATTATCTTCATTGACTTCAGAAAACGCCAATGAGGATTCCTTGTCATCCTCTTCTTCTCCATGATCTTCTGACAGTCTATGCAAGCACTCTGAAACCCCACCTTCATGCCCGTCCGAAAAAGACAATGATGACTCTTCATCACCATCTACATCAGACATTAAGAAGAACACACCAGCATCCTCTTGCACATCAGAATTTATTAATAACTCCACATCTTCCCTATACTCTTCCATCCTCGTCAATGGAAGCCCTTCATCACCTACCGCATGTCCATCAGCTAGAGAATCCACAGTATCCTGCCAATCCTCATCGTCTTCACAGCAACTTCTGAACTCCTCATCTATATCGGATATCTCAAAAAACAAGTCACCATAATAGGCCAATTCATCCATTACCATGAAACTCGAACCTTGCAGTGCTGAAAAAGATCAAAACAACAAGATAAGCTAGAACATGCGCATTTATTTCCCAAAACTTCTGCAGCTTCGTGAAGAATGCATCCTCTTACAAACGAACCTTCAATTTCCACTTTAGGACATTGATCGATGTGGCTACATGCTCTATATCTAATCACAAATTTCTTTACCGATGAGCTCTTATGTAACGCCTATGTAAGAGATAAGACAGAAAATCCACAATACAAATCCCGAAACCTAATTCATTTACATTCAGCGGCTATCAGAATCATGATCTTCCGGCCCTTCGAAGCAAGTCAAAATCACAGAAAAACCCATCAAATGAACCGCCGAAATAGTCGATCTAAAGATGCATTTCTTCTGAAGGAGCGCCTAGATTGAGGCCTCAGGGTCCTCGCCTCCAGAAAAGAAAAAAAAAGGGGCAGTTGAATTCCTCCTCTCAACTATCATCAGAAACGGTAGAGGACAAAGCAGAAGATAGCCAAAGAAGACCTCCACTAAAAACTCTAGGGTTTCTACTGCCCGGAGATTTTCCGGGTAGCACAACACCCCCACCGTCGAGAGTGCCGACAAGGAATCGATTTTATTCCGACCAGCTATCTCCGCGTGGGAACAGGGCAGGGAGGAACTAATAAGCATGCGCCAGTACCTGCTAGACGAAATCAGTGGAATAATGGAGGTTATTTTGCAGAAAACACCCTTATAATTTGCTAATTGTGCCGTAATTTTATTAATAGTTAATTGTAGTGCGGTCGGTTGCCGTCCCTGTCTAATCCTGGCATTATTCGGGAGGGCCCACGACTCATCGGCATGATTAGAGATCTTTGCTCTAATTCTCTTGATTACCATCACCCCATGGTAAGCTCACCTACCTTCATTTTCTTGCCCTTGGGCTGCTTATTGGACCGGTTCGACCCGGAATCGGTCCGAAACCGGTCCAATAAGAACCGATTCGATCTAGAACCGGTTGAACCGGACCGGTTTTAATCGGTTCCGGGCCGCAGAACCAGTCCGGACTGGTTCTGCGTAAGCAGAACCGGTTATTCGGTTCGGCCGATTTGGAATCGAATTGGATAATTTTTTTTTTTTTTAAGTTCGGGCGCTGCCCGCGCGACGCTGCGCCCATTAGAAGCAGCTGCCAGCATTAATGCTGCCAGCTGCTGCAGATAACATAAATTTTTTTTTTGAACGATCATTTGATCATCGCAATTTGCTAACGGTCGAATGACCGTTTTAAATTCTAAAATGACCGTTTTAAGGTTATTTTAGACTTTATAATAAATATTGAACTTCTATAAATAGTACAATTTTTGTAATGATAATTCCTACAATTTTCATCAATTATTTCTGTTCTTCTGCTCTGTGAGAAAAATCTGCAAATACGTTTTAATGGCTTCCCAACGTCGATTCTCTGATGGTTCTTCCTCAAGTCGCCGAGAAAATGTTGATCCGAAGTACGTTACAGAACTCGATCGTCTTCCTGCACTCGGTGAGAACTTTGACGAAACTTCTGAATCTGATCTTGATCTATCTGCGGAATATTATCCTGAGGCAAGTGGAGATGTTGGCACCGGCACTGGCCCATCAACTTAATCATCAAGTATCTCTAACAAGTCTCGGACGAAACGCAGTAAGGTATGAGAGTTTTTTTATTTACAAATTAAACCGAATAGCAACGCAGAGAGACCTGAATATATCACTATTTATAAAATTTGTAAAAATCAATATTCATACAAACAAGGCGGTACCGGTGGTGGGACTGGTACATTTAAGAAGCACCTAGTTAGATTTTATAAATTTAATGAAAAAATTTGCCAACCTACTACTATAGAGCCAACCCAAACACAACTCAATCCACAGAGTGGATCTATGCCGTGGGCATTTAGGAATGATAAAACACATCAAGGTTTAGTTCGATTTGTAGTACGAACCGAACAACCGTTTACTATATGTGAAAATGAGAGATTTTTAAAATATATTGTTCAATATTTACAGCTTCAATATACCTGTATTTTTAGGCATACACTTAAAAAAGATTGTATGTTAATGTACGAAGAATATAAGAAATCTCTTATTCAACACCTCAGTAATATTAGTTATAGGGTTAGTTTAACATCCGATATTTGGACTAATATTAGTGGTGCGAGTTATTTAGTTGTTACTTGTCATTGGATCGATGGACAATGGAGAATGCAAAAACGGATATTATGTTTAGATGTATTAGATGAGGCCCACACGAGTTCAACCATTTTTTTCTTACATTCGCAATGTTTGTAAAATTTATGATATAGAAAAAAAAAATTTTAGTATTACTTTGGATAATGCTTCGAATAATAATTCTGCAGTTAATTTTTTACAATAATTTTTAAGGCCTCCACTTTATGATTCTTTTTTTCATATTAGACGTGCATGTCATATCATTAATTTATGTGTTTCTAGTGCTTTTAATTTCAAACATTTAATTATCGATAAATTTAAGCATGTTGCAAAATGGATTCGTTTAAATTTAAATGTTAGGCGTGAATGGAAGCGTGTTTGCGTAAGTGCCGAAATAAATTGTGTAAAATTTCCATTACCTGTAGAAACTAGATGGAATTCACTTTATCGAATTACTTTTACCATACGAAGATTTGCTAACTGCTTTTTACAATTCATATACACTTAATCATGACCTTCAATTATGTTCTTATGATTGAATTTTTTTTAAAGAAGAATTTTGAATTATTGTCTATTTTTAAGGAGTATACTGAAAGCTTTTCAAGTTGTTGTTATCTGACTTCGCCTATTTTTCTGCCTTATATTTTTCAAATGTTTCAAAATTTTTTAGAGTTTAGATCAGATCTAATTCTGAAAATTTTTATTGCTGACATGAAATTAAAATTTAAAAAATATTGGAAAAAAATTTCACTTTTATATTCAATAGCTGCTATTCTTGATCTTCGTCAGGGAATCGAAGCTATTAATACTTTTTACGCGGAATATTCTGATTTCTTGGGGAGTAATACTTATGTAAAAAAACATTAGTTTATACAACTCTTCAAGAGTTGTTTTCTTTTTATTACAGTGAGTAGGTTGCAAGCAAGAATGTAGAATGTGTGGAAATTCAAACGAGAATACAAAAAAAGCCCAACATCTTCAATGTTCTTAGGTTGGCGGCAGCAAAAAGATCTGTTGCTACAGATAAAGGAAAAACAACTGTTGGGGAGCAATCTACACCATAGAGTCAACCCCCTATAAATTTGAATGAGCTGCAGTTCTATTTACATTTCAGGGAGAAATTTGATGATGATATGAGCTTATTGGAGTGGTGGAAAAGCTCATCAAAATAATATCTCGTTCTATCTGCTTTGGCACGAGATGTACTAGTAGCATAAGATTCAACTGTAGCTTCTGAATCAGCCTTTTCCACCACAGGAAGAATAGTAGGAGATTACAGAAGTAGTTTGTCTCCTGCAACCCTTTGCATGCTTACCTGTCTACAGGATTGGTTTGCTGCTGAGTCCCGAAATCAAGAATATAATTTCGTGGACGAATTTAAAGATAATAGCTCAGAAGAAGAGGAGGAGAACTCGAGAAAAATTCTTTGTAATTATGACAAATATTTTTTTTTTGTGAAATATTTGTACAAAACTGTAATTTTTTTATAAATATTTTCGTTAATATTAATAAAATTTCTTAGAATTTTTTTATATTAATTTTGTCAGAAATATTATAAAATATATAACTTTTTTTATAAAATACATAAAAAATATATATTTTTTAAATTAATTTACCTGATTGACCCGACCCGACCCAAATATATGGATCCGGACCGGACTCGGACTGGATCAAAGGTAAGCTAACCGGTTCCGAACCGGTTGGAACTAGACCGGACCTGTTCCAGGTCCGGTTGGACCTGGAACCGGTATAACTGGACCGGAACCGGTCCGGTAACCAGCCCTACCTCTTGACTTCTTGTTCAGTTCTTGTTAATTGACATTTCATTTATTGCTATAAAAAGATTCCAAGTGCTTTTGGCATGAGATTTTTGAGGTCCATTTTACGCAATGATCAAAATCAAGACTAAGATAGTACTAATTTAAATAATAATAATAAAAAATAAATTTTATCATATTTTATATAAATTTTAACATAAAAAAATATTATTTTATTTTATATATTCAATTATTTTCAATAAAATTATCAACTTTAATTTACGTCTTAAACCAAAATATGTGATTCAAATATTTTAGTTTAAAATGTGAGATAAAATTGATAATTTTATTGAAAGTAATTGAGTATATAAAATAAAATATTTTTTATATTAAAATTTATGTATAATATAATAAAATTTTATTTATTTAATATTATTATTATTTTTTAAATTAGTGCTATTTTAGTTCTAGTTTTGATCTTTACGCCAAACAGATGATGCGGCACGGAAAAATGAGTGCCAATAATATTTTAAATTTATATTCAGCAAAATCAATTAGCAAACTATTTTAATTAAGAAGAAAATTATTTTCTAGATAAATTATATGATAAATAAGATTTTTGAATCCCGCAAATTAAAATATTTTAAAATTTAAATTAAATTGTATCGTATGATAAACAAGAATTTATCAATTTAGATTAGGGCGTCAATTTAAATTCAATAAATCAGATCCGAGGTTCAGGAACTTAGGACAGATGTCTCACCGTTATATCCAACAGTAATTAACACACAAGATGGGTAAATTATAAAATCTTTCAGATATGCTCTGAATCAAATCAAATTCAAATCAAATCAAAATTAAGCTAATATGGAAATCTCTAATAGCTTTAATTAATTTGAATTTTAATTTTAATTCAGCACATGACATCATCCTAGCCATCTAATTCAATGCTGATCTGTCCCCACCAACAGAGCCTTAAATCTTAAAAAAATATTAAATTTTGGTGCTATTTTGGCTAAGCTATGTCGTGCCTAATTCAAGTGCACTGCAAAAGAGTGCAGAGCTTGTGAGCCTAGGCACATTTGTAACATTCATTATCATTTCGTGTATTTTTTGTTAAAATATTTATATAAAATAGAAATAGTTCATATGAATTATAAAAATATTTATATCAAATATGATACTTTGCATAAATAAATTTTTAATTTTTATGACTTTTTTTACTTTGTATGTCTATTGTTTTTATAGATATATATAAATTTCATAATAGTATAAATAAAAAAACAAAAGAACAATAAAATTATATAAAATAATATTTTTCTACCCTTTCATGCGTGATAAGACTGATAAGCCCTACACGCTTACATGCTCAAATTGGGTATGACTATTTTTTCAATTTTTTTATAAAAAAATATAAATATTTTTTGAGATATATATATATATGATAAGAAATAAAGTTAGTTAATTGTGAAAATATTAAATAAAATTAATTGTTATATTAAGAATTGTATAAGCTACTTTATTTTTTTTTTAAATAATTTTTACTCACCTTAAACATGAACGAAATAGAGGCATAGTGCACTGATATTGAGCACCGAATAGCTAACCTGAAGCAGCATTGAACTTAATAACATTTCCGCACACGAAGAATTTATGTAGGTATGCAAACTTTAGCTTATTTCACATCCTTTTCAGTTAAAATTCCTTTCACATGACTTTTAAGATTTAAAAAAAAAAAAGTTTAGAAGGATTTTTTTTTTAATCTAACTATTTCAGTAAAATAACTAAATTCAATCTTCTCCTTATAGACACCAAACATATCCCATTTTCTTTATATTGTTCATTTTCCATATTTACCTAAATTCAATCTCTTTATCTTTTAATTTTGTGACTACTTAACACGTAGATTTAATAGAAGATCGAACACAATGTTTAAGTATTACTAAAAAGTATCTACTAAGGAGAAAGAATTGATAATTCATTCAAGTTGAGAAAATGTAAAATTTGTGATGTGATTAGATTAATTTTTTAAAACTTTTAAGTCTCACTCATGAAAAATTAGCGAAAAGATATTGTAAGACGGTTTTTAATCACTGTAAAAGAGTTATTCTGCACTGCTGTGAGTTTATTTATGAGGTTAATCTAATATATCACATTAAATATAAATTTTAATCAAGGTTTTCAAAATTGAGGCGAATCAATTGGTCAAATTAGTTTGATTGTAAATCAGCAACCGTATGGTCTAGTTGGTTTATAAAATTAAATTTTTAGGTTAGACAATTATTTGTGTGAATGTGAATTGAAAGTTAGATTTAACTTATATTTTTATACAATTTAATTAGTAACATATTCACTAATAGGTGAAGTTAATTTGTACTCTAGAATTATCTAATCATTGTCCTATTTTTAGAGAATTTAATATTTTGAAATTTATTTATAATATTTATTGAATTAAAAACATATAGTTTTGTAATTATATTTAACATCATATATATTTTAAAATTAAAATTACTTTTATTTTAATTCTAAAATAATAATTAATTAATTTGTATCAATTCTAAATAAAAAATATATCTACATACAAAAAGTTAATACAACAACTAAAACTTAAGAATATGAAATCAAATTTATAAATCAAAGATAGTATTTTTAAATAATTTAATTGTAAATCACTTGCAAATCAACTGCTGTCAAGGTGTTAATAGGGATCGAAGATCGAAAATCAATCGAAAATTGAATCGAAATCGAGTCGATCTAAGTGAGCCGACTAACGAGCCAAAAGTTCGGCTCGGTAATAATTTCGAGCCGATTTTGAGCCGGGTAGGCTCGGCTCGATCTAGCTCGAAATCGGCTCGAATTAAAATACATTTTATATTATAATACGTATATATAATATATATATAATATTATATATTAAATATAATATATATATGTGTTATATAGTATATATATTATAAATCGAGCCGATCTCGAGTCGGATCGAGTCGAGCTTACCAAGCTTGAGATCGGCTAAAAAAAAGATTTGATTCACTTTCGAGCCGGCTCGAAGTCGATTGGAATCGACTCGAGCAAGCTCGAAGTCGAACCCAATCGAGCTCGAGTCGATTTCAAGTCGATCGAAATGTAATCAATCCGATTTCAAGCCAGTATTAGCTCGACTTGAAATTGGATCAGTAATAGCCTAAGCTGTCAAAACGATCGATGAAACTCAATCTAACATACAATAATGGCAACATAGTGCTATGAGTCGGGTTAAACAAAAATAATACCTGCTCTATTTTCTTTTAATTTTACAGATATTCGTCTCATTATTATTTCTAATCAGAGTAGTTTTGCCTCATATTTTCTTCATCTTCACCGCTTCATCCCAAATTTATTATAATTATTTATTTTAAAAAAATAAAAGATAATATTTATTTATTTTTTTTAATTATAAAATTATGTAATTTTATTTAATGAGTCAAAATAAATTAAACATTTTCCAACAGAAAAAAATTAAATAAATTAAATGAATTTGAGTAAAAATTGTGTCCCGTTGACAATGAGATGACATTATCTGATGGTTCCCTTCTCGACGGCCTTGCAATCCGTTGCGGGTGAAACCCCTAAAACCCCATCCCCTCCCTCGTCCTTCACTGAGTTCACTCTCTATTCTCCTTCAATCCTTCTCCTCAGGGAAGGACTAGGGACTAGGGCGGCATGGCCATCGCTTTCACCATGAAATCGTCTGTGCAGCACCCCGTGCTCTCTGTGCCGGCGAGCTTGAGGCCGTCTCGACCATCTCCGACTTCGTGGTCGCCGCCCGCTGTGCTCCGTCGGAGGAATGCTACTGCTGCCAGAAATGCCCTTGCCGTTGAGCAGGAAGTCGAAGCAAAAGTCTCTCTTGTGAGGATTGGCACCAGAGGGAGGTGAGCTTTGACATTTCATCCGCTGAACTATCTAGCATAAATCCCTCCTCTTGTGCTGTTTCATTGGCGTTTCTAGCGCTGATCCTGCGTAAGCTATGAGAGTAATATGTGCTTCTCAGTGTAACGTTGCTGTTTGACGGGTCAAAGCCCTAATTCTGTTTTGCAAGGTTCACAGTCGTCTGTTTATCCTCACATTTCTTTTACTCCATTTTAAATGCATTTACTTCTCTCCATGCCCTTTATTGTTTGGAACTACCAGTTTAAGTTTCTTCATCGAGATTGTAACTATAACTACAGATGTTACTTGTTCCAGAGAGTTGAATTCATTGTTGGTGCTGGTATTTGTCAATCATGTTATGAGTTTGAAGTACTTCCCTTCGATTCACTGATTAAATTTCTGTTTGACACTCAAAATTAAGATCATCTCTAGGTAACCAATTAAACAAACCCTTTTTTATCTGTTTATTGCATATAAACGTCTCATTTGGTTGCACTTGATGTTACATTTAAAAATGTTCTATGTGAAAAGGGCTGTTTATTTGAATATTTCTTTCTCTACTGTTCTTTCGCCACTCTGAAACATTATTCGATAATTTATGCTTTCCCTGACAAAACATTATTCGATAACTTATGCTTTCCCTGACATTTTTGTTACTTCTTATTGATGTATGTGTAGGACAGTCCATTGGCGCTTGCCCAAGCTTACGAGACGAGGGACAAACTAATTGCAACCCACTCAGAGCTAGCTGAAGAGGGTGCTATAGAGATAGTAGTAATTAAAACTACAGGGGATAAAATCCTCAATCAGCCATTAGCTGACATAGGTGGCAAAGGTTTGTTTACTAAAGAGATAGATGAGGCACTCTTGGAGGGTAAAGTTGATATTGCAGTTCACTCAATGAAGGACGTTCCAACTTATCTTCCTGATGGGATGATATTACCATGCAACCTTCCTCGTGAAGATGTTAGGGATGCTTTCATTTCTTTGACTGCTAAATCCCTTGCAGAACTTCCTCCTGGAAGTGTTGTTGGAACTGCTTCCCTCAGAAGACAATGTCAAATACTGCACAGATATTCGTCCCTCAAAGTTAGTTTGTGTTTTTATTGAAGCTATTAATTCTAATGCAACATTCCTTTATTTATCAATTGGGCCATTAGAGATCTCGACATTTTTAATTTACAAACAAGTAGGTGTCATGTTTGCTAGATATAACTTCTTTGTGATGGTAACTTTAACAAGTTTGTGTGCATCTGATTTCTTAGTGAATTATCATGGAAATAACGAAGCTGCATGTCATTGATGGATAGGCAAAAACTTTTATGCATATGTAATTACTACTTGTGCTTGATTTTAATTTTTACATAATGGACATGTAAGATTAACTTTCTTGTGGACCTTTTGCATGTGCTAATTAAGGTAGCATTTGAAACTGTTAGGATATAAAACTATTCTTGGATCTTAACCTACAAACTTAAGCTTTGAGGTCAATTAATAATGAGAAATTTCACATGGAACTAGAGCAAGACAAGAAGTCTCAAATTTGAAATTTGACCCCCATTATCTATAGCATAATGTTTTAAAAAAATTTCTATGCTGAAACTCCACGCTGCAAAGCAAATAAGCTTGCATGTGAGGGTATGTGTTAGAATATAAATTATTCCTAGCAATAACCTACAAGCTTAAGCTTTTAGGTCAAAAGGTAACCAGAGATTTAACAGAAAAAAAGATTCTCTCAATAGAACTGAACCTTTCACATTGTATGTTGATATGCAACACTGCTAAGATTCCCACCTCATACAATATGCTCATTTTAGTACTTAAATTATTGTTCTGTGCAATTCTTTATCTTTATGGCATAAGGTTTCTTTCTATGCTTGTTTTTTTACCCATTTTTACATGAATTGTATCAACTGAGAATTTGCTATTCATGGACATGGCATCAAATTTCAGGTAATTAACTTCCGTGGTAATGTGCAAACAAGATTGAGGAAACTTAATGATGGGGAGGTCCAAGCAACATTGTTGGCTTTGGCAGGGCTTAAAAGATTAAATATGACTGAAAATGTTACTGCAATACTGTCCATAGAAGAAATGCTTCCAGCAATTGCCCAAGGTGCCATTGGGATAGCTTGTAGAACTAATGATGAAAAGATGGTGAGTTTCTTTAAACTACCATCCCATTAATTTAAGCCAATGATATGAAAATATGTTAGAATTATGAGAAAACATTCTTGAATTTGCAGTTCTATGTCATCGTGTCAGAAAAAATTCCTAACATTTTCTATCATCATTGTAAAAATGTCATCTTATTATTTGGCATTTCTTGGAATCCATTTTGTACTAAAAATCTTATTATAAAGGTCCTCTAACCAAATTGCTGTTTTTCTTCAAGCACATCTACTATAGGAGAAATCTTACACTTGAAGTGGAACTTGACCCTATGTTGTAGAAAATCGTTAAAACTGTCAGCAATATGCATCATGATGAACATATGAACATGTTTGCTGCATGTGAAAGGAAATCACTCCAAGATTTCTTTGAACTTAGCTTAAATGCTAGCTTTCTCCATTCTACATTTAGGAGAGGTCTGTTTTTTTGTTGCATAAAATTTCGATGTTTCTTTAGTCTCATATGAGAATACATATTGCAGTTTCTCTTAATTATAAGTTCTGCACAAATGCCTTGCACTTAGCGCTGCTAAACAAAGGGAGTTTAAATAAAAAGAGGGAAAAAAGACACAAATGTTTGTTTTTTCATGAAGTAAAAAAAAAAAAAAATCATAAATCATCTGTCCCTGTAATGTAGTAAACTTCCATTTGCACCCTTTGAAATGTGTCAAGACGAATAAATTTTAGCTCATCTTAATTATATGTTTTTTTTCAAATATGAAAGAAATTTTTATCTTGTTCTGAACTTTTCTTGTGTTATGAATGCTGCAAGAAGTAAAACAGATTATTAGGAGCAAAGACCTTAGCCAAATGATGATTGAATCATGTTCTATTCAAGTATGGAGAAGAAACATTTGCTCATAGCTTCTCTCTTGTGACAGGCTAATTATATTGCATCTTTGAACCACGAAGAAACCCGACTAGCTGTTACTTGTGAGAGGGCATTCCTTGAGACCTTAGATGGGTCATGTCGAACTCCAATCGCTGGCTATGCTCATCGAGACGGGGATGGAAACTGCGTCTTTAGAGGCTTAGTAGCTTCTCCTAATGGAGCTCGAGGTACATGATATAATCAAATATTACATGACTTCTCTTTGTTATTTTGCTCAAATCTCTCATTTTGTTCAATTTCTCCGATAGTGCTGGAGGTATCAAGGACAGGGCTTTATGCAGTTGATGACATGGTGGCAATGGGGAAAGATGCAGGAAAGGAATTGATCTCCAGAGCTGGGCCAGGGTTCTTTGACTGGTAATATGTTTTTGAGAATAACCTTCTTCAAGAAGAAGCACATTGAACAATAGAGATGGGAGATTTTAGGCAGAGCTATCCATTTTTTTTTTATTTGGCTTCAATTCATGTTGTTTGAAATTATAACTGTATTATTCTGTATCTGAGAGAGGTTTTAAATTTTTGCTATTGTATAAGTAATGTAGCCGACCCCACCTAGTCGGATTAAGGCTTGGTTGTTGTTATTGTTGTTGTTGTTGTTGTTGTATAAGTAATGTATTCGCGGCCTCCTGCATCAATTTCTCGTGACCTTTTGTATCAATTTCTTTTGTCACATTACTAATTCCGCTAGTAGATTTTTGTTGCTTACATATTATCAAGATTATGATCCACCAATGTGCTACTTCCTTTTATGAAGTCCAATTTTCTTGTTTAAAGATCAACAATGTCTATGTTTTTGTCTGTCAAGCTACTGTAACAAAAGGTTAATTTGTATCAATTAATCAAATTTATTGAATAATAGTTAATCATAATTATGATATAGTTTTTCTAGAATTTAACTTTTTTCTTTAGTAATGTGGTTTTCTTTCAAAACGTTCAAAGTCATATTTTATTATGTACTATAGAAATTTTATATTATGTTTTTGTAAACTCACATACCACAAAATATAAATTATGTTGCAATTATTTTTATTTTATGAATTTTTTTTTGAGGAGAGATATCCTCTCCCATAAGATTTTGTATAATTAGATGTGATTACGTTTATGTTTTTGTACTTATTTTTAATGCTAATCTAGAGGCTTAGGTCATACATACATTCCAAAAATAAAATGCCAATCTCTTGTATAATGCTTGCTCTCTAAATAAACATTATCTAATGCTACACTTAATTTAAATTTGATAAAAGATTTATATTAAGTATTTATGAGAAAAATGCTATAAATTTCTTACTATAGTTTAAGCTTTTAATTTGTTAGAGATGAAATTTTAAAATTAGGTATTTTTAATTAATTAATTAAAAATATAAGCAAATAAAAAAAAATTAACAAAAGGATCATGTTTCTGACGGTCGTTAGTGGGTTGCCATTAACTAGAAGTCGCCCGGCGCGCGGGCAACTTCTGTTACCCGGCGACTTCTTTTTTAAAAAAAATTTAAAAATAATTTTATTAATTAAAAAAATTTATTAATTTAATTTATTTGAATATTATTAATTTAAAATTCTCACGAGGATATATATATCAAAATTTGAGATATTTAAGGGATGTGGTTACGAGTCAAAAGATAATTTGTTTTTATTTTTTAAATTTTGAATTTATCATATTTATTATCCCTTAATTTTAGCCTTCAGAAAAATACCAAATTTATCCCAAAGTATATTTTTCTAAAAATTTGCAAAAAAAGAAGAAACAATTGCTAGTTTGAAATCACGTTTAAAATTTAATTTATTTGAATATTATTAATTTAAAATTTATTTTTTAATAAAATATTTAATTACAAAATAATACAACAAATATAAAGTCTCACCTCAAATGCTTATTTGATTTAATTTATTACTTTAAAGTTAATTAGTAAGTAATTTATTTTGGTAATTTATATTTTTTAAATTAATATATTTAGATGTACTTTGTTTTAACATTAATTTATTTTTCAATTAAATGAAATTTATTATTTTAAATAAATTAAATTAAATAAAATTTATTATTTAAATAAATTAGTACTCTTATTATTTTATTTTTTTTATATTTAATTAATAATTTATAAATATGTTAGCCAACGTTTACGTTAAATAATATCATTCAATTGCCAATTCTTAATACCTATTAAATTATAAACATCTATCATACAAATCACATTAATTTTAAATTAGGTTCTCCTCCTTTAATTTTTAAATATTATATCTTTATTTTCAAATTTATCTTAACATAATATTTTCTTTATTTTCAAATTTATCTTAATATTTACTGATATACTTAGATATTTATGTATCATATAAAAATATTATTATAATATTAAATTCATAAAATAAAATTATTATTCTATACATAAAATACTTAGTTATTTTTCTTTAATTTTTTTAAAAAGAAGTCGCTTGGATGTTGGGCGACTTTGCGCGGGCGATTTCTACTTAACAGAAGTTGCCCGCCCGCCGGACGACTTCTAGTTAATGGCAGCCCACTACCAGTCAAAAATATGCTCCATTTATTAAATTTTTCTTAGTTATCTTTATATTATTAATTAATTAAAAATACCTAATTTTAAAATTTCATCATTGTTAGATTGTTTAATAAATTAGAACTTAAATATAATTTAATAAATTAATATTTTAAATTATAATAGCCCACTACCAGCCCACTCTCCTTGTTTGAAGGTCTTCTGGTAGATGTCTTTACTTTCTTCAAACATTTCTTTCATTTTGCTCTTTTCATATGTGAAGAGTTGATATTTTTATAATTATATATCACTTCTAATATATGATATAGTTCTTCATATTATTGAGGATGAAAATCCTCACATTTCTGGAGTAAATATTTTGAATATTTACTAATATAGGCATGTTTGTGGGGCATTAACTTTGTCTGCAGCGGAAAATCAGATCTAGGGTTAACACCGGCCTTTGCTTGTGCAGAACGGAGATGATGTGCAGCGCAACTTCATCTATGGCATTTACTCACGGTCGGTAAGCGTCATTCGCTCGATAGTGTCTTCCATTCTTGCTTGTCATAAAAGTGCATACACATTTTTAACATATTTTAACGTGTCCATAGTACTATTTATTCCTGTAAATGAGACATTTTCTTCTAATTGTTTAGAGAACTCATCTACCCAAAGTTGTTCATTAATTGTGCTTCTAGTTACACCAGTATCTACTAAGACATAAACATGAAAAGATTTATATCCTGGAAATTCTATTTTGATACAAATTTTATTTAAATATTGGTTTATTTCATGAAGATTCATATTCTAGTTTTATAATTGGAAATATTATTAAATCAAATAACTTATAATTTTTTCTTATTCGAATCAATGTATCTTGTTCATTGTTTCTAATTACAGCTTTAATTTCACCTTCATAATCTGATTTTATTATTCCTTCTATTATAGTCATATCGTTATTAAATACCCAATCATTTTTTCCTTTTATGGGGTCGTAATACCCTTTACATATTTTAGCGCTAATATCTGTTCTTATTTTAGTGAAAGTATTTGGTTATATTATAATTTCTTAAAAGGAATAAAATTCATAACCTATGTCAACCTCTGTAGGGTTTTTTGCATCTTTTTTTATTTTGTAAAAATATATTTTATTATGATTATTTTGAGTTTTATCATTAGTTAAAACATTTATGGTATGTAAATTGCACTCTTTAGCTCTTTTAATGTGTATTGTTTGTTCTTTAATTTTTAACTGTATTGTTTCATAATTTATTTGCAAAAAATAATGTTTTGTAATATATCTTGTCCTATTAACATATCAAATGTACTTCTTTCATCACTATAAATAGTTTCAAATTCTAAGGCATGTAATTCATTATGAGTATCTATAATCATTAAACTATCTATGTAATTCATTAAGGAAATATTAGGGCTTTAAGTGTTATGGTTTTATCATTAAAACTAACTAAAACTTGTATTATACTTAAGTCTAATTTTACATTATTAGTTCTAGTGCTAGAGCTAGGCAGATCTATATCATCTTGAGTTAAGTCTTTTATTTGTAGTTTTCTATTTGTTATATTCATAGAGTCTGTTCTTTGTAATGGTCCATTATATCCTATAGACAATCTTCCTTCATTTATTTGAAGTTGTCTTATTAGAGATTTTTCTATTATGTTATTTTTTCTATTTTCTTCTAAGTTAATATTTCATTCTATAGGAAGTTGTATGTCTTTATTTGTTAATTGTCTAGGATATATGATTTCAAAATATTGATATGTAGATCATCTAATCTAATGTCTGAAGGTATTGGTTTGATTTCTACATTATTAGTTTCTGAAAAATGTCATAATAATGGTCAAGTAAAGGTTAAAGGTTTGCTTCCTTTTAACATAGGAATATTTTCTAATTTATACAATATCATTAAACTTTGATTTATATTTTTATCTGCTAAGCTTATAGAGAAATTAGGAAAAAGTTTAAAATTTATTACTTGAAATAAAAGATTAAAATGTATTATTCCCATTAAAGATTGTTCAGTAATTATTAACCTATTATCGGAGATTATTACCCATCTCTCCTCTCTCTCTGCTCCTCTCTCTTCCTCTGCGCAGCACCTCTCGTTCGTCTCTCACTCCCTCCTTCCCAGTTGGTATCAGAGCTTGTTTGTACGTATTTATTACTTTATTTATGTAATAAAATTATCTTTATTATGTCTTATTTTATGTTGTTGTTAGCTTAAACCTTTTTGTTTTAGATCTGTTAAACTGCTAAGTCAATGAACTTTAAGTTCATGCCTTAAAATTAATATAATACAGTTTGCTAAAATTCATATGTTCTTCCGTAATTTGTCTGTTATCTCCTTTTAGGTCAGAAATTGCCGTTAATGGAGTGTTTTTTAGACAATCCTGTAAAGGTTGGGTAAGAACACCGGTCTTAAGTACTAAGCAAATTTGTTATCAACATATTAATCTATTACACATAAATCACAAGTGATGTAATTTTTTCTTGATAGCACAGATAATTCTTACTATACTTAAATATTAAAATTATATATAAAAATTCATGCACATACATACATACATACATTCATATATATATAGTAATGCCGTTCATTTCAAAAAATATAATAGTTATAAGATTAAACGAGTAGTTATTAAAATTTAGATCATAATATACATATATATTGTTTTCATCATGATATTTAAGAAATGAAGATAAATTTGCAGTTCAAATAAATTTTAAGGATATCAGAAAAATGAAAAATTTATATACACATTAGAAATTCCGTACTATAATTATATTTTAAATTTCAAGATAATCATTTTATTACCTATATAATTACATTCATAATAGCGTAGGAAAAAATGCAAACCGTGATTTGATAAAAAGAAAATTTCTTAGGTTTAGTTGGCCAATGGTTGGGCACCACGTTAGTAGTGTCCCCCAATCTGGTGCTGACATGGCAACTCCTATTGGTTGGCTGAATGGTTCGGTCAATCGAACCCAATAATTGTTCGATGAAAAGAAGGCAGGTGTGATACTCATGGCCGAAGAGAGTGAGGAGTAATTGCTGGGTGATGTCTTAAGAGAAAGAAATTATTGGGTCAAAATGCGACTTCTAGCAAGCTTTCAGGCCGATAAAAGTGGTGAGAGAGGCACAGAATGAATTGTTTCACATTGAAAAAAGAGGGAAATCCTAAGCTGTATAAGTAGATGACGTAATCTTAAATAATAGAATTGCCTTTTGGGGGAAAACCGTGAGACTAATGATGGGAAACTCTGTAGTTAATTGTGCTTGGGCCATCCTAATACTAGGATGGGTTACTTCCTGGAAAGTACCCAAATCACGCAATTTTTCTAAAGTCAAAGCAAACAATATCTTTACATTAGGATTACAAAATATTACAGCAAGGGTTGAGTTTCTAAAGTTTTTCCCATACAAGAGTCATGGAAGCAGAGAGGGAAGACGGCGAAGGGATTGGCGGCAGCTGATTGGAAGGATCGGCGGCGGTAGAAGGATTGGCCTTCGCGATCCCTTTGCCGTCGTCGATCTCACTCAAGGGCAACGTACACCTGCTTCCTTGCATTGTTAGGCACGACAGTGCTCATCCGGTTTCACAGTACTTTAAACCATGGAAATCTGGTGATTGCTAATTTCCATACTTCTCCTATTCTCGTTCTTCTTGTTTGTTGAATTGGCTTAGATTTGGTAATCGATTGGTTAGTCATGAAGGAAGCTTTCTTTATAGGTAGAGGCTGCAGGGATTTACTGTTCCTATCCCTGATGGTTATCGTAGTACTCTTATTTCTTCTTAGTTTCTGCAAAAATCTATCATTGATATAATTTGGCCTGAATGACATGTTAGTTGAGCAGTGGTTTGTGACGATGCAAAGTTGGTTTAGTAATATCACAAAAAAACTCTTACAGTTAAAACTGTTAGCAACTTGACTAATGAACCATATAAGCTTTAGGTTTTTAAATTCTAGCAGCTCATGGATATCTTAATTATTCTGAAAGTCACATCAGAAATTCAGAATATTATTTTAAAGTAAGAAGGTATAGATGGTTATCCAAAAAAAAAAAGGAGGTATAGATGACTGGTAAATCATCCAAACATTACTATGCTTACATAGCCTTGATGCTAACCAACTTTTGTTTTTTCATCCATTGTTGTATAATACATTTAATCATAATAAATAAATATAACATTGGAAACATTACCACTGTGACGCCTGTGAAGAGGGCGGGGAGTGATCGCCGAGTGATATCCTAAGGCTTTGTTTGGTTCGAGGCGATCTTTTCGCCCAACATAAATTTTAATTATTAAAATCAACTTTATTTCACATCCAATACAAATAGGAATATTAGAACTAAAAGTATTTCACATTTTACACACTTTCTAATAGTAAAATAAATTTTTTTTTATTAAACTTAAAAAATAAAATATTTTTTTTTTCATGTTTAAAAAAAAAGCTTGAACGAAACGAGACCTAAGAGAAAGGAATCATTGAGGCAAAGTGCGACTCTTGGCAGACATCTAGCCGAATAATGAGTGGTGAGAGGGAAACAAGAATAATTGACTTACATCAGAAAGGGAGGGGGATCCTGAGTTGTATAAGTAGATAACGTGATCTCAAATAAGAGAGACGCCTTTTAGGGTAAAATCATGAAGCTAATAATAGAAAACTCTGTAGTTAAGTGTGCTTGGACTGGAGTAGAACTGAGATGAGTGACCTTCTGGGAACACTCAAGTCATGCAGTTTTTCTAAAGCTAAAGTGGTAGTACCTTTTATATTTGGATGCTACAATCACGATATGAAGATATAAGGACACGACATGACAACTTTTTAAAATATAGGACACAGGTACTATAAAATACATTAAATAATACAATAATTTAATAATAAATACCTATTATGATGTTATAATTTGCTTGAGCTTTTACTCAATATTATAGAAAAATTTAGGAAGCATAAACTTGACACGGGACATAATATGATACCACACAATGGGACTTATAGAGGTGTCTTTATTCCCATTAATATAACCATTATTTTATGGCTAGAAAATTCCTTTTAATATAACCATTATTTTATGGCTAAAAAAATGTCATTAGGGGATAATTGTTTGCAGCTAGCTTTGGTTAACTATTAATGTATGTTATCGGATACATTTGAGTGTGTACAAATAGGATCATGTACTTCGAGAGCTTTGTTGTCTTGAATAAGCATGGTTCATCAATTTGACACTTTTGAGCACCAAAGCCAATTGGTATCAACTCATTTTATGTAAAAAAATGCTAATTGTTAGGATAGAGGTAGTGGGGCACCCTTAGCCAGTTTGAATTTTTGTAGAGGTTGAGATAGATACAACATTCTAAAAATATACCCCGATAATTTTTTTCAAGTGTTGCTGCAGACTCCCAAACAAATGTGTAATCCTTGGATTGCGTAACTAATCTAGGAATATTGGATGAGGTAAAATTTGACACCAGTAACCTTAGAAGCATTGGTGCAAAAATACTTGTTTATGAATTTATTTATATAGACAACTAGATTAGTTTGTTAAATCTTACTCTTGTAAATCAATCTTCTACATTTCAAAAAGGGCTTTAAGATGGATAGTCAACAAATGGGATATATATATATATAACTCTAATGTTCACCTATAATTCTTATCAAATCATGTTAAACTTACACTCTGGTCTTCACATTTCATTTACAACTTTTATAAGGAATATGATCCTATGAATACATTTCTTCTGAGCATAAAAAAGTATGACAACTGCCACACCAAGAAACATATTAAAAAAACCACATACACAAAAGGAGAACATTGTTAATATTAAAAAACTTATGAAACTCACCCCTCGTAAAAAAGAGCATACAGAAATGAAGTAAAATCAAGACTAAATCTTTTACTACAGTAACTTTAACCTTTTTATTGTTAACATGATACGTCACATCCTACTCGAATTTCAGCATAAAAATTTAACTTTATTCCGCATCCTACTCATTCTAATATAAAAACTAAAATATATTATTAATTCTACAAACAACTAAAGATGAAAACTAACTTTTATTCAAATACCATGGCAAAAATATCACTAGATATAACTTTAGCTAATTTCAAGATTAACCATACAAAACAAACAACATAACAGATGAATATAAACAAAATGAAGATACTTTATGAATCCTCCTCTCCCTCATTAAGAAATTACATCAAGCGAAGAACTGGTTGAATTTATAACAATAAAGTATAGTCAATATGTTGTATTTATAAAGGAGAATCGATTAACAAAGCAACCCTAACACATACAATCAGACTACAAATAATGATGTTGATGATGAGGTGAAGAATGCAGAGTACTACAATGCATTACCTACAGATCCAAGGAGTATGAAAGGAGGTTGCCTTCAACGAAGACAGTCAGGCAGACAAATCCGGTGCTTCCGCTCCATCCTCCTTCAGGGCTCACCATTCAGTAATTGAGACATTAGGCTTCCGACATCAGCGGGGAGTCGTCAAGGAACTTGCGACTAATTTTGGCTTCTCCCAATGGAGGAGGCCTCTTCCAAACATTTTGTCGAAAAGCTTCTGCGCTCAATGGGAAGGAGCAAGTTTTTTTTTTTTTGAAGGTGAAGAAGGAAGCCAGAACTGCATGGCTATGTAAATATAGCATGAACAAAATATTAACTTTTATCATATTTTATATAATTTTTAATATAAAAATATACTTTATTTTATATCTTACATTATTTTTATTATATCAATTAATTTTATTTCACATATTATATAATTTTTAATATAATTAATTAATTTTATTTTATTATATATATTTATACATAAATAAATATGTATAAATTTTAAGCCTCTAAGATTGAACTTTTATTTTGAGCAGGTCAATAAATTTAAGGGGGCGTTTGGTTCAATGTTATCTCAATGTTATGTTATATTATCTTTAAAAATTAATTATTTGGTTTAATGACATCTTTAAATAACATTACAATTAATTACAAAAATACCATTACATGATGACATCTAGATGTCACTCCAAATTGGGCGACATCTCAAGATAACACCATCAATTTGTCATTATAATGCAATAACTTCCAACTAAACAAAAATAATTTAGATAGCATTGATATTTTTTAATATCATAACATTGAACCAAACAAATGTCTATTGATGAATAACAATGACATTTAGATAACATGACATCTAAATAATATTGACATTAAGATAACACTGAACCAAACGCCCTCTAAATTCTTTTTTATTTTCATAATAATTTAACAAGTTTGAGAGGATAAATTATCCTTTACAAGTTTAAGAAATTTTAAAAGGCTTTTTTATTAAATAACCTGAAAAGGACACAGCACGCATCGAATTTATTGCAGCAAAATGCTGAGATATTACGAATTTACAATACATATATACATATATATATATCATGTCAGAAGGTATTTTACAAATATACTGCACCTTACGAACATTATATAGAATAACAATATACAGAAGATTATTACATTAGTGATATCCACATAAATAAAATATTATATATTACACAAATATCTGGATAAAGTAAAGTCTACCCACTGATGGCAACCTCCAAAGAGACGTGGGGGGTTTGTATGGCAGCAGAAACCTGAGCTTCTGCCATGTGCAGCTGCTGCTGTTCCTCTTGTAAGGAGCGAGATAAGGCACCCACCATGGACTGAAGGTCAATAGCTGGCTTGGTATCAGCATCATTGTCATCTGGAGATACAAGTTCCCATTCTTCTTTGGATATGTCTTGCTGCTTCTCGTTGGAGTACTTGTCGATTTCGAAAGCTGTGGGAAGAATGACATAATCGTTGATGGGGTTGTAGAATGGATCAGGCTCTCCAGCATTCAGCCAGCTTTGTAGTATTCTGAAGACGTGCCGGTCACAGACTATGCCACGGTGGCTGGCATGAACGGCGACTCGGGCCGCAGCCCTGAGCCCGTCAGCCTATTGAGTATCGAATCGATGAAGAGTGTGTGATAAAGAAAAATGTAAATTCTGTAGCGTGCTTTTCACATTGGTTTTTCATTCTAGTAACATAAGCAAAACCGCCTACCTTAGCTGATTCTGCTGGAACTGTTCCATCTCCATTAACGCAGATGAATGTTGGCTGCAATTGAGGAAAGTGCGTTAAGCTACATACCAGCACACAAAAAGGAGAATCGACAATGTGAATCATTAAGTCATCATAAAAAAAATGCTTGATAAAGAAATAATTGAAGTTGAGAGAAAATGGTCTCAGAATGACCGCCGCATTCAAATCCATCAAGTTACGAAGGTAGCCATCATTCAGGAAACGTAATTCAGTTGCACAGATTTGTGGAACTAAACATCAACTGATAGATACATAGAGGACATTTGGTTTAATGTTACCTTAATGTTATGACATCTAGATGTCATCTTTGGAACGACAATGCCAAGATTATTTAAAAGGTTATCTACATATGTCATCAAACCGAACAATTATTTTTTCAAAATAACATTAACATAATATCATGATAACACTGAACCAAACACCACCTTAATGCAATTTGCTTTTAGCACAAACAGTCATAAAAAACGCATTACTACTTTTCTAACACGAGTCCATGTCTGCATGATGCATCTGCGTTCCAGAACACAAAATTTACAAGCAATCCAATTGCAAATAATAGCACTAAGATTCGTGATAAATTTATCAGCAACTTCACTGTATGCAGCTTTAATAACCTCATTCTACTGCAAGCATTGTTAGCTCAAAAAGACCAACGCATCTCTAAGATAAAAGACTCACTGTTCTCCAAGGATTTTATCTGATGCAAAAAATTTATGAATAAAAAAAAATTAAATATTATTGGATACCCAAACAAGTTAACATAATATGGCATTCGCTAACTCTAAAACACCAGCAGAAGGTGGTGACTCACTGTGTTATCTTATATTGCCATGACCTAAGAAAACCACAAAGGAGACAAAAAGCATAGCGAACTAACAAGCAAGCTTGACAATCAGTCTACATTGTCATTTACTCTTTTTTTTTTTTTATATCAATACGTTTTCATTTACTGAACTCTGAATTTAAAAATCAATATCCAGCCTAAGAACACAACCTGAGCACATAGCAGTTCTTCTAATTCCGCAATAGGTGCTTGTTCACTTCCATAGCTGCAAATGAAGCAAAAGGTATTAGTGAACTAAAGCTTAGTTTCCTGGAAGCTGGCTTTCAAGTACCACAACGTTGTTCCTTTTTTTTTAAAATTCGGTCATGGCCTAATAATTCAAAAAGAAAGTAAAATTTCATGCACCACAACGTTGTTCGCCCATTAATATTTCCTTTGAGATCTAAAAGATATTCTTGGTTTCAAAATTAACAAAAAGGAGTTCTGAAAAGAATAAAAAATATTCATTTTATATGTGGAGAAAACCAGGAGGTTATGACAGATTTGTTGGCTTATGGAAGCCGGGTGCTTTTGTGCATTAAAAATCGCATGATGGGATCACTTTGTCTAATTACATGATTTCAGTGCAGCAACCAGAAAAAGTAACGGAAGCTATTAGATGAGCTAAAAGGACACACATACCAAACACTATGAGCTGTATCAACATTGATGCCATATATGTTGTAAAATTTAATAGTATCAGGAATCTTAGCACTTGAAAGAAGTTTATGAGTGTCATTAGCCCATTTTAAAACCTCAAGGTTGAATGGTAAAGGAACCTGTATGCCATCGCATGAGACCTGCAAAAAAGGAATACAAAGTAAGATAACAGGAGAACATACACAAATAAATATAATGCAACCAAAACAAATACTTCAATAAAAGTTGATAGAGATCAGAACAGGTGGAGCACAAATACTTCAATAGAGGGAGAAGAAATGAGATGAGAGAGAAGAGGGAGAAATAGAAAAGAGAAAGGGAGAGAGGAAGAGAAAAAAGAGGGAGGAGGGAGAAAAGAGAGGGATAGGTAGGAGAGGGTATTTTTGATAGTTCGGCATCAATTAATTTTATAGATGTTTAGTTCCCAAGGTGGCTAAATTTCGAAAAGTAACAAAAAAAATTTTAAAGAACCCAAAATCTTAAAAAGCAAAATTATAGGGACCTAAGTTGTTAAACGGTGTAAAGTATAGGACTTCAATGAAAGTTTTTTATTTGTTGGACCGATTTGTAACAATGGTATAACTATAAAGGCTGATGTAGGGCGAATGGCAAACACAATTAGATTAGAGAGAAGTAAAAGATAGCATACATAGATCACTTGGTCAGTTTATCAAACATCTGGCATGGCACTAAAAAAAGAACATGAATCAAGGACATTCAACTCCCGAATTAAGATAATTTCAGCCTCCCAAAGAATCAACTCATCCATCCATAACGATAATTTCAGCCTCCCAAGTAAGGCAACATGATCTTCCAAATAAAGAAGTTGGTACACATGGGAGTTCACAGAAGGAACCCCAATTGCTAAACATCTGAATGAGATGCAGAGAATCATCAATCAGCTCGCTGTCTTGAAGATAATGCAGTTTGATGACAAGTTGCAGATTCTACTACTACTTCTAAGTTCACTGTTAGCGAGTTGGGAAACTCTCACTACTCCCTTTCTATCAAAAAAAAAGAAAAAAAAACTCTTACTACTCACGGAGAGCATTGCAGAGTTAGATGGAGAAGAAAAATTCATATGGCCAACCCCAAGTAGTTGAGGCTATGGCTTTGTTGTTGTTGTAACCTTATGCTAGAGGCAATCGCAAGAAGCCAAGGTTTGACCATGAGATCTATGGTTACATTACCATGTTTAATCTCTAGTTATCGACAAATCTAAAAACTTAAGCTTGTAGATCATAACCCAAAAATAATTTTATACATACGACATCACCAACAATCTTGTTGTAGCAATGTGGAGTTGGTTTCCTATCTCTTGTGTTAACTTTTCTCTTTAATGCTACATGTAATACCAATTTTAGTTTACTCAAGTTTTTCTTTTAAATTTTTTTTTTAACAGTCTCTACTTAAAGTACTTCTGGTTTTAGTTCAAACAAAAAAAAAAGTACTTCTGGTTTCCCAATTTGCTCCTATTTCTTCAACAATACAGTCAACTATCTGGCTTAATGGTACGTCCACGGTCAGCCTAACTGCTGCTCCACCAACAATAAAACTACCTAGCTTGATATTCGTCCACCTACCCTACCAACAATAAAACTGCCTGGCTCAATGGCACATCCCTCCGGTCAACACAAATGCCCTATGAGTGGGCATGTCAGCATGCAATTTAGATTGTATTAATTAAGAATTTTGAATTGTAAGAGCCATATATGACCTGGGAAAGTTCCAATTCAAATCAGCTCTAAAAATTTTGATACTCAACTAAGAAACAATATAAGAAAAGGACAGACGGTCTGCTTGATGGTAAAAACTGGAGAGTAAGAAGTCAATGACAATCCCAACGATGACTTCATTGACATAGGAGTGAGGAACTGCTGTGTTTCCAACGTATATGTTTATAACCACAGGACAACAACACTTTCACCTTCTCTTCATGCCAACAACTAGGTAGCACAAAGCATAACTAGCAGTATCTTCTCCCAGATTAATTAGCCATTCTTTCTAGTCAATGCTTGGTGAAGCAAAAAGAAAAGGACAAAGGGTACCAGCAACAGCTTGATGTGCCTACATAGGCGCAACAGATTCATCATTGATAGGAGGTTCCCAAAAAAATCCATAAGAGGAAAGAATGCCGGCTAGCAGCAAGGAAGGACAAGTTATTAAGTGGACAGTTGCATGACTAGATAATTTAGTCTAGTAGGATACTTAGGTAAAATACTCTGGATTTACTAGGGTATTTTCTACGTTTCATTTTTATTAGGGTATTGTTTAGACGTTGTAAGAACAACCACAGTCTTTATCCCAAAATTCGTTGGGTTTTGCTATGGAGAGACAAAAAAAAAACTTAAAGGGGAGCAATCATTATTAAATTACATACCTTGAAAATATAAAAATTACATGCCCTAAGCTGATTAACATAATTTTCAGGAAGGCATTTACTCAAGCGTAAAGACTTACCTTGTTTCCCAAAAGGGCTTGATTCATGATACGAATTGCATCAGATGCTTCATAAGACTCTAGCAAAGCATTAAATTGACCAGAATTATTCCGTCTCCCCTTCCAGATTTGCAAGAATGGAACATCTTCCCAGGTAAAACTGGGGTTAGCCATTAACTCATATATTGATGGACATTCAATTAGCTGCAAGGAACCAACAGCCAGAATGATTGAACCACACTAAAGAAATGTTAGCATGAAAGAGAAACTGAAAAAATCCAACAGAATACCAAGCGAAAAACGGTAATTTTATGATGAAAAAGTGAAAGAAAAGTTATTCCAAGGCCACAAAGTGGGTGGCTGTTTAAGAACCAGGTTTACACCTATGTAAAACCATAAAATAAGTTGCAAATTTACAAATAGTACAAATTAAGTAGATTGTATGAGATGGATCCAATAATTACTGAACTCTTCAATCATCAAGACACATCAACATTGCTATCTGATTAAAGATTGACTGTGAAGCAGCAAGACAACTAATTTGAGTCCTTTAAATAACAAAAAAGTGGACTTGATAAAGTCCAATTACATAAAGAGTTCCACCATAAAGAAAAACAACTAAAACCTCAAGCTACCGACTTGAACTCTTCACAATGACAATTATTATAAATTTTACAAATCACTAAACGTTAACGTCATCTTTGCTTGAGAAATCTAGCACATTCTACTCAGAAATTTCAAAGAAAAATTAAAATAAGGATGCGAGGGAAAAGGGACAAATTGGGCAGAAAGAACTTATGCCATAGCATTTGGAGTAAAGTGTAGGTCTAAATTTACAAATCTTAGACCGAGTACTTGTAGGAAGATTGATGATGGACAAAAGGATATTTCCAAAGTCTTCCTATTATGATTTCCCTCATCATTTATCATCCATATTTAAAAAGTAAGATACCCAGAAACCATGACAGGTATCAGTTATTAATAAAAGGTGGTATCATCATTTTCGCTAATAGTTTATTCAGCAAATAATAAATTATAAAGCATCATAATAGTAGTAACCATTTTAGATCATTTCAGATTTCAAAAAGGCCCAACAAATTTGTCCACACAAAGGTATAATTATATAGATACTGAATTAACCAAAGAAACCTAGTCATTGAAGTATGAAATCTGTTAAAAAAAAATATGAATAACCAATTGTTAAGCATAATTCACATTAGTAATATAGATATTAATGATTGAATCATACCAGTTGGTGCATGGACCATTTGGAAATAAAGAAGTTTTCCTCCCATCCTTCCACAAAAGAAACCCCACTTACAAGGCTAGTAGTAATATATCCAGGCGCCCCTGAAAACATCACATGAAAATCCTACATTCAAAACCTCTCGATATAAATAAATGAGATTGTCCAATATTTGCAAAATTACAGAAGTACAAACAGATATTAGGAGATCACGACCTCTCACAATGTGGAAAACTGGAAATCTATCAATCCTTCTTTGGCATTTGTTTCTATTTGTTATGAAATGGATATTTGCATTTTACATCCCCAAACAACCTAAGTTTGTGTTCTTATTGACAATGAATACCAACTGGCTCTGTTTTTCCAAACAATACTTGACATATACCCGAACATTCTCCTTAAAAAAACATATTTTTATAGCTATCTTAGCTACCAAAATAATGCCTACACAAATAGATGCTTTTCTTGCAATTTTGTACAATTTTTGTTTAACTCTACATTGAATTCTAAAGCTTTCTATTCATTTAAATAAGTTTGACTTTTCTAATGATACCCGAAGTTATATCACCACTCATTTTGTCCGGTCAAATAATCCAAACTCACAAGTACCTATTGCCACAACCTCTAACCTAACTATTGCCTTCTATGAATTTCATATTCACTGAAACTATAAATCATGCAATGCATCTACATAAATATTGAATCCACTGAGATTTAATCTTCCTCCTCATTGCTTTAACTTACAAAATAACAATAAAACATTTATGTGAAATGGGACACAAATATCCTCTCCAACTAAAGAACCTAACAATATAACACTATAACAGGGAAAAATTAATACAAGAAATTATCAAGGCTTAATTTTCAACTTTCATTAATATATGGAAGCCAAACACTTAAGCATCGGTTACATACATCAAAGTAGGGGTGGCAAAAAGGGTTCGCAGGTTGGGTTCGACCCAAATAGCTCAACCCGAAACTAACCTGTTTATAAAAATGAGTCAAGACCAATGACTTGAACCAACCCGATTAATAAATGGGTCGAGACAATCCTCCAATCCGACCTGTTTACCCTAACCGAACAACCCAACCCGTTCATAAAACAAATGTTGATAAACAGGTTGCTTGAACTCGATTGACTAGAATATGTACAACTCAAATCCGACCCATTTAATGAATGGGTTAAAATTCATGACCCATACAGCCATACCTAGATTTACCAGGTCGGATTTACGGGTCGAGTCATATATTGCCACCTCTAGATCAAAGTCCTACAGTTGGGTAAATAATATACAAAAAAACTAATTATTTAGAATTTGTAACCAATGAAATGAAAAGATTAAAAGGCATGATTTTGGGAATAATCCATCCCACCAGTTGCCATCATACACCTCATTCACAAATTACAAAAAATAATAAAAAAGAAAAAAAAATTCCTTGATTAAAAAATAAGCACAAGCATTAACTAAGAAATCATTTACACGTGTTAACAACTAGGAATTGCACTCAAGAAGGCTCTTCCATTATAATTCTAACTTGATTCCAAATCAAAAAACTGAAGAATACTTTTCCTGATAAGTTCAACAAAAAGTTAACCTTGAAAGGGTGCTGCAATGGCTATCCAGTTCTTAACATATTTCTCGAAAACCTGCAAATTTTTTGTAATGAAAAAGAGGTCAACAAAACAAAAAACATAAGATTCACAATAATTGAACAAAATACTTACATCAGCATGCAGACTTATAAAGCACTTAGCCAACAGCCCACCCATGGAATGAGTTACAAGATTAATTTTTCTCCCTCCAGATGAAGTGAATACCAACTCTAATTTTGCAGCAAACTTATCAAGAGTTTCCTGCAGCCTGGAAGAGATCAACACAATTAGCTTATCACATTTTTCAAAAAATCAAACTATATCAGTTATATGGCAGCCTAATGTTCTCAAAAACAAAATATACAAATGAGAAAGTTCAGTCACATATGGAAAAGCTATATGGCAGCCAATAAGCATTAAAAATGCATACTGCCTAACTCTTCCCAAACCATGAACACTCTGACGATAGTTAACCAGAAATTAACTGTAGTAACCAAGAACATACCTATTACTTTGTCGGAAGTCATACCCAAAGCCAAATAGTGTTTTTCCCTCTTGGTAACCCCAATTTATCATTTCTACTATCATGTCATGATAATAGGAAACACCTTCACGTGCAATTAACTGCAATTCAAAATAACATTAGAAGGTCATTTTTATTGAGCACACAAATCTTCCATATGCATATTACTGAAAAGAAGGCCATGCACATCCAAATAACATCAGCAGTGAAACATTTTCATTTTTTCACAAAGCAAGCTCGAAAGAATGTACGTCTATTGGAAATAGTCTGTTTTCCTTGCCAAAATGTAAAAAAAGGCTTATAAAATACCCAGAAATAAAAGAAAAAAATGGATCTACGATGACAAAAACATTCCATAATTTTGCATTTCCTGCACCATAGCTTTGTTGTGTATCAATAATGTTGCAAATTGAGTAAACATAAGGAGAATGTATCAAGCTACATTCTTTGTGTGGGGCTTTAAACTTCAGCTGCTAAACTGCGAATTCATAGTATGGATAATGGAAATAATCAGCTATGTGTAGTTCAAGAGTAATAAGATCAAGAAATATAGCAAAAAAATTCATGAAAGAGAATCAATTAACTTATTCAGAAATATGGTAACTATGCTCAAAGGACAGCTAGGTGGGTTCTTACCATGTCAGGATCCAGGACATCAATCGCATAGAGCCCAAATCTGTCTTCAGGAACAACAATTTTTGTCTTTTCATCAAAAGAAACTGTTTTTCCTGCTCAATGTCATGAGTGTAACACTGTACATTGATCAGTCGTATACACTGGCAGTTTCAAAAAGCCATGAAAAGATTTGGTCAATTTACCGCAAACCTATAGAGCGAACATTATCATATCACCGGTTACAATCCGTTCAAACTAAAAACATGTCATGCATGCTCAGCATAAGCAAATTGAAATCAAGATTCCTTGACAGTGGTTCTAAATTACAATAAAGACTTGTAAACGGATTTAAAATCAAGATTCCTCGACAACAGTTGCCCAATTGTAATTGTCAGCATAAAAAGCCACACAGAAACTTATTTGAAAGCATGCAACAGAGAAAAGAACTCTATTACCAGTGGATGGATCAAATCGCGACCAGAGCTTCTTCCTGAACTCATTGTCAGCCCCAAGGATCCGTACCCACACCCTCTCCTGCTTACCATCATCATCATCAACAGCGTGCAGTATCGAACCAGCAATTCCAGGAACCAGCAGAACCGGATCAAGATCAGGGTTGACAACCGGTTCCTGCTTCTTGGCAAACTTAAGCCACAGCTCAATCGATCGCATGAACTCCTCAAGCAACGACATCTTTTAACTGCCTATCAGCCCTTGACCAACGAAACCCTAACCTCAAATTCAGGTGAAAAAAGCGATTGGGGCAAACACCAGCTCCTCAAACCGCTGCTGATCCGAAAAATAATCACATCTAAGGTTTCGAATGAAGAATTTCGGTGAGAATAGATCAGCGAGAGAAGGTAGAGACCAGAGAGGAGAGAACCCTTGCTCTTCTCAGCTGGAGGAGAGAGACATCAGAGGAGTTCGTTGACGCAAAGGACGAGTTTGCTTTTAGCCGTCCGATTGCTTGTGCCGTGCATGAGTGGAGGCCACGGGACGGGACTTCAACCACCAGCTGTAGAATGCTAAACCACATACAGTCAACCGTTATTTATATCGATATTTATTTTGAATTAAATTCGATTCGAATTTATTAAATTGAGTTACGAGTTATAATTGAATTAAATCAATTTAACTTGATCTCTTATTGTAATTATTATTTTTTACATAATTTATGTTAGTTGTGGTTAATATATTAGTTAGGTGATTTTGTAGATATAATTAATCTATTTTTAAATCTAAATGGAGTTAATTTTTTTTTAAAAAAAATAATTCTTGTAGAGCTTAGCTCAATTAAAATTTGAGTCAGCTCGAATTTAAGTCGCATTGGAAAAAGCAGAGCTTGAGTTGTGCCTGGCTAGGCTTGAATTCAAATCGTTCTCGTCTCTCGTTGTGAGCCGCTCAATCTGTAGAAGGAGAGGTAAGATAATATGATTGATAAATTATACTTAAGTACTTGAATTTAATTTAAGACATAAATTAAAAGTTCACGATCTTAAATTTATAATACATGAGTGTCTATTTTTGATATAATTATTAATTACATATTTTTATAATTTTTTACTATTAAAATTTTAAAAATATTAATTATATTATTTCTATCCTCTTCTCTCTCTCTCCCACTAGTCCCGTGGAGCCAACAAGATTTTCAGAACTGGACCGGACCGGCCGGTTCGGCCAGTTTGACCGCAACCTACCCAAAATCCGATCCGGTTCAACATTAAAACCAAAATTAATTAAAAATCAAATTGGATCAGTAAAAACAGGTTCAACCACTAAACCGGACGAGCAAGTTATTAACCGGTCAAATCTGATTTGATATAGTGGATATTTAGCTGATTTGTTAATTTTTTATCATGAATTTATTTTAAATTGTTATAGAAACAACATATTTTGAATGACAAGAAAAGCAATTGTATTCTTTTTATTCCATAATTTTAATTTTTTTTACATATCTTATGATAGTAAATTTTTTAAATTAATTGTACTATTTTTTTAAAATAATTTTTATCATATTTTAAAAATAAATCTCATATTTAGAAAATTTAAATATAATTATAATATAATTATTAAGTCATTCGGTTGAACCAATCGATTGACCAGTTCGATCTTCGATCCGGTTCTGAAAACCTTGCGTGGAGGGCTGTGTCCCCTCTTTTCTTCAAAATTTTTTCAAGAAAATTAAATTTGGTAAATTCTCCAAATATTTTTACAACAAACTTTTTATAAAAAAGAAAAATAGAAAAAAAATATAGACCAAATATTTGCATAAGATATTAATTAATTTTGCTTGAAAATTGAAAATTGATTGAAAATTAAACCAAATTTTAGATTAAATTAAGATTAACTCAATCCAAGCAAGCCAACTATGAAACCTTTATCAATCTAATTTTGAGCTGGCCCAGGAAATCTAACGCTTTCCTATTTAAACTAATTCTTAACGAGAATTGAGTATATAATCGATCCAATGGTTCTCACTTTTAGCCCTCAACAAATATTTCTTTTTAAGTTGGAACTCAATTGAAAGCTCCAAAATAACTATCAAACCAAAGTAGCATTAACTTCTAATTTTTGATTATTCTTTAATAAAAAGGAGTAATAAGAAAAAATAGATTTAAAAAAATTATTGCACTAACTTATCAAATTAATTAATTACTCTTTTGAAAAAGCAACTCATCTAATTACTCTGAAAATGATTATCTATAGTGACTTGTTATATTGTAAAATATTAATTTTAATACATCATATGCAAAGCATGTGCATCCCTTGGACCCAAACTACAAAATCTAGACTTAAATCAACTAAGATTAATTTTACAATTTTTAAAATCAGAACCAAGCAGAATTATATGACATAATACTGAGATTTCACAGGTATTAATTTATTAAAGTTCTCAATTAAATATAAGAAAATTTTTTGCACCCTTTGTATGTTCATATTTTATCAGTCTTGATTTCAAGTAAAAAATGGAAGGGCATAATAAAGGGCTTGAGTGCTGAATATAAAAAAGCTGTGATGCTTTTTGACACTCTTTCTATTTTCTTGCTTTATTTTTTGTTTGAACAACATCTATGATATGATGATCTTGCATCACGATTCTTATTATGTAATGAGATACATGATGCAAATAGGAAAGCAACAAAAATTGAACAATAGTAAATGAACACTAGCCTTCATGACCTTTTATCGTTTAGTTGTTCTTTTTAGATGGTTGAATTCTTATTGTTTCTTCACATTCCGTTTTTTATGTTTCACTGCTATTTTTGTTAGGCTACTTATTGTGATTTTTTTATGGGGTCTTCTGCATATATAACTTTCTAATGAGTCACTAATATTTTGATTCAAAACATATTACTGTACTTTATACAATTTCCTTACGCTACCATCCTTCTGGAATGTCAAACGTATCTTGTTGCTTATGTTGGAGGTATTCTCTACCATGTTGTATTCAAACTTATCATCTGTTTCGAATCTATACTTTGGTCTCTCTCCAATTAAAACCTTATTTTATTTTTAAAAACATAAAATAATATTTTATATCACATTTTACATAAATTTTAACATTAAACAATCACTTTATGTCACATTCAATACAATTTTTAATATAACTAATTTTATTTCACATCATAAATACTATTCAAAAATTTTGACAAAATTTTTACAAATCATTTTCTTTTTCTCTAACCAAGCAGAGCTTTTACATCAATTTTTTTGTGTCATTCAAATGTTTCATAGAGGATAATCTACTACCTTTCTTGTAAAATCTTGATTATCAGCACGAAGAAAAATATGATCAATCTAATTGTGAGAATACATGAATATTTATGCATTTTTTATTACCCAATTGGATAATAAAAGTACATAAAAATTGTGTATTATCAGCATGAAGAAAAATATGATCAATCTAATTATGAGAATACATGAATATTTATGCATTTTTTATTACCCAATTGAATGATAAAAGTACATAGAAATTGTCCTTCAGTGTGTTTAGACATATAAAGAAAATTTTATTAATGTGTTGTGTTTCATTTATCTATTTATAAGGTACTTTCATATATTGTGCCAATAAAAGAGCATGATATAAAAACAAGACGAATTTCTTATGTGTTAATGCTTTTTTTCAAAACACAATAGAAGATTTTTACCTATTTTTTGTGTCCTTAAACATATCTATTAATGATTGTGCATGTATTTACATAAATAATACTTGAAAGTACCAATTCAATTAATATATGATTGCTTGGATGTTAAATACATAAATATAAATGTTAAATGCAGTTCAAGGGCAGCTTATTAAGCAAAAAATAAGAAATTTCACAAGAAGTTCGAAATAAAATATTTTACTCATTTTGAAAGTTTTTAATGACATTTCCAAGTGTTCATCAAATCACACCGAATTAGAAATTTTTTATGTCTTTCTTGAGTTGCACGTTCAAAGTAATTGATATTCTGTGATTATACTGGATTGGACGCTAACATAAATGATCCATTAGTCTTTAAAAAAGATTATAAAAATTTGTTATATATTTATGAAAAACTAAATATATATGTATATCTACTTAGTAATTTTTGTTTAGTTCCTGATTAAGCCATTATTATGACCTCATGTTGAAATTTATATGATTATTTAATCACCCTAATGTCATTGAGCAATAGTTGATTAGACAATATTTTAGTTTTTTAAATCTTATTGAGCTTATCTTTTCATTAAGACTATTATGGTCGTGCATTGAAAATTGTATTAGACAATAATTTAACTTTATTTTATCTTATTAAATTTGTTTTGCATTAAGACCATTTTACTCGTACTTTGAAAATTACACATTTGATTTGAAATGTATATACGATGTAAACAAAAGTTAACTGATGATGTTAAAAATTATATAGAATATAAAACATAATTAATAGTTGACTCTAATATATGCATTTCTCTATATAAATCTGATAAATGCAAAGAGCGATACATTTATACAATTTGTTGATACGCAGAATATGAAAAAATCTTTCCACCAAACTCCAAAATATCTATATATGCTCAGAAATGTGTGCAAGAAATTGTTCTATAATTTGTGAGCTTAATAACATCTGAGTTAGTATTCTCTTATTAATTAGTTTATTTTTTGCTTATTTCTTTTTTTTTTTCTGATATTTGTTATTGATTTTAGGGCACAAATTATATGTAATAACGATTACATAAGAAAAAATGATATCATATTGGCAGCTAATAAAATAAAATTTCTGAAAAAAGCTGACATGATTTTTTTTTCTCAATATCGCGTATACTTTTTTTATTCTAATTTAACATATTTTAATGATTGCTTATTTGTATTCCCATAGGGTAGTGACAGAAAAAGTTAAAGAACATCGAGCTGGTAGTGACAGGAATAGGTCCACAAACTCAAATGTGTTTATAGACATTGATGACTTATCTCTTAGTAGGACCCACAAGAACCTTCACAGGAGCCTCTTTTCTCCCGACTCCGTTGAGAATACTAGCATCATGAGGTCCCCGTGATCTATGCAGATCTACGCAGCTCATATGGTCAATGAGGGACCAGTGGTGGACAAGGTCCCCGTGGTGGACGAGATCCCCATGGTCGAGGTTATGGTCAATGAGGGACCAGTGGTGGATGATGTCCCTGTGGTGGACGAGATCCCCATGGTCGAGGTTCCCTTGATCGAGGAGGTCCCCGTGGTTGTCATACACATTGCTACGATAATAGAGGATTATTGATTAATATCGTTACGACTATTAAGTTGATTAAACGTGCTCTTCCAAATGTTAGAATATCAACGGATACAAAAGAAAGAATGCAAAAGAAGTAACAAGAACTCTTCTAAACAACGTTGCAACAGATTTTGTCGCAAATTTGTTACAAAAATTATTTATTTTTTTTAGAGTTTAATTTAACTTTTTTTGTTATTTTATTAATTTTTTTATTTATAAAACAAATGAATTACAGAAGAACGAACGTAAAAGAACACTGAAAAGACAACACATTCAAAGAGCAAAGGAGGAGATTGATAAACATAATTAAGAGAAATGTTCTGTTGATGTTTTGTAAAGATTAGTTAGAAAATTTACAAGTACATTTATCATTAAACTTTTTCTATATATTTGATATTCTACTTTGTGATTTTTGAATGATTTCTTAAAATAAACAAAGCTAAGAGGGCAATATTTTTGGCAGATTTTTTGTTTTCATTAAGATTGTTTCAATCATATTATGCTATTTCTCCACGTTATCCACAAGAATTTTCTAGTTTTTTTTTCTTTTTCTTATAGGTTTTCTTATATGGGTTTTTTTGCTATATTCAAATTTTTGAATAGTTAGGTTCTCTTAAATGGGATGATTAAAATCCAATAGAATTTTTATATTAATACCTTCGTATCTCCGTCACATCTAGTTAGCTAGGTTTATTTGAAAGTGACCACCATATTTATCTTGTTAAAGTACACATTGAAATTGAAATTCATTTTGCTAGTTTGAATTTTAAAATACTAATATATATATATTATATATATACGCGAAATAGGAAGCAAAATGATGATAAATCCAATATCATAAAATCATTTTAAATTACACATAATCTATCACATTAACATATTTATTATTATCATTGACTTGAAACAGAAATAAAGTTTGCCTAGTTAATCAGGTTGAGGTCAAATCATTAAAACCGACTTCAAGTAGTGCTAACGAAAATAGAAATATACCAAACAATGCTTTTGTATTCGGCCCCAGCTTCAAGTCTCATGTTTTACAACCAGAATTCCAAAATTTGGCTAATAGTTGTCTAGTATTGCATCTTGAAATTGGGCTTCTGTTAGCAAGTTCTTAAACATCTAAATCCAACTGGACTAGGATTGCCTTCTCAATCTTATACTTCATTGTCTCCATGATATGCTCTCCCATGATATTGGCTTTGATACTAGCATGTTAAAGTTGGACAACAAACCTTGTGTACGTGCAATCAGGGTTAACTGTACCAATAAAATGTTGACAAATGACTGGTATAATCTCCGAACATCATTTCCTAACATTTTAAAATTTCAATTATAAAAAAATTCACTCAAGAAAATGAACTTTAAGGTTGAAATACACGCAGAACATTTGATCAACATTAGCACTGACTTGAAGTCGGTTCTAACGATTTGACCTCAACCTAATTAACTAGGCAAACTTTATTTCTGTTTCAAGCCAATGGTAACAATAAATATGTTAATGTGAGATTATGTATAATTTAAAATGATTTTATGAAATTTGATTCTTCATCATTTTATTTCCTATTTCGCGTATGTATATAATATATATATATTAATATTTTAAAATTCAGACTAGCAAAATAAATTTCAATTCCAATGTGTACACCAACAAGATAAATATGGTGGTCATATTCAAACAAAGCAAGCTTGACGGAGAAATGAAGACATTAGTATAGAAATTCTATTGGATTCTAATCATCTCATTTAAGATAACCTCACCATTTAAAGTAGAAAATCCCCATAAGGAAACCTACAAGGAAAAGAAAAAAAGTAGAAAATTTTTGGGATAACGTAGAGAAATAGCATAATATGAGTGAAACAATCCTGATAAAAACAAAAAAACTGCCAAAGCCACCGCCTTTCTAGCTTTGTTTATTTTAAGAAACAATTCAAAAAATCACAAAATAAAATATCAAACATATGATAAAAATTAATGACAGTACTTATAGATTTTCTAACCAAACTTTACAAAACATTAACAGAACATTTCTCTTAATTATGTCTATGAATCTCCTCTTTCGCTTTTTGAATGTGTTATTTTTCTTTTCTCATGTTCTTTTAAGTTCGTTCACCTGTAACTCATTTGCTCTATAAATAAAAAAATTAATAAAATAACAAAAAAAGTAAAATTAAACTCTAAAAAAAACACATTTAGAAGAATTTTTGTTACTTTTTTTTGCATCCTTTGATATTCTAACATTAGAAAAAGCACATTTAATCAACTTAATAGTTGTAGCGATACTAATCAATAATCCCCTATTATCGTGGCAACGAATATGACAACAAGCATTGCGATAACCCTCATGTTCATCCCTCAGGGACCCTGTCGACGGTCGGGGCATCGTTGACCAAGAGGACCTCGATGACTATGAGGACATGCTTGACTACAAGGACCTCGTCGACCTCGGGGACCTCCTCGACCACGGGGACCTTGTCGATCAAGGGAACCTCGACCATGAAGACCTTGTCCACCACAAGGGCCTCATCCACCACTGGAGCCTCACTGACCATATGAGACCTTATGGATGTTAGTATCCTCAACGGGAACAAAGAGGCTCCTAAGGTGAAGATCTATGTGGGTCCTAAGAGGTAAGTCATCAATGTCTACAAACACATCTGAGTTTGTGGATCAATTCCTGCTACTATCAGCTCAATGGTCTTGACCTTTTCAGTGACTATCGTCGCTATCCCGTGAAAATACAAATAAACGCAATTGTTAAAATATTTTAAATTAGAATAAAAAAGTATATGGGATATTGAGAAAAAAACAACGTCAGCTCTTCTTAGAAATCCTATTTTATCAGCTGCCAACATGATATCATTCTTCCTTATGTAATTATTATTACATATAATTCGTGCACTAAAATCAATAACAAAAATCAAAGAAAAAAAGAAAAGCAAGAAATAAATTAATTAGTAAGAGAATACTAACTTAGATGTTATTAGGCCCACAAATTGTAGAATAATTTCTTGCAGATATTTCTGAGCATATATAGATATTTTTGAATTTGGTGTAAAAATTTAATCATATTCTGTGCATCAACAAAGCTGTATAAACGTATCACTCCCAGCATTAATATAATTTGTAAAGAGAAATACATATATTAGAATCAACTACTAGTTATATTTTATATTATATATAATTTTTAAAATAATCAACTAACTTTAGTTCCTATCATACACACATTTCAAGACAAATGTATAATTTTCAAAACATGAATAAAAATGATTTTAATGCAAAACAAATAAGATAAAATAAAGCTAAACTATTGTCTAATACAATTTTCAAATAACGACCAAAATGATTTTAATGAAAAACAAACTCAATAAAATTAAAAAAAAATAAAATATTGTCTAATCAACTATTACTCAATGGCATTAAGGTGATTAAATAATCATATAAATTTTAACATAAGATCGTAATACTGACTTAATCTTCACAAACATGTGACCAACCTTTATAATCTTCTTTTAAAGACCAACGCATCACCTATGTTAGCATCTAATCTAGTATAACCATATAATGCCAATTACTTTGAACGTGCAACGCAAAAAAGACATATAAAAAATTCCCAATTCTGTAATTTAATGAACACTTGGCAACTTTCAAAATGAGTAAAATATTTTTATTCACGCTGTTTGTGAAATTTCATATTTTCTGCTTAATAATACTTTACCAATAGTTGCCCTTGAACCAAAAAGAACATAAAAAGAAATCAACAATTCCCGTATTTAACATCCAAGCAATCCTATATTAATTGAATTTGTACTTTCAAGTATTATTCATGTAAATATATGCACAATCATTAGTAGATATGTTTAAGAACACAAAAAATAGGCAAAAATTTTCTATTGTATTTTTGAAAAAAGCATAAATACATAAGAAATTCATCTTGTTTTTATATTGTGCTCTCTTATTGGTACAATGTATGAAAGTACCTTATTCATACCTTATAGATAGATAAAAATAAAATACAACACATTGACAGAATTTTCTTCATATATCTAAACACACTGAAGCACACAATTCCTATGTACTTTTATCATCCAATTGGGTAATGAAAGATATTTCATGTATTTTCACATTTAGATTGATCATACCTTTTTTCATGCTGACAAACAAGATTTAACAAGAAAAATTACTCATCATCCTCCATGAAGCATTTGAATGACAAAAAAATTGACATAAAGGCTCTGCTTAGTTGAAAGAAAAGAAAATAATTTGCAAAAATTTTATAAAACTTTTTGAAAAATGTGTATGATGTAAAATAAAATTAGTTATATTAAATATTATGATGGATGTGACATAAAATGATTGTTTAATATTAAAATTTATGTAAGATAAAATGTAAAATATTATTTTATGTTTTTTAAAAATAAAATAAAATTTTAGTTGGGGAAAATTTTAACTATGCCAAATGAGGCCAAAGTATCAAATCAAAACAAACCATAAGTTTGAATGCAACATGATAGAAAATACCTACAACATAAGCAACAACATACCTTCCACATTCCAGATAAGTTTGAATGCAACATGATAGAGAATACCAACAACATAAGCAACAAGATACCTTCCACATTCAAGAACGATGGTAGAATACCTACAACATAAGAAAATTGTATAAAGTTCAGTAATATGCTTTGATGGTAGCGTAAGAAAATTGTATAAAGTACAGTAATATGTTTTGAATAAAAATATTAGTGACTCGTTAGAAAGTTATATATGCAGAAGACCCCATAAAAAAACCACAATAAATAGCCTGATGTAAATAATGGAATGTAAAGAAACAAAAAGCAATAAGAATTCAATCGTCTAAAAAGAACAATTAAAGGATAAAACGTCTCAAAGGCTAGTGTTCATTCATTATTATTCAATTAATCATGATGCAAGATCATTATCATAGATGCTGTTCAAACAAAAAATAAAGCGAGAAAATAGAAAGTGCCAAAAAAGCAGTCAGATTATGCCCTTTATTATGCCCTTCCATTTACTATTTGAAATCTAGGCTGATAAAATATTAACATACAAAGGGTGCACAAAATTTCATAATGATTAACTGATGATTTTAATAAAATAATACCTGTAAAATTACAAATAAGTTCAAATTCACATGTTTCATTACCAAATAGATAACAAACCAATAAAATATGAGAAATTAACAAAATCACACAACAACAAAAACAGTATACAATCCATAGGCTGTAATTTCATCATGGTTCTTGAACTAATAGCCTACATTGCTAAAGTAAAACCTATATAACGTTAAACTGTAGGCTCTCATCACATTTCTCCGGTCAATCTCCTTTTCTATATAGAATCCATTTTGAAATGCAAAGCATAACTATAGATCCCATAATCAGCACAAGGTATAGAAGAAACCCCCATAATACCACAAAAAATGTTACAGGTATAGAAGAAAACCCCCATAATACACAGATTGATGCCACTGGCCATGGATACCTCTCCCACACGATGTGCTCACTACCATCATTCTGTAAGCAGTAGCATGTATGAGCCAGCACTGAATCACTCTTGTCATTCAGTTTCAGTAACATGAGACGGCAGCAAAATAGATGATGGTTCAGAACCAAAAAGGGCTTACCTTCTCCTTCCCTTGCAACAGCTGGAATTTTTCTGCGGTGGATGACATGGCGAGGTTTGTCCAATCTGAGAAAATGCAAGGAAGTTGAGCGATTGATGACAAGCATGTTGAAGCAAACAATGGCATCAATTATGTGTCCGGGGTGGGAAGCGCTATGCCATTTGGAACCACCAAGATAGCAATACTTTGGATGTATAAATACATGTGGGATTGTCGATTGTAGTTCTATTAACTTATAATTCGAAAAAAATAGAATACGATGACCATAAATAAGAGAGATTATATAACTAAATTTATAAATAACACGAGCTGACAGTACTGATTAATCGTAATAAAAATTACACGAGAAAATTTGAGAGTTACATAAGATAGAGTTATATGATACTGTTTGATTTATGAGAGTTTTATTTATAATAATTTATGGGTGTTTTTTTTTTTGATGTTGTTTACATATGGCTCCAGCGCTGCATCATAATCATACACATGGTGTTTGGCTACTAACCTGATTATTATTTATGCAGATCCCTAACCTTATATATACATGTGTAAAGATCCTCACAGTATTCTGTGTATGCATGTGTTGTAAAGTGAATACAAGACAGATATAAAAACATAAATACAACATAATACATATTAATTTATGTTATAGTGTTATTCCAATAATAATTAAAGGAACTAGCAACTCAACTCTAATCAACTTAAAATAAAAACTACTATTTCAAGCCGACACTGACTCACTTAGACTCAACTGGATGCCAACCCTTCTACTAAAGGTTCCAATTTGGATAGAAAATGATGTACCTCTCCAAAATTAGTTTCCTCGAATGGAATAACCATTTGAACTTCTTTTCCGCAGTTCTCTACATGCTTTGCCACCACGCTCAGTTTAGGTCCTATTGCCCAAAACATAGTCGAGTCATCCGCAACATATTTCATCTCCGGCCACAGCATAGCTCTATGATCGAGGGGATCCGCCTTGTAGCAGCATCCACGGCGATGATACAGTTGCGTGACTGACCGATGACGAAGATCTCGTCACGATGAGTCATGAATTTGCACTTGGGCATCACTCCTAGCGGTTTAATGCGGGGCTTGTGCTCGTATAGCAGGCCATCGGCGATGCATAAAAAAAGGTCGGAATAGCCGGAAGTATAGGGATGCTGGGACCGACCAAGGATGAGGAAGATGTACTGAGAAAGGCAATGACGGGAGCTTGCAAAGTCCCTGATTGAAGCATTGGCCACCGTGCGCCATGCCCTGCAGACGCGGCTCAAGACCAGGAAATCGCCACCCGTGCCGCGATCCGGCTGAGAGCAAGATCCGGTAGATCTGACCATCGTCGACCTTCATCATGCCGGAGTCTGCGGCGCTCGAATTCGTCCATGGAAGGTGAGCGGGGACGAATGACGTATGTGGACGGATAGGGTAGACGGGGGCTCGATCTGCACTCCCAAATGAGTGTATTTTAGGGTTTCCTTCCTCATTTGAAAGAAGGAAGGAAAACTCCATAATGCCCCTACAAATAAACTTTTATTACGTTCGGCTGTTCAGTAGCAAAGGCCACGCACATCTAGCACTGACGTGGCAGCCTCATATTGATCGACTGAATATTTAATCAACCGAATATAATAATTTGTAGTATTTCACTTGGCCGTTCAGTCGCCATGCAGATTTATAATTTTAAAAATATACTAAATAAATTCTAAAATTTATTATATAAATTATTATGGTCTTTAATATTCATAAAAAAATTTCTAATAAGATCCAATTAAATATTTTCTGTTAAACATTCCATTAAATCAAAATTTTAATTAAGAAATAATAAAAAAAATTAATGTGAAATTACAATTGTACCCCTAATCCTCGCTGCGGCCGACAGCGCGCGGACGTCGGTCTGTGGCCGTGGGCGTCTAGCCCGCAGGCTACGGCGACCGGCGCTCGGATGTTGGCGGTGGCGCGCTGCCCGCCGCCTGCGTGGGGCAGCCGATGATCAGGATAAAAAACAGTATTTTCTTAATTTTAACAGTGTTTAACGAATACTGTCGTAAAAGTACCACAATATCTTATAGAGTAAATTTCGAGACCTGTCTGACAAATTTTTTCAAAATTGTGAACCTACATGGCAAATCGAGTAAACTTTAAAAGCCTAAGTAAAATTACCCCTAATAACTTTTTTAATTATAACCCGAACACAATAAATGCTCCTTTTAAAGATTGAAAAGATGAGTTATTTTATTTTAACTAGTGATATGCAGGTGCTATTTTTAAATTTATATTTATTATTTATATATTATTCAAGAGCCATCTATTTTGAGAATATTAATAACGACATTACACGATTAAATTCTTGTGCTGTAGATTCTTTAGCAACATGTCTATAAATACATATATAAAATTTTTGAGATAAATAATAAAGATTAATAACATATATTAATCGCAAATAAATTAAATAATTTTTTTCTATTTTTCAGAAGGTGTACCTTAATTTTATGCTTAATGGTGAATATTTCAAATAATTTATATTAATAATAATATTATATAGTTAATTTTTTCAAATATTTTTTATGCAAATAGATATATATGAATGTCCTCGTGAATTAGTATTTGGTTTGAACACAATAATTTTAAGATGGTACACTTGTAATTGACATGCAATAAACTAATGTACTTCTATATCTTTTATCTTTAATCTCTCTTAAAAATTTAGATTTATCAAAATAATTTAAAAAAATATACAGTATGCTAGCTAAATAAAAAAGGGCTTAATCACGCTTTTGCGCTTTTGTAACATTGGGAGGCAACGGTGAAAGCCAAAGTATGTTACTCAAATTCATGGAACTATTTTATATCACAATGAATACTGAATCAAATGCTTTTAAATATATACATGCAAATGCATTATAGTATTGGATGCATATGTTGTAGATACCTGATTTATAATAATTGAAGTTGTAGGAGAATTTTTTAATCATATGCTGCATATCATCCAGCATGAAACCTATGCATATATAAAAAGGATTCAAAAGCTAGCATAAAGATATTGAGATGCCAAAGCCAAAAAACCCTGAATGGGTACGGTGCCTGGACGATTGAGATGTCGAAAGCAAAGATTGTTCCGTAATATTTAAAATTAAGCAGTAGCACTAACACGACCAACATAAATAAATCTAGAGGAAAAACCCGTAAGTACCTTGTTGGTGTTGGGAACGAGTTCCTGCAAGGCTTTCATCAGCTCTGCGATCCGCTCACCGGGAAGCTGCGCCGGTGACTGCCAAGGTGTCGGAGAAGGAAGGAAAGAAAACTCAATACTCCACGCATCTTTAGTAAATCAGTTCTCAATTAATGGGGAGACGAAAGTTTCAACTTACTCATTCGGCGATGCAGTGGGGGTTGCTGGCCTGGCCTCGCCGCGCGGGCACCCGCTGTTGTGCCATTATGCGGTTTGCGGCTTCAATTCAAGGAAATAGGTAAAGAGTTGCACGAAGCAGGCTGCGGCTTCTAGTGGACGCCACTGCAAACTAATAGGGCCTGCCCTCTATTGAATATGGAAGCAGTGTGGACCACTGCAAAGAAGGGGAGAATTTTTTAAGGTCAGGGGAACCTCATTTGCTGCTGTCAATGGAGTAATAGGAGGATCGTTGGCCGCATATGATCCAATCTGTGGCATATCAAACCCATGAGCTATAGTTAGTAATAACTTCACAAGACTTCCCCGTAACAAATTACTTTGTTGTGCTCCAAGTGCAGTTCTGAAATCAAATAATGCAGGGTAGGCTGTGCTCTCTATACGAGGATAGCCAGAAAATATCATCAAAACATTTTAAAATTTCAATTACAAAAAAATACACTCAAGAAAATAAACTTTAAGAGTAAAAGACACTCAAAATACACGATCAACATTCATTTTCAAAGGGCAGATTCCACATGCTATAACGATGAATAATAAAATCTTTTCAAAAAAAGGATGAACAATAAACTTTTATTAAAATAACCCCCACACAAGCGAGTAAAAAGAGCCTTCTCTCTTCTCCGATGAAATTATACAGAGGGCAATGAGGCAATCATGCAAATGGGCAAAACTTAGATGTATTCGATAGTCATATACTTATTGCAAATAAGTTGACCGGATTGCCGAACATAAATGAAGCTAAATGATACAATAAAATGAAAATTTGCAGATCATTGATACACAAAAAGTACTTGTCAAAAAGTTAAGCTGAAACTATTAGATGAAAAAGTGAAAAAACTTCAGGTATTCCAATGCTTATTAGGGGTGTATGTATATCTTATGCAGATGAATCAGAGCATTCAAGAGTGTTGATCATGACTCAAACTATTTGACAATATTTTTGATTTGGTGTAGTTCCTTTGATAGCTAGGTTGATGAAGAATCTGCACACTTCTTTTTTTTTTATATTCAAATCTGCAAACTTCTTTCTACATCAGATCTGCCAAAGCAAAAAGAAGTTCAAGGATAGTTCAAACAGTTGAAATCATTTCTGGAAGACGAAATATTGGCAAAAGAAAATTGTAGAACTTTGAAATGAATGTTTTCGGCTTGTACCGGCATTCATACGGGAGCATATCTACAAAAGTTCCTCAGAGATTTTGTTAGTCCTTTGTCACGGTGTTCTTTAACTTTATTTTTTTATCTTCAACTTCAATGGAGAAATTTAAGGAGAGAAAGAAAAACCTACATTTGATTTTTATTGATTTAGAAAAAGCTTATGATAAAGTTTTAAGAGAAGTACTTTGGAGAGTTTTAGAAAAGAAAGAGATTTGTAATACTTATATTCAAGTTATTAAAGACATGTATGAAGGAACTGTTACCTGTGTTCGGACATAAGGAGGTTTGACTAAGGATTTTCCTATTATAATTGGATTACACCAAGGCTCGACTTTAAGTTCATATCTTTTTGCTTTGATTATGGAAGTCATGACTGTACATATCTAAGATGAAGTGTTTTAGTGTATGCTCTTCGCAGATGATATTGTCCTTATTGAAAAAACTAAAGAGAGAGCCAAAGCGAAACTAGAGCTTTGGAGTAATGCTCTAGAATCTAAAGATTTTCATCTCAGTAGATCAAAAATTGAATATATGGAGTGCACATTTAGTCAAGAAAAAAATACTTATATTGGAGATGTGACAATTGACGATCAAATTGTCAAGAAGAGAGCGCTTTAAAAATCTTAGATCAATTATACAAAATGATGGCGAAATAGATAATGACGTTATTAGCAGAATTCAAGCAGGATGGGTAAAATGGAGAAATAATTCTGGTGTGTCGTGCGATAGAAAATTTTCATCTAGAATCAAGAGTAAATTTTATAAAAACTATAGTAAGACCAGCGATGATATATGGTGCTGAATGTTGGCCTGTAAAAAGAAAATATACAAATAAAATAAATATTGCAGAAATGAGAATGCTAAAGTGGATGTGTGGATATACACGAAATGATAGAATGAGAAATGAGTATATCCAAAAGAAAGTTGGTGTTGCACCAATTGAGGATAAACTTAGAGAAAGTCGGCTTAGATGGTTTGGACATATAAATCGTAGGCCGATTGAAGTTCCAGTTAGAAAAATTGAGTTACTGGATTTTGCCCATATAGAAAGAGGAAAAGGAAGACCAAAAAAGACATAACAAGAAATCATAAGGAGTGATCTTAGTTACTTAGACTTAAATAAGAATTTGGTAACTGATAGAGCGCAATGGAAACAAAGAATTCATATAGCCGACCCCAACTAGTGGGATTAAGGCTTGGTTGTTGTTGATGTTGTATTCATCTTCAACTTTGGAAAGCAATAGACTGGAATTTACAAGAGGCATGACAACCACCTGGGAGCTGCCAAAAGCTGGGAAATTGTTGAAAATTCATAGAAGAATTCATTATGCCAAATAACTATCTTGTCCCTTCTATATAAGGGATAATGCACTAATGAAAGTGAGAGCATATCTTGGAGACAACGAAGTATAAGATTGAGAAGTTAGTAGAGACACAAGATTTACACTCAAGAAAGTGAAGTTAAAAGCAATCCTAATCCAATTGGATTTAGATTATTGATGCAAGATAATATGCGAATGAAATCCTATCTAAGAGATCAACGAGTAGAAGATGAACATAAATTTTTTTTACCAAGTATTCCATAATATTGGCATATGCATCATCTTATGCCAGCGACTGTAATATACTGAGCACACCGCCAACAGCACATTCCAAGGAGTAAGCGAAAACACAAAGTTCCAACATAAATTTTTTTTACCAAGTATTCCATAATGTTGGCATATGCATCATCTTATGCCAGCGGTTGTAATATACTGAGCACACCGCCAACAGCACATTTCAAGGAGCAAGCGAAAACACAAAGTTGCAACAGTTATATTATTGGTAAACAAAGAGTTAGAAGAAATTTGACATATAGATGTATTGCACAATTAGTAAGCTCTTAAAAAAACAAAAGACAAGAATTTACTATAAACTTATTCCATGAATGATTAAACACATTTAACTTTTAAAATACAGACTAATAAACTATATTCAAGTTAATTTGAGTTCTATAGTTAGCATTGACAAATCCACTTGATAGAAGATAGATTGATGAAAGCTAAAATTTTACGAACAAGGAGGATAAATTTTGTCTATCTAAAGTTTTTGAATATAGATAGAACATAAAAAATTACTGCTAGCTAAGCTCATTCAGTTAAGACAGTAGAAAGAAGAGTTCTCTAATAAAGAAGTTTATGTTTTTGAGAGTACATAAAGGACATTCAGTTCCAAAAAACAATTAACTAAGCTTAGGACCTTGAGTATTAAAAAAAAAATTTATGAAAGAGTACCATGATTATAAAGGACATTTAGTACCAGCTCATATTCAAGACAGTTAACTAAGCTTAGGACCTTGAGTATTTAAAGAAAAATAAACTATTGAATGCCATGATATGTACAATTTAGACTCAAATACACAAAAAATAAAAGAGTGGCTTTAACTATATAGATAGACTAATCGTTCATAAGAGAATTTTACTCACACAATTCAAAATTACAAAATAATCTCATGTAAGCATTAGGCTTTTTTTAGCACTCAAAATTAAGATTATTTAAGAACTTGCTAACAAAAGCCCAACTTCAAGGTGCAATACGAGACAACTACTAGTTAAATTTTGGAATTCTGACCTGTAAAACATAAGACTTGAAGCTGGGGATGAATACAAAAGCATTATCGAATTTTATTTTTGTTTCAAGCAAATGGTAACAATAAATATGTTAATGTGATAAATTATGTGCAATTTAAAATACTTTTACGATATTGAATTCTTCATCAATCTGCTTCTTATTTTGAGTATGTATATAATATATAATATATATATATTAGTATTTTAAAATTAAAATAAATATAGCGGTCACATTCAAATTAAGCTAGCTATCTAGATGTGATAGAGACACAAAGACATTAACATAAAAATTCTATTGGATTTTAATCATGTCATTCAAAAGAAACTCAGCATTCAAAAATTTGAACATAACAGAAAATAAGGAAGCCCATGAAGAAAAAAAAACTAGAAAATTCATGAGAATGACGTGGAGAAATAACATAACATGATTGAAACAATCCTAATAAAAACAAACAATCTGCCAAAGATACCACCCTCCTAACTTTGTTTACTTTAAGAAATCATTCAAAAAATTAAAAAGCAGAATATGTAACATATGAGAAAAATTTAAAAACAAACATACCTGTAAATTTCCTAAGTAATCTTTACAAAACATCAATAGAACTTTTCTCTTAATTATGTCTATTTCTCTCCTCTTTTGCTTTTTGAATTTGTTATTCTTTTAGTGTTATTTTACTTTCATTTTTTTGTAATTCATTAGCCCTATAAATAAAAAAAATTAATAAAATAATAAAAAATAGTAAAATTAAACTCTGAAAAAAGAATAACTAACTTTTGTGATAAAATTTGTAACAAAATTTGTTGCAATGTTGTTTAAAAGAGTTCTTGTTACTTCTTTTGCATCCTTTGATATTCTAACATTCGGAAGAACACGTTTAATCAACTTAATAGTCGTAAAGATATTAATCAATATTTTTTTTATAGAGTATATCCAAGCAATCCTATATTAATTAAATTTGTATTTCCAAGTATCATTCATGTAAATACATGCACAATCATTAGATATGTTTACGAACACAAAAAATAGGCAAAAATTTTCTATTATATTCTTGAAAAAAGCATTAAATAAGAAATTCATCTTGTTTTTATATTGTGCTCTCTTATTGGTACAATGTATGAAAGTATCTTATAGATATATAAATGAAACACAACACATTGACTGAATTTTCTTCATATGTCTAAAAACATTGAATGAAAAAATTCCTATGTATTTTTATCATTCAATTGGGTAATGAAAGATACATAAATATTCATGTATTTTCACACTTAGATTGATCATACTTTTCTTCATGCTAACAATCAAGATTTAACAAGAAAGGTTACTCATCATCCTCCATGAAGCATTTGAATTACACAAAAAGATTACAACAAAAGCTCTATTTTGTTGTAGAAAAAGGAAAAGATTTGCAAAAGATTTGTAAAAAATTTTGAAAAATGTGTATAATGTAAAATAAAGTTAGTTATATTAAAAATAAAAGAAACAAAAAGCAATAAGAATTCAATCATCTAAGAAGAACAACAAAAGGATAAAAGGTCTCAAAGGCTAGAGTTCATTCACTATTGTTCAACTTTTGTTGCTTTCCTATTTGCATCAGGTATCTCATTACATAATAAGAATCGATGCACGAACATCAGATCATAGATGTTGTTCAAACAAAAAATAAAGAGAGAAAATAGAAAGAGTACCAAAAAAGCATCACAGCTTTTTCATATTCAACTCTCAAGCCTTTTATTATGCCCTTCCATTTACTACTTGAAATCCAGGCTAATAAAATATGAACATACAAAGGGTGCAGAAAATTTCCTAATAATTAACTGAGAACTTTAATAAATTAATACTTGTAAATTTACAAATAAGTTCAAATTCACATGTTTCAATACCAAATAGATAACAAACTAATAAAATATAAGAAATTAACAAAAACACACATTAACAAAAACGGTATACAATCCACAGACTGTAATTTCATTATGATTCTTGAACTAATAGCCTACTTTGTTGAAGTAAAATCTATAAACGTTAAACTGTAGGCTCTCATCAAGTTCCTCCAGTCAATCTCCTTCTCTATATGGAATCCATTTTGAAACGCAAAGCATAACTACAGATCCCGTAATCAGCACAACAAGGTACAGAAGAAACTCCCATAATACCACAAAAAAATGCAACAGGTACAGAAAATCCCCTTGTTCTGTACCACATTTAAAGCCTAGTTCTGCTAGAGTTTTAGTCGAAATGGATGTCAGCATTAAGCATACAGAGGAATTTTGTGTGGATGTGGAAGGCAAAGACAGATATCTTCAGAAAGTGATTTTTGAAAATAAACCTCTTTATTGTAATCACTGTTTAAGCTTGGACATGATCTGGACAATTGCCTTTTAAAGAATCCTGAATTAAAAATTGAGAAAAGCACAGCGGGGAAGAGTTATGAATCTGGATTGGGAAAGGCAAGAAATTTTCAAAAAGTTGTGAATATGAATAAAAGGATAAAAGTTAATGAGAATGGGAAGCAGGATTCTATTCAGAAGGATGGATTTCAGCTTGTTAAAACCAAGAGGAAGTGGGATGAGAAAGGAAACATTTCAGAAGTTAATGTGCTAGAGACAAAGGAAAACAATGCTGCGATAAATTCTTTTCAAAAAGAGTGAAGGAGATTTCCAAAACCTGATAGAAGAAACCACCATAATACCACAAAAAAATGTAACAGGTATAGAAGAAAACCCCCATAATACACAGATTGATGCCACTGGCCATGGATACTTCTCCCACACGATGTGCTCACTATCATCATTCTGTAAGCAGTAGCACGTATAAGCCAGCACTGAATCACTCTTGTCATTCAGTTTCAGTAACATGAGACAGCGGCAAAATAGATGATGGTTCAGAACCAAAAAGGGCTTACCTTCAGAAATAATATTATATAGTTAATTTTTTCAAATATTTTTTATGCAAATAGATATATATGAATGTCCTCGTGAATTAGTATTTGGTTTAAACACAATAGTTTTAAAATGGTACACTTGTAATTGACATGCAATAAACTAATGTACTTCTATATCTTTTGTCTTTAATCTCTCTTAAAAATTTAGATTTATCAAAATAATTTTAAAAAGTATATAGTATGCTAGCTAAATCATAAAAGGGCCTAATCACGCTTTTGCGCTTTTGTAACATTGGGAGGCATCGGTGGAAGCCAAAGTATGTTACTCAAATTCATGGAACTATTTTATATCACAATGGATACTGAATCAAATGTATTTAAATATATACATGCAAATGCATTATAGTATTGGATGCATATGTTGTAGATACCTGATTTATAATAATTGAAGTTGTATGAGATTTTTTTAGTCATATGCTGCATATCATCCATCATGAAACCTATGCATATATAAAAAGGATTCAAAAGCTAGCATAAAGAGATTGAGATGCCAAAGCCAAAAACCCTGCCTCGTTTGGTACGAGCTTTTTTTTTAGACATAAAAAAAATAATTTTATTTTTTAAATTTAATGGAAGAGAAATTTATTTTACTATTAGAAAATATGTAAAATGTGAAATACTTTTAATTCAGATATTCGTATTTGTATTAGATGTGAAATAAAATTAATTTTTATAGTTGAAATTTGTGTTGGGCAAAAAACTCCCCTCGAACCAAACGAGATGGGTACGGTGCTTGGACGATTGAGATGCCGAAAGCAAAGATTGTTCCGTAATATTTAAAATTAAACAGTAGCACTAACACGACCAACATAAATAAATCTAGAAGAAAAACCCATGAGTACCTTGTTGGTGTTGGGAACGAGTTCCTACAAGGCATTCATCAGCTTTGCGATCCGCTCACCGGGAAGCTGCGCCGGTGACTGCCAAGGTGTTGGAGAAGGTAGGAAAGAAAACTCAATATTCCACGCATCTTTAGTAAATCAGTTCTCAGTTAATGGGGAGACGAAAGTTTCAACTTACTCATTCGGCGATGCAGTGGGGGTTGGTGGTCCGGCCTCGCCGCGCGGGCACCCGCTGCCGCGCCAAGAAGGTTCTGCCGCCAGAGGAGGAGGCGACAGACGTCGCTTGAGACGGAGCTCCTCCGAAGCTCTGGTGATTAATTGATGCGGTTTGCGGCTTCAATTCAAGGAAATAGGTAAAGGGTTGCCCGAAGCAGGCTGCGGCTTCTAGTGGACGCCACTGCAAACTAATTGGGCCTGCCCTCTATTGAATATGGAAGCAGTGTGGACGCCACTGGGGAGAATTTTTTAAGGTTAGGGGAACCTCATTTGCTGCTGTCAATGGAGTAATAGGAGGATCGTTGGCCGCATATGATCCAATTTGTGGCTTATGAAACCCATGAGCTATAGTTAGTAATAACTTCACAAGACTTCCCCATAACAAATTACTTTGTTGTGCTCCAAGTACAGTTCTGAAATCAAATAATGCAGGGTAGGCTGTGCTTTCTATACGAGGATAGCCGGAAAATATCATCCAAAAAAATCGGACTGTGCCCTGATCTGAATTGGTAAATTTTCAATTACCATCGATCTAACTTATTTAAAATTTTAAAAGTAATTGGTTTTGCGGGCTTAATTAATTTCTCAGTCATCACAAAATTATTCTCTGATATTCAAGCATTAGTTTGTGAAAATCTATTTTATAAAATTATTGATCTTTAAACTACATCGTCATTCATCCGTCCCGCATCATTTCCAATCCAGTTTCATAACTCTTCCCCGCTGTGCTTTTCTCAATTTTTAATTCAGGATTTTTTATAAGGCAATTGTTCAAATCATGACCAAACTTAAAACAATGATTACAATAAAGAGGTTTATTTTTAAAAATCACTTTCTAAAGATAAAAATGCCCCTTTAATCACAATTTAGATGGAGTTAGCAGCATGAATTTCTCCTTTTTATTCAACTTTACATTTAAATATAAGGTGAGGTCATGCTAATTAGCCGTATCTGCATAGCCATTTTCTCAATTAAATTATAAAAAAATATAATTTTTTTTTGAGGATATATATATATATATGACGAGAAATAAAGTTAATTAATTGTGAGAATATTAAGTAAAATTAGTTGATGTATTGAGAATTATATAAAATATTTTATTTTTTTTAAAAAATAATTTTACCCAACTTGAATATGAATCAAATAAGTAGCATCTCTCTTTGGTTCACAAAAGTCTCTCATATCTAAAGAGCAAAATTAAAGTGCTGCCCCATCTCTCATTAATTTGAGGTGTTTATGTAATTGTTTTTTTTTTTTTTTAATTCATTTATGTAATTGTTTTAGAACCCTGACCATTAATATTAAAATTTATTATACAAGTATTTTAAAATAAAAAATTTTATTTTATTTTACTGTCATATATATATATATATATATATTAAAATAACAATTAACTTAATATCTCTTCTCTTACATATTCCATAATAACTAATTTTATTTGACATCATATATTTCTTTCAATAAAAAATAATTTTCATTCAAATTTAATTTTAATGATATTAAAGTTAACTTTTACTAGCAAACACAATTTAATCCTACATTATACATAAATTTACTTATTAAAAATTAATTTTATTTATATTTTAAATATATCTCAACCTTAAAACTTAATATTACTTCATATCATAATATTAAAATAAATTTTTTTTTCTCTATCTAAAAAAACTTAAAATCTTCTTAAAATATACTCCAACTAAAAAGAGGTGTGCATTAAATAGTTCAAATCAAAAAACAGAATCGATTAATTTGGTCATTTTAGTTTGGTTTAGAAAATATTAGTTTAATTAATAATTTGGTAATTGAAATAATTTGATTAAGTGGTTTAGATTCGATTTCTTATATTTGAAAATCGAATTAATCGAATTAATCAAAATTTCACGTACCATTATGTAATAATGTCATTGAAATTATTTAAAATATTTGTTAATATTTTTTAAAGTTATGATATTCAGGTTTTTGTCATGTTCTTCATCTTTGTGGTTGTGAAATCTTATATATTATTGTAATATTTTTGAATTTTTTGAGATAACTAATTAAATAAAGAAGAAATTATGGTTTTAACTCAACCAAACAAAATGATTAAATTTTATTTAATTGGCTTAATTTTCGATTTATATCTTTATTTGGTTGGCTTGATTCCTTAAAATTTAAAACTAAATTCGATCTTTTTTTCAATTTAGTTAATCAAACTAATCAAACCAATCGAATGAACACCCCTACAACTTTCATTTATCATTTTCATTATTTTTTTCTCAAAATATGATGGGTCATGATAACAAGCATCATCATCATGATTAATTGTCACTTAAGGGAAACTAATTTGGGAGATCATTATGACATCAAAATGATGTCATTTTTGAACTGTTCTCAATTCTCATTAAAGCCTCGTTTGTTTCGAGCTTTTTGTGAACAAGAAAAAAAATATTTTATTTTTTAAATTTAATGGGAGATAAATTTATTTTAATATTAAAAAGTATGTAAAATATGAAATAATTTAAATTCTAATATTCGTATTTATATTAGATATAAAATAAAATTAATTTTTATAATTAAAAATTATGTTAAGCAAAAAAAATTACCTCAAACCAAACGAGATCTAAAGGAGGAATTTAGTTGCACCTATTTATAATTAGAGAGGACATGTGACTATTATATAAATGTGTTAGATTAGAGCAACTTATTTGCTATTTATCATTCAGTAAGGCAAGTCTGATATCCATATATAGTGTATGAAACCTACAAATGAAATTTATTTCATCATTTTTTTTTTGCAATACCATTTGGTTTTTGATCAAGGATGATTGGATAAAGGCAGTCTCAATAATTAGATCATTTATACACTGGATTAAAAAAAAAATCATGTGTTTCACCAGCCAAATATATAAGAACAAGTTGAATAAAAATTATAATCAATTTGAACACAAATATAAAAGCTTCTATCTTACATTTAAAATTTTCTATTGTGCCATTTTTTTTAGTTCTCTGGCCTTTGTCCCAAGTAAAAGTAGGAAAATTAATAGTTTGCTTTCATGTGTCATAGCATTGTAGATAATTTTTTTTATTTGATTTGTTCTAAAATTATATTTTTATATATATTCAATATCTCTCCTAGTGTATGCAACTAAATAAACTCTAAAATTTAAATTTTATTCTTTTAATTACACTTTGTGTTACGAGAAATTAAGATAATGAGTGCCATAGTTTTTGAAATTTATTTTATATGAATTATATTATTAATATTAAATATAAATTCCAATATATAAAATTAAATATAAGAAGGTACTTGCAGGCAAATAGAAAGCTCCTTAAATACTTACATAATTTCAGGTAACTAGCTGAGCATTATGCCATCAAAAAAAAAAAATTTGTCAACATTATAAATTGTCAACATCTATCAAGGAATCAAGAAAACAGAAATTGCTAAAATTCTCAAGGCTCTACTTCCTTTTAAATTTATTGGATGTTTTTGGATTCTTGGTGGTAATGGCATATCGCTCGGCTTCTTCGCCGTCATCGGCATCTTGTCTCTTCTTCCTTTTCTTGTTCCCAACACTTTCCTTCATTTTCTGCAAAACAAAAAAGAGATGTTTTTTAAAAATTAAGAAGAGATTCAAGAAACTACTATAATGGACCAAACGAGCGAGTACACATTTAGAATACCATTTGAGATATCCTTCTGGCATCTGACACTTTCTCTAAAAGCAGCAAGACTTCTGCCTCCCCAACCAGAAATTCAGGTAATTTCATCCCTTCAAAACAAAAAATATAAAGTAAATTACACATTTCCGGATAATTTTTGGTTCTAACTTTCTCCGGACATCGATTTAGGTCCAAAACACAATTGTTAATTTTTTACTACTAAATTGTAAGATTATTCTCAATTATTCTTTTTTTTGTTTTTTAAAATATAATTTTGAAATATTAATATTTTTAATTTTAAATTTCTAGAGTGGATAAGCAAGAAATAAATAAAATAAATTTTAGATTCTTATTAATTTTTAAAGAAGAGTGGGCAGGTATAATGATCTTTTAAATGGTATAAACAATTCAAATTAATCAGAAATGATCGAATTACACATTTTCTATTTGGAAAGGCCAACGAAAAAGCAAGAGATTCTGAAAAGGAACTAAAATTGTAGCGTTTTTACAACCTACACCCTTCCAACTTCAGTGGTTTGGATGTAATTTACCCTTTTTTTCCTCTCTCTTCAAGGCTAATGATAAAGAAAGAGAACAGACCTATAAGCTCCTCTATTAGAATGTATAATTCCACTTCATACTGATTTACTAATGAAATCGCCAAACCAGAGCGTCCAGCACGAGCAGTCCTGCCAACTCTATGGATATAATCCTTCAAAAACCACGAAAACCCCATGTGAGCAATGATGAGAATATCTATGTTAAACAAAATAAAAATTACACAAGGTTAAATGCTAAATTGAGTTCTAGGGAATGAGGCATCCTTTCAAAGCCTAAGTAGCAAATTGGTTAGATGATGGGTATATTTGTGAAGGCTGCAAAACACACCAAATAGTAAAATAAGTTAAAAATAAGTCTATAAGGTTTCACCTGTCATTCACATAAGTTAATCAATTTACTTGTTTAACACAAATTCTATTTTTCCAATTCTCATTTCCCGTGTTTCCCTAAGTTTTATGATAAACAATTACCTTCCATAATTAAACAAAAAAAGAGCCATCCTATTATATTATTAATAATAACCTTCCATGATCAAAAAGTAAGAGAGTTATATTCTCACGATACAAGAGAACTGAAGCTTGACACCTTATTCTCAGCGTACGATGCCAATAAGTCAATATTTAATTATTGACACCTCAGGAGAACTAACATCATGAGTGCTAGACAATAGCATGAGTAAAAAAAAAGGGCATTGCCAATAAATAAGGTTGTATCCAACAATGACATGAAGAACTAACATCTCAAGTTTTGGGCATCGCACAAGAAGTGTTAAAAAAAGGGATAAATTTTTATCAACAACAAGAGAGATTCAACATCTCAAGTGTTGACCAGACAGAGTATTAACAAAAGCAAAGGCGTGCCCAAAGAATGGTACAAGAGACCTAGGCATCAATGCGATAGGTGTCAACAAAAGCCTAAAAAATGACATTACAGATCTTACGTCTTAAATGTTGGGCATAGGCAAGAGGTCTCAACAAAAAACAAAGCCTTGAGAGGGACTGCAAGTTGGCTTGGGAGAAATCAAAGCTTTTAAACTATATAACTCGAGAGTAAATAGTGCCTTGAGACAACTACAACTTTGCTCGAAAGAATAAGGCAAAGCCAAGGTGACGCCTTGAGAGAAGTCCCACAAGATTTCATCCACTTCCACTAAGAAAGCAAAAAAATTTGACAATTCCTATAAAAGCATGAGCATTGTAAGTATAATGCCCTAACGTTGAGTCTCACCAAAAGAAAACAAGGAGCCAACTTTCAATGATTGGCCGCTCAAGAGAGTTGACGTCTACGTACAAGGCACATCGGGGGAGGTATCACCAAATAAAGCTCATGTCAAGATGACATGAGGCAACATCTCAAGTGCTGGGTAACAACATGAGAAGTCCCAACAAGAAAAAAATTGTATCAAACAGCTACATGAGAGAACCAACATCTCAAGAGTTAGCTATCAGTATGAAATGGTAACAAAAACAAGGCATTGTCCAACAACGAGAAAATAGATTCTACTTCTCTACTAGGTATCGGTATGATATGCATCAATCAGAACAAGGTCATATCCACACAACACAAAAGATCCAACATCTCGAGTGCTAGGCATCAACACGAGGGATGTCAACTAACAACAAAAAAGCCTCATGACAAATACAACAAAGTTTGAGAGAAAACAATGCCTCGAGAACAAATACAGTTCGGCTAAAATGAAAGAGGCAAAGTCAATGTGAAGTCTAAAAAGAAGCACAACTAGCTGTCATCCACTTCCATGGGTAAAAGCTAATAGTTCTGACAATTCCAAGGAACTACAAGCATGTGTTCCAAAAGAGGGAAAAAAGATGTGAAGTAGCCAATTTTGTACTTGGGAAAGGTACACAGGGAAAGGATAAAAGAATAGAGTTGAAAACAAACTAGCCTACCTTTTGTATTTGTCGTCCTATAAATAGGAGAGATTTAACTTGAAACCCGAACTGAGTAAAGGTAGAAGAAATTAAATCAAGTGAAATGACAAGATAATCGAGAAGCCTATCGCAGATTCTTAAGAAAGCACCTATGACTTCCTTTCTTCTATCTTGACTTCACCATCATGCCTCTCAATGTATCTTTTTCTTCCAACAAGTGAGAAAAAAAAAAGGAGGGAAAAAAACCGAATTTTTTTTTATCTATTAGTGATCAAACAACGATAGCACATCATTTCTCTGCTTTTGCCCAAAACGAATGTATGATTGAGGATTATACAACATGATTAAAAGAGCATAAAACTATGATGAAAGAATGACTGATGTATTACCAACTGGTCCTAAAATTATTGAAGATCTCAAATATTGGCATCCAGATTTCATTTCTTGAATTTGAAGTCTGACTCCAAAAGAAATTCTAAAAATAGTGGTTTCAGCAGTTTATTCAAAGCTTTACTAAAAGTAATATAATAACTGAGTTAATTTCTAGAAAACATCCAAGTGGGATGATGACTACCAAGACAATAGCCATCATATTTTACCTGAATCCTGAAAAAAAAAAAGACATCTAGACAGGAGCCTTTTATAGTTCCAATCTCTGCCAGTACGTTACCAAGGATTTAAAATTTAGGATTTAGGATTTAGAGCATGTATACATACAATTACAAAAATGTCAAAAAGTAGGTTTATAACTACATTATTGTTAATCAAATTTTAAAATAAACAAACTACATGCAAATAAAGCTTATATCTAGAGGTCATAAGCAAGATAATGGTTGTATCAGATTTAAGAAAATAATGTGTGACCTTAGAATTGCTGGGAATATCATAATTTATAACCAAGTCAACTGAAGGTATGTCAAGCCCCCTGCTTGTAACATCAGTGCAAATAAGAATATTGCATTCTCCAGCCTTGAACATATTTAAGGCTCCCAATCTCTTTGCCTGGGATGAAGGTTAAACCAAGAACCAAACATAAACTGGCATTATTGTATTGTGGAAAAGATGCAAAGTACTACTTGACCACTCAAACTGGAACAGAGATGCACCTGACTCATTTGCCCACAGATGGGTAATGCTTTTAGACCAAGATTACGAAGAAGTAATGCCAGAAAACGCGTTGCATCACAGGTACGAGTGAAGACCATAGATGTGCTTCCAGACAGCTCTGTTAGAATGTAGACCAGATAACAATCCTGTAAATGAAGCAAAATCTTGTAACCAAGTTAAGGTGGGAGTGATGTGTGGAGAAGAAATAATTCTAAATAAAAGAAGAAAGTAAAAAATGCAAAATAACAGTGATCCAAAAAAGACGAAGATAGTTCATTGTTCTCCACCATACAAAGTAGCATTACTAGTTACTCATACTACAGACAATCACAGAAGTCTCTTCAACAACAATAATAATAACAACCAAGCCAGATGAATCATTTGTTACCATTGCACTCAGTTAATAAATCCTCATTTAACTCGAACTATATAAGATCATTCCTTGTAAGTTCTTACCATGTCTTTTTTGGTCTCCCTTTTCCTCTCTTTACATCAGCAAGGTTCAACTCCTTACTGGATCTTCAATCGGCCTAAGATTTATGTCTAAGTCATCTAAGCTGATTTTCTCTGAGTTTATTCTCAATTAATGCTACTCCAATTTTCTCGCAGATATGCTTATTTCTCATTTTATCTTTCCGTGCATACCTATCCATTCATCTTAGTATTCTCATTTCTGTAACACTTATTTTATTTGTATGTTTACTCTTTATAAGCCAGCATTTAACACTAAAGAAAATTAGGTGAGGATAATTTGCTGACATCCATCATACAAAGAAGCATTACTAGTTACCGATATTGATGGAGTCCATGTTTTTCTCTCTAAAGAAAGATCCCAACATGAACACGTACATGTGCTAAACTTTAATTGACATACTATAAGTTAAAGAATGACAAAAAAAATCATAATCCTAAATTAACTAAGGTCAACTACATGTATTTCTCTATCTCCATTTATTTTTGTCTAATGCTTAAGAATAAATAAAGGTCATGTCTAATCACCAAATCTTGAAGTCATTCTTGACTTTTCCTCCCTCTCAAATCAAAATGATGCAAGTAAACCCTAATTTGAATGATCACACATCTAGCAATTTCAAAGAATGGATGAATACTATAATAAGAAAAATAACAAGTAAAATCTTATTTCAAAACACTATCAACAAATTGGAAAAGTGTGCCCCTAAAAATTTACATATCCAATAGGTTATTCATATACAAAAATAAAAAAGTATACAAAATATAAATTCAAATCCATATAATATATATATTCATATACAGAGAGTATTACAAAAAGAACCTTGTACTTAGCAGGAACCAAGCGGAATTGTTGCTTAAGTGTCTCTACTGTAGAATATTTGGAGGATGCCTCAATCTGAATGAATAAGCAATTTACTATCACGCCAAACACAGATTAATGTGATGGAGCAGATACTTCATTCGTAATTACCTTTACAGGATTCTTAAGGCAAACCCTTTGTAGTTTTCCTACCTACAGGACAACATAATCACACCATAAATCTCATCATTTTTATATGGCAAACATATAGGAAAAGCATGTCATATTAAAGATGATGTTTTGAATCATCAAACTGGGAAGCAAGTCAGCAACGACATCTATCACAACTCTAATAATAAAAAAGAGAGCCATATAATTTAAATTTTAATGCAAACTTCTTTGAAAATAAATTTAATGAAGCCAATAAAGATAAAAGGAAACATTTTTTAATTGTACAATCCTCTACACAACGCTACAGAAAAGATAGACCAAAGCAGACATAATCATTTAAGCAACGTCAAAAATTTGAAATGAAATATGTTGAGCGTGATCAAGATTCAACTAATGAGAACCGTAAAATTTGCTTTACTAACACAAACAAAAGGTAAATATCTTGTATCAGCAATCCAACTTCAATTAATATACAAATTATGCCATTCAGTTACACATGATAATGAAGTTAAACAAAGATAGTACTAATGGTCATCCTTATATCCATGTAATATTCTGACCTGTACATAAGTACAGAACAATTCAAAAATAAATTCACCTTCTTCGTCATAGTGGCTGAGAACAAGTACTTTCGACACTCCCTAGGAACAGCCTTAAGAATATCATCAATAGCCTTTTCAAAATCCATATTCAGTAACTTATCAGCCTCATCTAAAACCTGCCACAGGATAAACAAAATAGATCATAATAATACAATCAACAAATCAAAAATAGCATAATGCATTAGTTAGAAGTTTAGATAGAAATAAAGCCCTCATAGAAACTTAAAAGGAAAATATAATTACCCAAATTTTTAACAATACATAAAATGTAAGGGATTCACATTAAATTCATGTTCAATACATGCTATGTAGTTCAGAAAAACTTTCGCATAGCCTAAAATTATGGGTCAGAAAAGTATAAGTATCTACCATACAAAGAATTGCTACAAAGGAGCAAGCGTGCTCATATCATAGAGTAATAGTGACTACTGTCATTTTCTCAAAAAGTAATAAAGACTTGTCATTTTCAGATGAAACCACATGCTTTATTTGCTTAAACCACAAGCAATTTTTGAGATGATATAATATTTCTAACACAATAACTTAGGTGATAGAAAGATTGCTCAATATAAAGTTCATACCAAGTATTTCAACAGACGAAGGCTAAAACCTTTGGTATTTGAAAGATGATCCAATAAACGCCCCGGAGTACCCACCTGCATTTAATAATAATAAACAATCGGTCCTAATAAGATGATCAAATTTTACAAAAGTAAAAAAGAAATCATCTTACCACCTATAACCAACAATACACCAAAATCACCAAAAGAAAACAACAATAATAAGAAAGCCTTAAAGAATATCTTGCTAATTGATGGCTTGATTAGATCGCACTTCTTCATGCCATGGATAAACAAGATTGATGTAGTCTATTTTTTTTAAACTTTATTTTGTTATTTAGAGAATTTGTTATAGGTTTAAAATAATCAAATCTTATTTACTAATTTATTTTATTTAATTGGTTGGGTTTATTTATTCTTGTAATTGCTAATACTTTCAGGAAATGCGTCATTGCCAGGTCCCAAATTTCGGATGAGAAACATGGAGAGTTGCATTAGATAATCAACAATTAGCGTAAAACTTATCGAATCAATCATGACATGAATCACTTAAAAAAATTGTGCTAAAGCTATGGCGTTCTCTGAAAGCGACATACTATATTGCTTGAATACAATGAGAAATAGACAAGAGCTGCTGCATCGACGCCTCAGTGTAGTAATAAGTGAGTAAAAATTTCTATATTATGGACAAATGCGAGTAGAGAATATAATCCAAAATACTAGAACTCAAATCACTAAGAATAGATTAGAAAATTAGAATATAGGCACCTAGGCAGTCAAGCTAATGGAGTTGGTAGATATTATAATTCATAGAAAAATTAATATATTGTGCCTTCAGGAAATAAAATGAGTTTGGGAGAAAACCAAGGAAATTAATATCTTAAGTTTCAAACTTTGGTACTCTGGTAAGAATAAAAATAAGAATATAAAAGATATAATTCTGAATAAAAGCTTGAAGGATCACATAGTGGAATTCAAGAGAAATGGTGATAGAATTATGACATTAAAAATTATAATTAATAAAATTATTATTAGTATTATAAGTATATATATTAGGGAAGTGTGTATACCGCTCAAGTGGATTCGAATGCGAGCATAAAGGAAAAATTTTGGATTTACTTGAAAAAGTTAATATAAGCGATACCTCATGAGGAAATATAATTTATCAGAGGAAATTTAAACAGACATATTGGAAGTGCTACTGAAGAATTCAATAGCATCCATAAAGGATATAATTTTAAAGAGACAAATAAGGATAAAATTACTTTATAATTTTCTTAAGTGTATGATCTTGTAATTGTAATATTTTATTAAAGAAAAAAGATAAATATGTTATCACTTATAAGAATGAATCTTTAAGAACTCAGATTAATTATTTTTTTATAAGAAAATGAGATTACTTGGAATGTAAAAATTGTAAAGTTATTCAAAATAAATGTTTGACTACCCAACATTGATTAATGATTTTAGATTCTAAAATAAAATATTAAAAAGAAATAATAAACCGAAACAATATCCTTGGACTTAATGGTGAAATTTAAAGAATGAGAATATATGTATCTTTAAGAAGAATGCTTTAGAATTTTGGCAGTGAAATATCAACGGAGAAACTGATCTTATGTGGCTGACAATTGCTAACTGCATTTGTAAGATGACGAAAGATGTGTTGGGAGAATCCAAAGGAATGACTCCAAATAAAAAAGATGCTTGGTAGTAAAAAGATGATGTATAAGAAAAAGTTGAGAAGAAGATTTGCTATAAAAATTAGTTTAAAAACAAGAATAAAAATAAGTAGGAGAAATATAAAGTGGTCCGACGAGAATTTAGGAAAGTAGCCTGCAATACAAAAAATATGGCTATTGAGGATTTATATAAGAAGTTAGGCATTAAAGAAGAAGAAAGACATATATAGAATGGCCAAGGTAAGAGATACAAAAACTAAAAACTTAACTCAGGTAAAATGCACTAGTCATGCAGATCAAAAAGTACTTTTCAAAAAAAAATATCAAAGATAAATAGAGTTACTTTCATAGAGTTACTTTCAACATTATTTCAATGAAAGTTGTGAAAATACAATTGATTTTAATGAACTCAACACCCCAAAAGAAAGTAAAAATTACTTTTACATTTGACATATCAGTAAAGCTGAAATTTTATTTTTTTTTAAAGAAAATAAAGTATAAAAAAATAGTAGGACCGGATAACATCTCAATAAATATTTAGAAGTGCTTAGGAGATGGAATTTCTTAACTCATTAGATTGTTTAATATGATTTTTAAAACTCAAAGAATATCAAATAAATAAAAACAAATATATTGGTACCTATTTATAAGAATAAAAGTGATGTATAAAATTGTGTCAATTATAAAGAAATTAAATTAGTGAGTCATAATTTAAAACTCTGGCAGAGGATGATTGAACATAGATTATGACGTGATACTAAAGTATCATACAGTCAGTTTGGTTTTATGCTACATAGATTTACTATAAAAGTCATTCTTTTGTTAAAAAGTTTAACAAAGAAGTTTAAAAAAAGAAAAGAAACATTTATTTAATTTTTATTGATTTGAAAAAACCTATGATAAAATTCTAAGAAAATATTTTGAAAAAGTTCACAAAAAAAAGAGATTTGCATTACTTATATTTAAATTATTAAAGACATATATAAAGAAGCTATTACTTGTGTTCGAATACAAGGAGGTTGACTAAGGATATTCCTATTACATTTGGATTACACAAAGGCTTAGCCTTAAATTTATTTATTTTTGTTTTGGTTAAAAAAGTTTTGACTGTACATATCTAAAATGAGGTGTCTTGCCGTATGCTCTTCACAGATGATAATGTCCTTGTTGATAAAATTAAAGAGGGAGCCAAAGTGAAACCCAAACTATGAAGGAATACTTAGAATCTAAAGGTGATGCGGAACAGGAAAAAAAATTGCAAATGATAATTTAAGATAGTTATATTTAGCAAAATTGATTAGCAAATTATTTTAATTAAGAGAAAAATATTTTCTAGGTAAATTATATGATAAATAAGATTTTTGAATCCTGTAAATTAAGATATTTTAAAATTAAAATTAAATTGGATCATATGATAAATAAGAATTTATCAATTTAGATTAGGGCGTCAATTTTTAATTCAGTAAACAAGATCCGAAGTTCAGGAATTTAGGCCAGACGTCTCACAGATAAATCCAACAGTAATTAACACAAGAAATTATCGGGTCACACAATTAGAGCCAAATAAATAATTCAAGTCAAGCGAATAGTTTGTGTAAAAATCGAATAATCAGATTAGTTGAGTTCAAGGAAAGAATTTACCAGCGAGTTGAATTGGAGAGGAGTCACTAAGATGATTAACTGATCTGATCGAGTGCGGGCGCGCGAAAAAAGCTCGAACGGTGCACGGGCGCGAGCACAGGCAGGCGCGCAGGGGCACGCGGGCAGCAGGCAAGCGTGCGGGGAGATGTGCTGGCAGGCCGGTGCGCCGGAGCAGAACTGCGCGGTCGAGCTTGCCGACAGCGGCGAGGCACGATCAAGAGCAGCGAGGTCCGGCAAGGCGAAGCACGGTCGAGGCGAGGCGCAGTCGAGGCGAGGTGAGGCTAGGCGAGACCCGGCACGGCGAGAAGGAGGTAGCGGAACTGCGCGGTGGAACGAGTCGGGCTGAGCTACGAGGTGCTGCGAGTGGAGAGAGCTTTGAAGTTTTTTTTTTTTTTTTGGGTTATGAAAAGTGGATAACTAGGCTAATTTGAGGATTCTCACCAAAGGCTAACCCTACCCTTTCCTTCACCGAAATATCGACCCCTTAACCTGGATCTAGGCTCTGAGAAAACTCAAACATAATTTCATTCATCAAAATACACTTTCTATTACAATGCAAGGCGACCTCTTTATATAGAGATCCCATGTAGAAATTTAAAAAATACAATATTAAATGCAGAAAATAAAATACCAAATAAATAAAAGCAAAATATGGAACTAATTCTATTACAATAAAATAAAATCAGCTCCAAATGAGGTGAGTCTTCAAATCTTCCAAATATGCTCTGAATCAAATCAAATCAAATTTAAATAAAGATAATATGGAAATCTCTAATAGCTCTAATTAATTTGAATTTGAATTTTGATTCAACACATGACGTCATCCTAGCCATCCAATTCGATGCTGATTTGTGTCCCCACCAAAAGGTTGTCTCAATAAATCAAAAATTAAATATATAGAGTGCACATTTAGTCAAGAAAGAAGTAATTATATTGGTAATATGATAATTGATAATCAAATTATCAACAAGAGTGAGCGCTTTAGATATATTGGATCAATCATACAAAATGATGGTGAAATAAATAATAACGTTATTAGCAGAATCCAAGCAGGATGGGTAAAATGAAGAAATGCCTCTGGTGCGTCGTGCAATAGAAAAAATTTATCTAAACTTAAAGATAAATTTTATAAATTTATAGTAAAATCAGCGATGATATATAGTGCTGAATACTGACCTATAAAGAAAAAAACATACAAATGAAATAAGTATTGCATTGATTTGAACTTAGTGATCTCAACTTACACTTTATATTGATTTCAAAACTTACACTGTATACTTAGAATGGATATTGAGTTAAGAGTTATCTTTACTACTCTATCAGTTAAGTTAAGCTTGATTACTGAGGAGATTTGACTGTGAGCTTAAAACCCTAACTAATAGGATTACAACCCCTAATTTCGATAGTAAATTGGATCCTGTAGCTTATTTAGATAGAGAGATTAATAAAGACCATCATTTTGAGTGTTATTCTATGAAAGATCCAAGAAAATTGGCTTTTTTTAGAACAAAGCTTACAAAATAGGCTAAATTTTATGTTGACAGCATAGAGAATAGACACCTCCATTACAGAATAGGTCCAATGAATTCTTAGGATGAATTTAAATGCATTATAAGAACCGAGCTCATTCTTCAGTCTTATCATGAGCAAAAACAGTATTTGAATATATCGTTAAGTTTGAAGACTCGCATACAATGCAGAGTTTATAACATTAACATTATTATACATAATAGACTTTTAATAGATTTGAGAAAAGATAATAAATGATGACTGGTATTGGCATTAGTTCAATACATTTGATGAGGTGTATCAAAAAGACCTGAGATTTAGAATGAGCCTAGAGATTTGTTGGCATCTTAATATCTCGAGGTACGAGATAGTCATATTACTATGAGCAATAAGCGTATTATTATAAGACCTACTATTGCACAGTTCAAATTGTTAGCCTACCTTTTTCAAAGGAGGACAAGATTGAGTATTTCACTGATATTTTCGTGATCATTAAAGAAAAGAGATCACATTCCTTACTATTTAGATGAAGAATATAAACAATATGAGAATAAATAATGTGAAAAAAAATTGAAGAACGCATTGAGATAAAAAGTAGATGTTCGGAGATACATAGCTGGAAGGAGGAAGTTGGGTTCCAATGACTCCCAAAGTGATTCATGTCACCTAGACAAGTATTTATGGATTCAGTTTTCCCGATGAGTTCGTTCCCTCTAGAGTTGCAGGCCTTTTTAATGACTAGGGCACTCTTCCGTAACTCCACTTTGAGCAGTTGAAGAAGAGGACCCCCTCTAGAATTGTATAGGCCTTTCTAATGGCGAAAGCTTTCCTTTGTAACTCTACTCCGAGCAGCTGAGGAGGACCACGCATTAGGCTTAGATATGATTGGATTTTTATTAAGGCATCCAAATGTAGGCATCTAAAGGTTCACTAGTTACTTCTAGAGAATTTATTAAGAACCATCTCAATTATCACTTTGACCTAATACTCTGCATAGCTATGATCAAGCTGAGTTAGTGAGTAAATATATCTAAAGTTTTTGTTTATTGAATTCATGCATTTAGTTTCATTTAGTTTTCATCATTGCATATTAGAGTTGTTTTGAGTCGAGCTTATATCAACATCCTTATTTTTAATCATGAAATAAAGAGATAAAAGAAATTAATGACAAATTATTACATACAATAACAATAACCAAGCCTTTATTCCATTAGGAGTGGTCGCCTACATGAATCCTATATTTCCATTACACTTTATCAAATAACAAATTATTATCTTTCTCCAAATATGTGAGATCTTTTATGATAGTTTCTTTCTATATCTTATTTGATCTTCCTTTTCTTATTTTAATACCAGCAAAATTCAATAATTCAACTCTGCTAACTGAAGCTTCTATCAAGCTACGATTATACCTCTAAGCCATCTTAGCCGACTCTCCTTGGGCTTATCCTCAATTGAAGCTATCTCAATCTTTTCATAAATATACTCATTTTTCATTTTATCTTTTAGTATTTATACACTCATCCACCTTAGTATTCTCATTTCTATAGCATTTATTTTACTTATATGTTTTCACTTTATGAGCCAACATTCTGCACTATATAATATTATTGCTTTTATAATTATTTTATAAAATTTACTTTTAAGTTTAAATTTTTTTTTTTATCACACAACAAATTAAAAATATTTCTCTACTTTAACCATCCTGCTTGAATTCTGTTGATAACATCCCTATCTATTTCACCGTTATTTTGTATAATTGATCAAAGGTATTTAAATCGCTCACTCTTCCTGATAACTTGATCATCAATTATTATCTTACAATATAAGTGCTTCTATCTTTACTAAATTTGTACTCTATATATTCAATTTTTGATCTGCTAAGGCGAAAAAATTTTAAATATTAATTTAAGTTTTGTCTTAGCTCCTTCTGTAGTCTTATCAGTAACGAGAATATCATTTTCTAAAAGCTGTATACCAAGATACTTCTTCTTGGACATATCCAGTCCGAACCTTCATAATTAATACAAAAAAATATGAGTTTAAAGCTAAGCATTGGTGTAGTCCAATTGCAATTGAAAAATCTTTAGTTAAATTCTTTTTGAACTTTTCCATTAAATTATTCAAAAAAATAAATAGCTTTCATAGTGGATCTACCAAGCATAAAATCAAACTGGTTCTATGACACTTTAGTATTACAATGTAATCTTTTTAAAATTTTAAATTATAGTACATCGTTTTTATTCTTACAAATAAGTACCAATGTACTTTTTCTCTATCAGTTTGATATCTATTTAATTTTCAAAATTATATTAAATAATCTAGTAAGCTAAGATACTTCTTCATCTCGCATATATTTTTAAAAATCTATTGGGATACTATCCGGTCCAATTACTTTCTTACACGTCATTTTCTTTAAAACTTCTCAAATGTAAACTTTCCTAATGTGCCGGATATAACAACAATTTTTATTCTTTTTTTTGAATGTTAAATTCTGTAAGATCAAATATATTGTTACAACCATCATTGAAATTTTTTTGAAAAAAATTCATCTATATTGGGTATCTTTTTTTTTAAAAAAGTACTTTGCGATCTTCATTTTTAATGTATTTTACTTGAATCAAGTTTTTAACTTTCTTATATTTTATCTTAGCAAGTTCATATATATATTTTTCTTCTTTTTGGTATCTAATTTTTGATATAAATCCTTAAACGCTATATATTTTACCAAACATATTGCTTTCTTGGACTCTTGTCAGGCTATTTTGTATTTCTCGCAATCCACTTTGTTCTTACATTTTAGACCAATTTTTATAATATATCTCCTTGTCTTTAACTTTTTTTGATAAATTGTTTCCACCAAACATCGTTATTATTAAGAATATTTTCTTTAGATTCTCCTAACACCTACTTTGTTACCTTACGAATACAGTTAAACTGTCAGCTACATAAGATCAATTTCTCCTTCAATATCCCACCGACCAAGTTCTATAACTTTCCTTTTAAAGATTCATATTCTCATTCTTTAGTTTTCACCATTGAGTTTGAGAACATTGTTTCAACTTATTATTTCTTCTCCAACTCTTCATCTTGAGATCTGAGACCATTAATCAATGTTGAGTAGTCAAATATTCACTAATATTAATCTTACGATCTTTACACTCCAAGCGATTTTGAAATTACTATAACTACAAATCTCTGCCTAATGTAACATGTACTTTGACTCCAATCATAGCTGGAAAAATGGACAAGGAGATGCAACAGGGAAGTTGGCAAATTGCGCATGTAGAATGTTTTTCCAAATTCAGCAGCTAGGACATGGTAGAGATACATATTTGAAAAGTTAAAACATTTTAATTGCAACTTGTCATCAATCAATAATAACTCATGCAGTTTAAGAAAATAACAACACGTCATTATTGAACTTTACAATAAAATGTGTTCAGCAGCTGGTTAATTTAAAACAAAATGCAAACCAAAAAGGACACATTCTCCAATATTAGCTACAAACCCTATATCTATATTCAAGATACAACATTCCAATATTTGTATAGCTTACAAGAATGATAGTGATAATGCCTTGCCACAAACTAGATGGGGACATAGATTTATCTCCTCTATTCAACTCTATTTAAAGCAATTAGTAACTGGACCAGTAACAACAATGAAGCTAAAAAGCTACGAAGCATGGACTAGCAACAACAGGAAAATGAAAGTTACATCATCACCTGCCAGCATAAACTTCTTAAGCAACTTTCAATAAGGATTGTGAGTTGTGAACTAAGCTAACTAAATACCAATAATTAGACGAAAGCAACATGACAATCAAGTTGAATTTGCTCATTTCAGTGATACCATATATTATTTATGTTGAAAAATTGAGAAATCCAAGGGTGTTAGAAAGACTTTCCAGTAAGACTGACATAAAAATACAATGTCAAATGCATACGATAATGTGTGGGCGCTTTGCAAGGGAGATGGCTTGCGCAATCATGTCAACTCCTCCTAAAAGCTGTGCAGAATAAAAAGATGGGCATTATTCTCTATCCAAAAACAAATAACTAAATTATTAACTAGCATGGAAAGCAGCTGTCTTTAACGAAATGAAATTCAAAGCTTTATTATGTTAATGGAAACGGGAAAAAATTATCTCTATGACAAGGACAAACTTAGAAGATTAAAAATTACATATGGAACATAAACAGAAAAAAATAGAAATAGAGCACAGACTAGATAACAAGTGAAGAAAAAACTACGATATGCAAGACTCTACTCATGCATAAAATGAACATATATGGCATTATAAAGCCAAACTATCGAGTTTCTCATAAACAAATGCTAAAACTCTGAACAATATCATTTGTGAATAGGCCAATGAAGATTCACAACACCAGCTTAAATTTCTACAGGCTGCTATTAGCAGTCTTGGTTCTTTAGAGCATCTAGTAAAGACTGGTAGAGAGATAAGATGTCCTCAAGCATAATAAAATCTTGCACATCTAACAACCTGCCACTATTGGCTTGCAGCTAAAACGCTTCCTACTAAACAAAATTAAAAGATAGTCAACTCAAGCCATCATATTTCACCAAAGTGCTTTAATATTGATATCATGGACAATATCAATAATCACAGATCTATTACCTTACCACGAAGTTGAATTAGGGTTCATACAAGATCACCTACTCTGGCATGTGAATACCAGCACAGCATGGACATGACATATAACAAGCAATTGAAACAAAAACAAAAGCATTTCGATCTCATGTAGCCTACTATTTGATAACATAACCATATGATTGTCCATTCCTCACCAGTCACCTATTTGAACAAGAAAACATACTTTCCAATGCCTGTTATAACTTTTCCAATTATTAGGGCATCACTCTCAATCCCCAACTAGTTTGGGGCTAAGCCTTTGCTGTTGGGGTTGTTTCAGAGCATCAACTTTAGTATCATCGTAATATTGTAATGCAATTATTAAAGTGATCCCACAAAGGTTCCACTCAAAAATTAGAATGAATATTTCTCCTTATAGAAATCAGAATGTACAACATTCTAAAGACTCCAATTTACTTACCACTGTGCATTTAACACCAATACTAGACCCTAAAGCTTCAAATTGTTGAGAAATTTGAATTGCTAACTCCCTGAAAAAATAGGGTAGGAAAAATAAATCAAAAGAATAACCACACACAGTTTATAAAAAGCTAGACAACATAACAGAGTGTACCTAGTTGGAGATAGCACACAAGCGAAGAATGGATGTGGATTCCCAAGAAGAGCTTGGAGAATAGGAAGAGCAAAGGCTCCAGTCTTCCCAGATCCTGTTTGTGCAAACCCAATCACATCCCTCCCTATTCAACCACAAAAAAAGTAGACGTTCACTCAATTTGCAACAAATAATGGAAGCAGAAGATGGATCAGATCCAACCATATCCATGACGCTTATTTTATTTCACAAATAAGTTGAAGAAAAATTAAGATACGCTAGAGAAAAGAAGCCATAGATACTGTCTCTAAAACAGGTCAAAATTTAGGAAAATAAATTATACATTCAATAATCAAAAACCTGAAAGGATACCTGAAACAGAGACTTTCAGATGAACTAAAATTGCAAAATAGCTCAACGTTCAAGAGTTTTGCTTGTCAAGAGGGAGTTCAATATGAATGAAAATGAAACAAAATACTCCACCTCACAGTGAATGTAAGCAAGCCAAACAAGTTCATTTTAAACCGTACTTTCCATACAAGGAAATAAAACACCACAAACAACTGGAGCAACAAGAAAACATCAAGAGTATCCACAAAATTATATATATATATTGAGTACAAGAAATAACAAATAAAGGGCACTTATTGTTCACTACTGAGCAAAAAAAGTAATCTATTAATTCAACTGAAAATATGGCGAAATATTACCTTCCAAGGCATGAGGAATTGCCTCAACCTGAATTTTTGTTGGGGTTTTCCACCCCAAACTTTCACAAGCTTCAACTAGCTCATCACACACTCCCAAACTCTTAAAGGTCTTCACTTCTCCTTCATTGTCCATCGCTATGTTTGCCTCTAGAAAAAACATTAAGAAAGAACATTCAGGAACATATGGCAACAACCTAAGCTTCAGAAGATATAAATATCATTATTTAGCAAACGAGTTCAAACGAAAAGAAGAAATTTGCACACAATCAATAAATAGGTTAGACATATTAGCAAAGAAGTAGGTTAGACATATTAGGAAGAAATTTGCACACAATCAAGAACATTCAATTTGCACACCTCAGTGTAAAATTCCAGACATAAGGTAAGAAACAACAATATTGACTGATAGAACAATGAAAAACGCAACTAATGGTTACTCCTTTATTGGCTTCATTACTTCTTACTGAACATAGGAGCATGCGGAATATCTTCTACCTAAAATAATAATGGAGCAAGATAAGGATTTTGGCAATTGAAGACTGGTGTTCGGGGTCACAACAAAAAGAACAAGCAAATTTCAAGAGAGAAGAAGACAGGCATGGAAAGTAATAAAGGAATGGAGATCTGGGGCCACGTGGTCGCGACAACGGAAGTGGTGATGGCATTCTCGATTACCAAAGGACAGGAGAGCGATGAGATTTGAAGCTGCAGCGTGTGAAAGAAGCGGACATCCTACAAATCAGTTTAGGATTGAGAACATACAAAGTTCGCACTAATTACATAAAGATGCCTAGGTAAAAACCATGCCGATTTCTTTTTGATAAAAAAGAAGTGACATTTAAGTCCAACAATTTAGTTTATTGTGTTTTACTCAAAGCCACTTTATTAATTATGTTTCAAACTAACCACAAAAAATTATGTTTCAAATTAACTCTTCTAAATTATTTCAAAAAATTCTGATTAAAAATATATTAAATACTAGGCATTAGACTATTATTTACCTAATATATGATTAGTACTACTATGCTAAATTCCATACTTATGAGAATATTAGAATGTATAATAAAATTTTAATAGAATATTAGAATGTATCTATATATTATTCTGTTTTATTATTTTAATATCCAAGTGATAATGACATTTTAATTATATAAACTCATATAAGTAATATAAAAAAATAAAAAATAAACTACGAATCATTTTTTAATAATTATTTCACATGTAACATTAAATTTAATATAAAAAATTAATTTAATTTACAACGTACATAAATTTTAATATCAAAAATTAATTATATTAAACATCTAATACATATTTTCATGATAAATTAATTTTATTTCTCATCCTTCCTTTAAATGAAACACAATCTCTTGAATAAAGTATGTCACTAATACCACTAAAGTTTTGGTGATTATATAACTAATAAATATAATTTTTCCATTAAAATTGCTGGGTTATAATCACTTCAAAATTCTCGAGATATGTAGTTTTTTTTGGAGCAATTTCATTCTCTTAGTTTTGTTTACAGTCCAAAATCTCAAATCACTATTTCAACTATTTTTCAAGAGTTTCTTTCTTCTAGCATAAAAGTTTAAATGCAATTGAAATTAATAGGGATTTAATTAAAAATAAAGCTAACTACGAAAACAAATTTGAGAAATACGACTATCTTACATACAATAGAGCCGTAAAACGTTTCCCGAAATCAACATTTTCAAAAGGGTTTGTTAGCAAAGTTAAACATGAAATTCTTCAATTTTTAATAAAGAATAAGTTAATATAAAACCAAACTTGAAATTGTCATACTATGCTATCTGTTCAAACTCTATAACAAAATAAATAAAAATCACAAGTCAAAAAACATTACTCACATAGTTCAGAAAATAAACTATTCAACAAGTGGGAAACTTTATTTTATAAACCAAACTATTTTAACGTTACAAAATATTCCAAATAGGTAAAATAATGACAAAACTCTGAAAGATGATAAGACAAACTGATGGTAACATATCCATAGAATAATTACCTTGATCATATAAAAGGAAGCATTAAATCATAAACAAGTAGAATTGCACTTCTACTTCTTAGGATACAACACTGATAAACAAACCAAATTTATACAAAAAGTAACCAAACATAAGCTCAATCTCACTGATCCTCAGTCATTATTCACGAACGCCACTACTAATGCATGCATCGACCATCTACATGCATACATACAGGTTGGGAAAGAATAAAAATAAAAAACCTAGTTATGAACAAAATATCATCATCATCATTGTGAATCCTTCATTGGTGATGATAATAATATGCCTGATAAAAAACTGAAGCAAAAAGAAAAAAAGCAGCAGAATAAAGCAAAAAACAAAATTACCAGATAGCCATAATAAACACCCATAGAGTTGTTAATATCGCTTTTCCAAAAACACACCAACGACTATAGACACAATGACTGACTCCCAGCATAAACTTTTAATGAATTTATACCAGATTTTTCGATGGTAGTAGCCTCAATGGAGCTTGTAGGAGCCTTTTCTGTGATAATTTTGTCTTTTTTCTTCTTCCTTTCCTTCTTTACTACCGGGAATTCCAGCTCTCGAGATCTCGTTTCAATCCTTTGTCTTATGTCAAATGCTGTGATTTCATGTTTATCCTAACAAAAGGGGAAATACAAGCTGTTCAGAATCGTAGGTATGCCAAACATTGTCTGGTGTTTATAGTCTTGTTCCTACAGTACTAAAACATACTTCAGTTGACAACTCTCTAGATTTTTTCAATGGTTTGCAACTTGGAATTTAGCTCTACTTTAGTCTTTCGTAGCTCTTCATTGACAAGATCAAGATGCATGGCTTTTTCTAGATCCTATTAACATTTGAATAACATTATAAGTCTTGAGCACCAGACATTATTAAGGAGAGTTTTTTTTTATAACACATTATTCAAAAGATTGGTCTAGAAGACAACATTGTCAACTCAATCAAATAAAGAATAAAAAAGCTGGATCATGATTTTTAGAAATTTGAACTATGAAAGACATTTTCCTTGTGTCAGAAAGTCCACAAATTATGTCTAATTCATAGCCCACTACTCAACCCTGTCCTCTATGACAATTCAGAATCATATTCAGCATAGTGAAAGTGTCTATTGATTATATTTTAAAAAAGCCATAATCAATGCCATGCAGAATATTTAGAGAAGGACCAAATTCTATCATCAAGTTGAAAGAAAAGAAAATGACCTCATCGTTTAGGCCCTATCCAAGAAGGCCTTCTGCAACAGCAATTGCGACAAAGATTTTCATCTTTGTAACATAAAGTTGTTTTTTTATCAACATTATAATTATGCTATATAGCAGAACTATTTAATCAAAATAACCGTGTAATACAAACAAAATTTTCAATGAAAATAGTTGTTTATGGCAGAAAGTTGTCCCAAATAGGTCTTTGAAATTTAAAGTAAAAGATCATTGTGTTATAATGCAATGGGAGTGAAAACTATATACCTCCTTATGCTGTGTTTCAGCTTCTTGAAGTTTACTCTGAAGTTCCTCGACTTGCTTTAGCAGAAGTAAGGAATGCTGCTTCTCAGCCTCCAACTCAGTGTCTAAGTGTTTAGTGATGGTTTCCCTTTCTTGTTGCATCTTTAAGCTTGATTCTTTCTGATTTAAAAGGGAAAAAAGGGTATGCTACTTGTGTTGATCTGACTTCTTACATGCTTATTAAGAGAAAATTGAAATAAGAAAAAAAGCTACACTTTCTGAAAGAACCTTTCAACAGCCAGAGATATGGTTGAATGAAAGGAAATGAAGTACAAATTCCAAGTTAGTAGAGCTATCCAAATTATGATCTCAAGGCAACTATGAGTAAATAAGTCTAGTCCCACACAGCTGTGCATAGCAAAAAAGTATTGGAAGTCAAATAGGCATTGGTCTTTTGGGCTCAAAATTTGTGAGTGGATGAAACATAGCATAACTTGGATCTACATTAACACACAAGGGCATTTAATAGCAAATGAAACTTAATTTAGATCAAACTTCAGGCTCATAAAATTTAATTTTGATCCCATTCACCTACTTGGTTGCAAGTGATAGTGGTGGATGAAGGGGTGCAAGAATGGGTTGGTGTACCCATTTATGGCATGATACATCATTGGACCATTATACTTTTTTGTTAAAGAAAAACTGCATGCATACCACTAAAGTTTAGCTATTTTATCCAAATCTTTAATGTTACATATTAGCCACAAAATCATATGAAAATTACAACTCATGCATAACTATGTAACATAGTTGTAATTTTCTTATGAGTTTTGTGACCAATATGAAATATTAAAGATTAAATGAAGAATAAACAGTTTAAATCATAAAAATAATGCCATTTACATATGTGGGTTATGTCCATGTCATTTTTTTAATAGCAATGTTCATGCCATTCTTGATATAGATAAACTAGAACTAAACAGGACATAATTAGGTGATCCAATCATGAGTAAACATATATCAAGTGTACTCAGCCAGAAAACATGAATTGGGTTCATTGGTTTTAGAACCAATGAATCTTATTTTTCACCCATAATTAGATATTTTTCATTTATGATCATCATTACCCATTATCACAAAACTCTAGGATTTACACTATAAATACTTCATTCAATCCTCTTTACACACTAAACCATAATAGTCAGTTTTCTTTCCTTAATTTAGACCACAACAAAGCGTGATTGGCATTGCTTAGTTTATAAGTACTTGGTTAAAAGCTGCAACTCAATAAAATTATGAAAGCTGTGAATAGTCAAAGCTTTTAAAGTGCTAATTGGCTCTATCTCGAAACAGATTGAAGTTTATGTAGTCTTCTATGTAGTATAAACTTTAAGCAACTTCAAGAAGTTTAAGCTGCTTAAAATCTCAAACATAACTAACAGAGAATTTGAGCATTTACTCATTTAGTAGCTAAAATGAGATCAGTAGCATATACTTAATTTTAAGTTGCTTAAATTCAAACAATCACTTAATTATTTGAATATGATTTTATGAATAGAAGCCATATCTCCATTACACTCCATCGAACCTTTTGACAAAGAAATTTGGGAACAATCATCAAACAGTGATGATTCCTTCGTAAAACTTTTTTTTTAAAAAGCAATGATTCCTTCATACACGTGTTTTGTGAAATAGCAAAAATGGAAAGAAAAAAAATAAAAGAATATGTTTTCAGGTGAAAATCCTAAATGAAAAAAACCACAGTGCCGGTACAGTCAATAGCTTGAACCATTCATAATCTAATTGGATGAGGTGAGCACAAGAAAATGAAGTCCCAAATTTTAAAAGAAGTCAAGAGTTCAAGTTCCTATCCTTGCACAATGGGTTTTTTATAGTGTTTATAAGATGACCTTAACAATTTGTTACAATGAATGGTAGCGTTAAATACCTGCAATCCTTTAGTGTTTTAGAGTGCTACTGAAGATAGCTGTAGCGATGGGTTGGAGATATCCATTAAGTGATCACTGATATCTCTTTTGTAATTGTATGTACCTTATGAATTTTGGAATGGGATCTTGCAAATATAAGTTGATCAAATATTAAAAATGAGTTGTCCTTTGCAAGAAGGCTTCTCTGAAGATCAAATCGTCAAAAATGTTCTTGCTCTTCAGCAATGCCACATTTATGCTTTTTGATGTTGCTACACACTTCAATCTTATGAAACCATGCATAGGATTAATCACACTACCAAATATTACGATTTAACAAACCTTATACCTAAAATACAATAATCATGATCACAATTTAAAATGATAACATAAGATTAATTCACAATTATGATAAAAAAGTTAACACTATTCCAACCTTCTCAGATATGATACTCTAGGCAAGTTGGTACTCCGTTTTAAGATCCTCTAAGTGCTTGGTTAAATCATCCCTTTCAGGTATGACATTTGCATGCACCTCCAGTTTAGTTGTTAACAATATATCCAGTTTATTGAAACATAGCAGAAATAGGAATTATCTCATTACAGGCAAATAGCAATTTTTTAAGTCAGTGAATAAAACTTCAATATTTAAACTCTTAACTGGAAAATACCTCTTCCAGATGCTTGGTCTCTATATGAGATAATTGTTGTCTAAGCTCAAAAATCAAAGGTTCAAGCTTCGATTTCTCGGATAACTCTTCTTTGAGATTCTCCAAATCAGCAGTAAGAGAAATTTCCCTCATTTTATCTACAACTAGAATTTCAAGTTGGGCTTTTGCAGCTAGAAGTTCATCCTTTGCGTCTTGGTACAGCTTATCTATTCTATCATTCTCATCCAAAAGAGAAGATACCTGCAGGCAGTTCAGCTCAGTCTAACAAACAGATAGAAAAATAAATTGGTGGCATGACAACACATCCCCACAAAAAACCAAATGTAATTTCGTTACCTGAGATTGCAAATTTTCCCTTTCAGAAGCAAGCTGTTGTGTAAGATCCTCAGCTTCATTCCTTAAAGATTGAAGCTGCCGATTGACATCTTCTTTTTCAGCAGTAATGGATTTCAGTATACCTTCAAGCTCGTGCACTTTTGCCTCACATTCTGATAATTTTGCACACAAATTAAGATTTTCCCTATCCAAATCTTCGTTTTTATTTTCAAAATGACTAGCCCTACTTTGTTCCTCCTGAATCAATCGTTCTAGGCTCAAAATCTTCAACAAGGCATCCTCAAGTTCAGCCTTGCGATTTTCTGCAACAGCAGCAAACTCTTTTGCACTTTCTTCATGAGCTTTATGCGGTGATTCAAGTGCAAGCAATTTCTCATTTGAAGCAATAGCTTCAGAATCTCTTTGTGTGAACCTATTCAGAGCATCACTTAGTTTGACTTCAGTTTCTTCAATAGAGGCTTCAATTTTGGACTGGTGTTGCAAGATCCTTGAGTGTTCAGCCGTCATCTCAGTAATATTTTGCAAAGGAGAAAAGAGTTGATTGTCAGCTACCACTTTTTCAGCATAAATGGAGCGCAATGACTCACGAAGCTCAGCTATTTTTGAATGGGCTTCTTCCAGCTCTTTATTGAGCTTTTCACTCTCTATTAAATAATGTTCGGCTTGTGCTTCCCGTTCTGATAATTTGTCTTCTAGCTCATTGACAGTTCTCTCACAAGTAGCCAATTTTACTGTATTTCCCTCCAATTCCATCTTTATGGACACAAGTTGTTTAGTTGTTTCTTTTGCTTGTCCTTGATGAAAATCTGACTCCTGCTCAAGAGATTTTATTCTGCTATCCAACTGTTTAGCTTCCAAATCCTTCTGATAAAAGGTTTCTGCGGCACCTTGGAGTTTTCTCTCTGCATCCCTGAGTAAAGAATCGTGTAAAGATTCCAGCTCAAAGCACCTTGTATTGGATTGCTCTACTGACTTCAGGTGATGCTCCAACTGTTTTTCAGCAAATTTAAGCTTCTCCACTAACTCATTCTCTCTCAAACCAGAAGCCAGAAAATCACTTTCAACAGCTTCCAGTTTCTCTTGGGTGTATTTGAGCTCATTTTGCAAACACTCAACTGTATTTTCGGACTGCAAAAGCTTATCAGAATAGCTATTTGACAAGTCCTCAAATTTTTTCCTTTCTTCAGAGATGACATTTAGCATTTCTGACATTTCTGCCAATTCATGGTCCTTTTCATTAGCTAAATGAAGAGCTGCTTGAAGGCTTGCCGTTTTTGTCTTGAGTTCCTCCAATTCAGAAGAAACCCCAGACAACTGTCCAACAAGCAGCTCTAATTCTACTTCAGCATCTTTGCACTTTCCTGCTGTAACCTCTAAACGCTGTTGCATTTCATGCTTTTCAAGCGTGAGAGCTTGTAATAGCAACTCCAATTCTGTTGCTCTTTTTTTAGCATTCTCTGCTTCAGATTCAGATTTCTGATGTAAGTCATTCAGTTCAAGACTATGCTGATGCGCTGAACTATTTTGCCCCTCAAGTCCAGCATACCTTTCTGCAAGGTTCTTTAGCTCATGTTCAAGTTCTGACTTCTTCAAATATGCTTCTCTCAAAGATGATTCTAGTTGGCTAACCCTATCTTCAAATGCCTGGACACGGCATTTTGAGAGCGAGTTATTCTCTTCAGCTTCTGTTAACAAAGAAGTAAGATGCTTGGTTTTATTTTATTTTATTTTGGTAGAGTAAGATGCTTGGTTTTTACTCTAAGCTCTTCTATCTCTTTACCTGCATCTAAATATTTCTGTCCGGCCATAGACACCTGCTGCTCAAGGTCACTATTATGCTTCTCAGCAGACTTCAATCTCATCTCTGCTTCCATGAGCTTGGATTTAACCTCTGATTCAGATGTGGCAAGGTCCACCAGCTTGCTATGAAGGAATTCATTTTCCCCTTTTAGATCTACTAATTCTTCTTTTAAACTCAACACATTTGTTTCTTGCTTCCGTAATTTATCTTCCATTGTTTCTTTTGTCTTCAACTCCTGTTCAAGTTTCAACTGAAACTCTTCAAGGGCCAAAATTTTTGTGTGGAGATCCTCCTTAATAGAAGAACGAAGACCTTCAAATGTCAGCTTATCTTGCTTCAACTGTTCTTCATAGCTCCTACGGATATTCAATTCTTGAGTGAGTTCAAGAATGGAAGCCTCCTTAACAAAATGTTTCAGATTAAGTTCTTCCAGATGTGATTGAGAAATCTCCAACTTCTCAACAACTGCAGCAAGCTCCAATTTTGTGGCAGTAAGTGTTTCCTCAGCTTGCTTATTCTCTTCCAACTTAGCGTATAGTTCTTTCAGCTCTTCCTGCAGTTTACCATCATGATCCTCCATCTCATTTAAGCTCAGGTTTGCACGCTTGGCTATGTTCTCAGGACCCAAAGCTCTCTGTGATTGTAAATCAGCATGTGAGAGCTTTTCACTACTTAGTTCTTCCAAATTCTGTGCCAGACTTTTTGTTGCATCCAGCTCTAACTCAAGCTCCTTAAATTTCTTTTTCGAGTTTTCTAATTCAGCAGTCAAGCCTTTGAATGCTTCTATCATGTCAGTTAGCTCCTCCTGTTTCATGTCTAGTTTTTTCAAAGCTTCTTGGAGAGAAGCACCTTGCATATCATACTTAAGCTCTTCTGCTGATATCTCTTCTCTCGTTCTTTTAAAATCAAGTTCAAGCTCTTCACACTGCCTGTCCATCATCTTTATCCGCTCATTTGCTAAATCAACTTCAGATTTTAACACAGTTTTCTCTGATTCAGATTTTCGCAGCTCTTCTTTCAAATCCTCTATTTGAAGCTCCAGTGCATTTAGCTTATCTTGTGCTTCCAACAATTCATCCTGCACATTGCTTGATTCTGGCTCTGCAGCATGCCTGGAACCGTTTTTTACTTCTTTTTGTTCCTGCCCTTCTAGGGTTTGATCTCCATTGATGAATATTTCTTGATCAATGCCATCAACCTGCTTAAAGATTCTTCTTAGGAAACCATGTATCAAAGGTTACATGTAAAATTTAGCCCATCATGTATGAGTTAAAAGTCCAGCAGAGTTAAATTTCTTTCACTAACACCAAATTCTTATTGCAATAGTTTCTCCTAAATTTTGAGGCTTTCGTTTTCCTGAATAACACATCGTAATAATGCAATAAAATGCAAAAAGCATGCTATTCAATGAATAATTCCAAATAATCAAGAGCTATGGCATGCTAGAGCAAGATACATACAGTGTGTAATGAGGATACCTTTCCCATGTACAGCTCAGATCAGATAGCATTATAATCATTTTGGCGTGGGATAAATGCAAATATCAAGTCAGCATGAAATAATCTATTGGAGTCTATTTATATTCATTTGAGTTATTTATTATAAAGGTTAACCTATTTGTTTACACTGGGGGATTTCATCCCTATTTGGTGGTTCATCAGATTGTGCACCCTTTTTCTGTTTGGTTGCTCCACTAAGGGTATTACTATTTTTAACAAATCTAATGCTGTTTGGTGCAAACAACAGCATGGTCCATGTGCTTGAATTTAATTGTTTTGCATGAATAGACGCTACATTTATTAGAAGGCATTCATTAACTAAAATTAAAGAAAGATAGCAAATGCACAAGCAATTAAATTACATACAGCATGAATGTGATCAACCTTCTCTCCAGGGAGCTTCAATGTAATGTCCTCAGAACTCGAATGCGTCTCTTCTTCCATCTGATTTCTGGTCACCTAACACACACTTTACCTGCAAAGGCAATTTTTAGAAGTTCAAGAATATAAAGAGGTATATAGCAAGATGCAATTGGTTGAAAATTTTATAGCTGCTGAGTGGGCAAGATTTTAAAAATTTGTCCCCTTCATAATACAACAATAACAAGCCAAGCCTTTATCACACTAAATGGGGTCGGCTATATAAATCATTTATTTCCATTGCACTCTATTAAATAACAAATCTGCATTTAGTTCTAAATATATAAGATCATTCTTTATAATTTTTTGTCATGTCTTTTCTGACTTTCTTTTTCTTCTTTTTTACATGGGCATGATTCAATAATCTAACTTTCCTTACTGGAGCTTCTATCAACTTATAATTTATATTCAAACCATCTAAACTGACTCTTTCTAGGCTTATCTTCAATCAAGGCTACTCCAACTTTCTCGCGAATATACTCATTTCTCATATTATCCTTTCACGTATACTCACCCATCCATTTTAGCATTCTTATTTTTGCGACACTTAATTTATTTGTGTGTTTCATCTTTATATGCCAACATTCATCACCATATAATAATGCTGGCCTTACAACTATTCTATAAAATTTACCTTTAAATTTGAGTAAAATTTTTCTATTATACAATACGTCATATATATTTTTCCACTTTATTCATCCTGCTTAGATCCTGTTAATAACATCACCATCTATTTTATTGTTATTCTATAGACTGATCTAAGATATCTAAATCATTCGCTCTTCTTAATAACATGATTATTAATTGTCATCTCCTCAATACAGGTGCTTTTTTTTTTTTACTAAATTTACACTTTATATATTCAATTTTTGATCTATTAAAAAGAAAATCTTTAAATTCTAATGTATTTTTTCATATTCCAAATTTCGTCTTAACATCTTCTTTAGCTTATCAATGAGGAGAATATCATATAGAAAAAGCATGCAATAAGGCATTTTTTGAATATGCCCAGTCAAAATCTTTATAACTAATGCAAAAAGATATGAACTTAAAGCTAAACTTTAATATAATCTAACTGAAAAAAAAAATTTCTTAGTCAAATTTTTTTATATTCAAACACATATAACCACCTCTTTATATATATCTTGAATAACTTGAATGTAATTAATGTAAACCCTTTTTTTTTAATTCTTTAGAGCACTTCTCTTAGAATTTTATTATAAGCTTTTTCTTAATTAATGAAAACCAAGTACAGATTGTCTTTTCTCTCCCTAAACATATTCATTAAATCTCTCAATAAATGAATAGCTTGCACAGTAAATTTGTCTAGCATAAAACCATACTGATTCTATAATACCCCAATATCACGATGGAAACTATACTCAAACACCATCTACTAAAGTTTTAAAACATGACTATTAATTTAATTTTTCTACAATTAGTACAATCTTGTACATTAGCTTTTTTCCTATAAATAGGTACCAATATATAATTTTTTTCATTTATTTGACATTATTTTAGTTTTTAAAATCATACTGAATAACATAATAAGCTAAGAAACTCCTCCATCTCTTATATATTTTCAAAATTTATTAAAATGTCATTAGGTCTTACAATTTTCTACACTTTATCTTCTCTAAAACTTTTCTAACTTCAGTTTTACTTATATGTTGGACGTAAAAATAATTATCTTCTTTTTGAATACTAAAATTAGTAAGATCAATCGTATTATCACAATTATCATTGAAAAGCTTTTCAAACTAACTCATTTATGTTTAACATCTTTATCCTTAAAAAGTACTACTGAACCTCATATTTAATGCATTTTATTCTATTCAAGTCTTTAATTTTTTTATTTCTTACTTTAACAAACTTATATATGTATTTTTTTCTTTTTTAGTGTCTAATTTCCCATAAAAAACATCAAAAACTGCATTATTTATATTACACACTGCTTTTTAGATTCTCATTAAGCAATTTTATACTTTTCTAAATTCTTATTGCTCTTGTACTTAGATCAATCTTTATAATAAACTTTCTTTTCTTTAAATCTTTTCTTATATTTCTTATTTCCACCATCAAGCATCATTATTATTTGGAGTTTTTTTTTTAAATTTTTTCAACAAATTCTTTGCAACCTTACGGATGCAGTTAGCAATTCTCAACCACATAAGATTAGCTTCTCTTTTAATGTCCAATTGCCTGTGATTTAGAATTTTCTTCTTAAAGATATTTCCATTCCCATGTTTCAGGTTCGACAATCGAGTTTGATGGCATTATTTCAACTTATTATTCTTTCTTTAGCTTTTCATCTTAAAATCTAATACTATTATTTGATATTGAGTAGTCAAGCATTCATTTAGAATGACCTTACAATCTTTACAATCCAAGTAATCTCATTTCTTATAAAAAAATAATCATTAAAGACTCATTTTCATAAGTGATAATATGCCCATCTATAAATAAAGTATTAGCAATCAAGAAATCATAAGCTAAGAAAAACTCCAAAATAATTTTATCCTTTTTATTAATTTTCTCAAAACTATACTCATTATGAAACTATTAAATTCCTCAGCAATATTTCATTTAAATCTCTTCTGATAAATATTCTCTTATTTTAAAGTATTATTTATACCAACTCTTCTAAATCATTCCAAAGCTTTTCCTTCATATTTGCATTCAAACCTACTTGAGGGGTATACAATTTAAAATGTTAATAGTCATTCTATTGATAATAATTTTAAAGCTATAATTCTTATCTACTAACTTCATTAACTTACCTATCAAGGTGCTTGCATTCTAAGTCTCTAATCTTATCCTAGTATCTTGAACTAACTTCTTTACCTATATTCATATATGATGTGAGAACCCTTGTTCACTTATCACTACACTCGAGCGTCGATGCAGCACCCCTTACACACTATTCACTATATTCAGATAATATAGCGCACCACTTTCAGGAAACTTCTTAGCTTTAGCGTAATTTTTTAAGAGATTCATGTCATGTTTGTTCAACAAATTTTATACTGGATGTTGGTTAACGCAATCCTCCGCATTTTTCATCTGAAAATTGGAAGTCAACAATGACGCGTTAATTTATCCCCTTTATAATCTTAAATTCAATATAATCTTATTCAAAACATGACAGCATTGGGTCCTGTAAGTTGTAAGTGGCCCTCATAATTTACATAAATGTGGATATAGATACGTACATGCATATGTTTGTACGCAAGTGGATGGGGTCCAAATTTTGTTTGTTAATTCAGTTAAATCACCTCAAGAGGTTATGAATAGGGAAATACTAAAGCCATTGCAGAAACTAATCTTAACCATTGGATATAATCTAATGAATGAAAATTTTATATGGGTTAAATAATTTTCAAAAGTTTTACGATCATTGTGTGTTGTTCAAATTTTCACTACTTGCAGTCCACTTCAGTCTTCTCATTTTTCTAATTTGAAACCAATTCACAACCTGAATTTCACTATATTTAACATATACGTAATTACACTTGAACATCTACTTAAACAGATCTTTGTACCACATACAAGTGTATATGTGAGAAAGCTTTAGAAATATAAAAACATCTTTAACACATCTAATTATTAATCTCAACAAGCAACCTGAAAAGTATCTTTTAATTTGTCGGAGTCGATTAGAAATAAATGTGCATATACATATATATATATATATATATATATATATATATTCGTATTAAGTTGAGAATGACTAGTTTGAAGTCAACTCAGAACCAAACCTATATGAGATTCTTAAATAAACCAAAGTTTTTCAATTTTTTCAACATTATTGTCCAGGACTTTCTTTTCATGTGAAAAAGGTGACCGTTTTGTCACCTTGGATTACTGTGACAATTAGGCAAGCAGATCGATGAATAGAAGTTTAACAATAAAATAAATGGTCATTGCTTTTTACTAAAATCTCAAATCCAATAGGAATTGAACCCATGACTTCCTCTTGTATTTTTAACGCGGAGCATCCTCGGTATCAACTCCGCCAGTGACAACGGTTTTAGTTCAGACATGTTATGCCAGTGCCTTATTATTCATTTTGATTTGTTGTACTTTTTTCTAAACATTTTTATTTTTCATCACTTTATCGGAATGCATAAATCTTTTATGTTTTTTTCATCTTAACTTGAACTTTTTCATTTAGAACTAGATTGACTCATATTATCCTATGAAGTTCCGTTGAAATATATATATTCTACATGTTTGTATTTTTAGGTTGTATTAGCATTTAGAAATTCTAAAACTCATAATGGTACATCAAATTTTGGTATCAAAGCAAGTCGATCTAACGTTTCTACACCTTAATTGATCCTGTTTTGATATTAATCATGTATTACTCATTCCAGCATTTTAAAACTAATTCCAGTAAATTTTAGGGTTGGAACTGCAGTTTTCAGAAAAGTTTGCACATTATGTAATTTTCCTGAACTGTTTTGTGAATTCTGCAATTCCAGAGACCATTCTACAATTCTGCAGGATAATTCTGCAATTTCAGAATTTACTGCAGAGTAATTCTGCAATTCTGCATTCATTAAGCAACAATCTGCAGTTTCCCAGCACACTTCTGCATTCAGGTCCTTAGTTTTCTGCATTACATATAGGTCCAATTGCATTATTTCTGCATCCATTTTGTATTTATTCTAGGTTCAACAAAATCCCAATTAGGTCCATTTCAGCCCCGTACACTTAGAAACCACTCTACTTAGGTCTACCTTTGGCTCAAATTAATATTAATCATGTCAACCCGTAGTGGTAGATCGTATCAGGAGGGGCTAACCGATGAGTAGAGAGATGCTATCCTCCTTCAACTAAGAGATAATATCAAGGAGATGAAAGCCTCTCAAGTTGAGCTTAGGGCGAGAATGGATGCTCTCGAGTTAACTTATTCCCCTTCGGGGTATCTTTCTAACCGTCCAGACCCCAACGTTGATGGAATTGAGAGTGAGGCTGAGCCCCACCCTCAGGCAAATCCCAATACTGTTCGACAACCCACCACTACTATAGTGGCTGATGCCACTAGGCCCCACTTTCCTCAGGGTGGTGCCAACGTTGGTCGACGACTTGTGGTAAAGGGAGGACGTTTCCCAGTGGCACAACACCGAGGCATGCCTCGAGTGTGATCGTACCATCCTGAGGATCTACTCCCTAGTCTAGCAACACCATACCCCCTCGAGTTCCTGCCCCTCCCATGTATCATGATCCGTACTATGACTACGAATATCCTAGGCATTTAAGAGACGAGAGGTTGGGCTCACTTGCTCCTTTTGATGACTTCGAGATCACCAAGCGAGTGAAATCGATCCTCCCACCTTTGACAGTCGAATCAACCCGAAGGTCTTCACCGAGTGGCTTACTGACATGGACCCCTATTCGATCGGATCGCAATGTCGGAAGACCGCAAGGTGCGGTTTGCTCATCTGAAGTTATCTGGTTATGCTAAGACATATTGGATTAACACTGAGCGACAAATCCTACGATCAGGTCAACCTCCTGTTAGAGTCTTGGGATGAGATGAAGGAACTACTAAGGTAGAAGCACCTGCCAAGGATCTATAGAGACTAGTTACTTGATGAGCTCCCCACTATCAAACAGGTACTAGTTCAGTTACCAATTATATGACTCGTTTCGACGAATTAGCTGTTTGGTTCGAGCTAGTGAAGGATCCAAGCATGACTGTATCTCAGTTCCGTACTAGCCTATGATCTGATATTCAGAGGGAAATGTTCATCTATGATGTGACTACGGTGGAAAAAGCTTACCGGAGAGCACTCTAGATCGAGCAGTACCTACAAGTCCCCTCAACCCGTAGGCAGGCTGCCATTGCAAGTGAGCCACCCCGTAGGTCCATCCCTCAGCCTCGCATAGACACCCCACGCCCTGTCGATATTAAAGGAAAAGGGGTTGCCACAACTTCGGGCACTAAGCTCGAAAACGTCACTTGCTTCAGGTGTGGCAAGATAGGCCATTATGCACATTCTTTCTTGTCCAAGACATTACATATAGAGGCGATGGGGGAAGAGGAAGATGCTGGCAGTTCGGGGAGCTCGGGTGACGAAATTGATGTCCCCGCACTCGAGATGGTGCAAGCGAGGCTGAGGAGGCTCTTGGAGAGTCGCTTCTAGCAACTATGCGATACGTGTTAGCTACACCCCATGAGCCAGAATGGCGACAGATCGCAATCTTCCAGATGCACTTTAAATGCAAGGATATGCCCTGCAAGCTTATCATCGACGGGAGTTGCATGAATGTAATATCTGTGGCTTCCATTGCGAGAGCAAGTCTTAGAGTTGAGCCCCATTCACAGCCTTATAAAGTGGCATGGATAAACTAGACCTCCATTTCTGTATCCCAGCGCCGTAAAGTCCCCATCACCATAGCCTCTTATTCCGAAGATATGTGATGCGACGTCATCCCGATGGACATCATACGTGTTGCTTAGTCGGTCTTGGTTATATGACCGTGATGTTACTTATTATGGTCGGACCAACACATATGTGTTTAAATTAAAGGGCAAAAGGATAGTTTTTACGCTCGCACCACCGCGTGAAGTTAGGCCAGGAACAATTAAAGAGTCAGTGTCGCCTTCTAAGAGGAAGAAGGGCCTCCATTTGATCTTTATGAGACAAATGGAGAGGGAACACAAGGAAGGCTCCCCTGTTTATGCTCTGGTCGAGTTATATAGTATCGTGCTCACGCCAGACTTCCCTGTAATTCCCGATAAGGCTAGTCATTTCCTCACAATTTTACTGATTTGTGCCCCGAGGAGCTCCCACATGAGCTACCCCCTATGCGAGATATACAACATGCTATTGACTTACTACTAGGCTCATCACTACCGAATCTTCCCCACTATAGAATAAGCCCTACCAAGCATTTTGCGTTGCGACGTCAGGTGCAGAATCTACTAAAGAAAGGCTTCATTCGTGAGAGCCTCTCTCCCTACGCCGTGCCAGCCCTTCTTACACCTTAGAAGGATGGAAGCTAGCGCATATGTGTCAACTCGCGGGCTATCAACACAATCAATTATCAATTTTTGATCCATCGACTGGACGCTTTGTTGGACATGATGGCTAGGGCCAAAATTTTCTCCAAGGTTGACTTACGCAGTGGGTATCATCAAATACGAGTGCACGAAGGGGACAAATGGAAAACTTCTTTTAAGACCAAGGATGGTCTTTATGAGTGGCTCGTCATGCTATTTGGCCTCTCCAATGTGCCAAGCACTTTCATGCAACTGATGACCAAAGTACTTCATTCTTTTATTAGTGTCTTCCTCGTCATGTACTTCGACGATATCCTGAATTATAGCAAGTCAACGAGGGAACACCATGATCACCTCTGTGAGATTTTCATTGTCCTGCGACGCGAAAAACTTTACATGAGTTTAAAGAAGTGTCATTTTATGACGGCTTCCATCTGTATTTTGGGGTTAATTGCCTCTTGAGAGGGAGTTTCTGCTGACCCCTCAAAAATTTCTGCAATGAGTGACCCACACCTAAGAACATCCACGATATTCGTAGCTTCCATGGGTTAGCTATGTTTAATCGTCAATTTACTAAGGGCTTTAACTCAATTACTGCTTCCCTCACTAACTGCTTGAAGGGAAAAGAATTTTAGTGGGCACCAGCTACTGATCGAGCCTTCCGTGAGATCAAGACACAATTGATCGAGGCTCCTGTGTTGAGACTTTCCGATTTCAAAAACGATTTTGAGGTAGCATGCGATGCTTCTAGCATTGGCATTGGTAGTGTCATTAGCTAAGAAAGACACCCTATTGTCAATTTCAGCGAGAAGTTGAATGAGGCACGACAACGACATTCCACTTATGACAAGAAATTTTATGCTATCGTTCAGACCCTTCACATTGGCAACACTATCTCATTGTTGCAGAATTTGTCCTATACTCAGATCACCGGGCACTGAAATATTTGAATTCTCAGAAGAATCTCAATGCTCGGCACACTAAATGGGTTGTCTTCCTGCAAGAGTACAAGTTTGTACTCAAGCATAAAGCTGGTGTGGATAATAAACCAGTTGATGCCCTTAACCGGATGACTATGATCCACCACACCATGCATGTTCAAGTCACAAGATTCGACGTTATGAAGTCCGAGTACATTGACTGCAAGGACTTCGACACCACCTACACCCAACTGCTCGGGGTACCCTTCCAATCTGACTCTGACTGTCTTATTAAAGAGAGTTATTTGTTTAGGGGTCATCCTTACATGAGTTTCTTATCCAAAAGCTGCATTCTAGCGGAGCAGCTGAACATTTTGGTAGGGACAAGGCGACTGCTCTTGTTAGCGACAGGTACTATTGGCCTAAGCAATTGAAGGATGTGGCTTAGGTCGTTTCTCGATGCCACACTTGCGCTAAGGGAGGGAAACAAAACACTAGGCTTTACACTCCCCTCCTTATACCTAATCGTCCGTGGGAAGACCTAAGCATGAATTTCGTACTAGGTCTACCCCGAACATCTAGATGACATGATTGTATACTGGTAGTGGTGGACCATCTTTCCAAAATGACCCACTTTATTTCATGTTCTAAAACGTCAGATGCCTCACATGTTGCTACACTATTTGTACCAGAGATTGTTCGTCACTATGGTCTTCCAAAGTCCATGATCTCTGACAGAGATGTGAAGTTCACGAGTTACTTTTGGAATACCATATGGAGAAAGCTAAGTACCAAACTTCTATACTCAACTGAATATCACCCCGACATAAGGACAGATTGAGGTGGTGAACCAAAGTTTAGGTAACCTATTAAGATGTCTTGTCGGTGAGCGACCATCAAGTTGGGATCTGATTTTACCTGTGGCCGAGTTTACATATAATAACTCGATCAATCGATCAACAGGTATGAGTCCTTTTCGTGTTGTCACTGGTTATGATCGTCGTCTTCCCATTGACCTTGTTGACCTTCCACTTACCTATATGACCAATGAGCTTGCATCCACATTTGCATCGCACCTGCATGAGCTTCATAAGGACATTAGGAGGAAGCTAGCTTTACAGTATCATAAAGTCAAAGCTGAAGTGGATAGACATAGGAGATTCACACATTTCGAGGTAGGATCTGAGTTAATGATCAAGGTACATCCCCCTATAGGGACCCAAAAGAAATAAGCTACTAAACAAATGAGACCCTTTAAGATACTTAAAAAGATTGGAGAAAATGCATATAAATTAAACTTGCCATTAGAGATAGGCATTAGTCCAATCTTTAATGTGTCTAATTTGAGTCCATAAAATGAGCCCACTTCTTGTACCTCCTCATACCCTATCACCCCTGACATACCACTTCCACACTCTAAGCCTTCACCTCCTATACGTTCTTTTAGTAACACTTCTAATATGCCCATAGATCAGCCCACCACTTTACTTATCCCTTCTAAGGAGAAGCTCGAGAACAGGACCCGACCCTCCACTGTAGATGATCTGAAAGCACCACTGATGCCCTGCACTGATTCGACATTTTCTTTACCTCCATTGGAGTGGCAGATCACTAGATCCTTGGCCCCAAATCACATAATAGAGGAGCACTTACATGCCACATCAGATGGTGGCATTCACAGATAATTGATTAAATGGAACGATCATCCTTCATTTGATGAGACTTGGCTAACATTTCAAGACTTACATTCTTTATATCTCGAGTTTTTGCAGACATAACTGCAGCTACACTCGACAGAGTTGAGTTCTTCGCCGTTTGGAGAGTTGATGTAGAGCATCCTCGGTATCGACTCCGCCAGCAACAACGATTTAGTTCAGACATATTATGCCAGTGCCCTATTATTTATTTTGATATATTGTACTTTGTTTTCCTAAGATTTTTATTTTTCATCACTTTATGTGAGTGGATGAGAGTTACTGTATTATTAATGGGCTTGAAAAACATTGGGCTTATATATAAGCTTTTAGAAAGAGCACTCATCAGTTTAGATTTGTGAGAGCTCTTATTGGGTCATGGCACTTCATTTGAGTCAACAAAAAAAATCTTACCATTAGGTTAAATAACCCTAGATGCAATAGTTAGGATTAAAAATTAATAATCTAATGGTTGAATCTAACTCATTTTAAATATTGTCATGAAAAACTAAATGCCTATAAAGCAAAGAAATTGGAATGGTAGAAAGTTGATTTTTTAAAGACCTCATTTCATTGGAGAAAGAGAGAGGAGGAGAGAGAGCTTCTCCCCTCCCCTTTGACCACCGCCGGCCATTGCCAACTGTCGGCTACCGCCCATCGACTGCCGCCGCCTCCCACTGAAAAATTAGTCGCCTGCTGAAAAATCAGCCACCTGCGTGGTGGCCGTAGGGACCAACTCGAGAAGGGTTGGTGGCCCTCCCGCCGGACGTCGCCGCCGCCGTCGCCGCCGACGCCGCCACAGCCCCCACCAGCCGTCGCAATCACCTTGAGGCCTTCTCCACCGACGTGATGTCGACATCTCGGATCGGCATTACTCCAGTTGGTTATCCCGCTTTCCTTCATCTTCGATCATCTCCATGGTTTGTCACTGATAGCTTAAAATCTCATGTTAACACTTATTTCTTATGAATTTATCGTGATTAATTCCTTGATTTCAGCTTATTAAAATGCATGAATCTTTTATATTTTTTCCATGTTAGCTTGGACTTAGATTGACTCGTATGATCCTATAAAGCTCTGTTAAAATATATTCAATATGTTTATATTTTAGATTGTATTAGCATTTAGAAATTCTAAATCTCATAATGCTACCTTAATTTTTAACTTCCATATACTTATGTCTACGTCATGAAGCCAACTAACAACTTAAATAACTTAGTTAAACCCCGTTTGCAACTTTTAGGTGGTTATTTTCTATTAATAAAAAGTACAAGTTGAGTACTATTTGTAAATTGCCAGAGCAACCAAAAATTAACATTTGTGAATGCATAAAGAATATTATTCTAAAATTAGGATGATAAAGGGAATATTTTGTAAAATCAACTAAGATGAGACTATTTTAAAAAGTTTGTTGGATGTGAGGTTATTTCAAAGGGATCTTCCCTTAAGTACATCTAGGAGTAGAGAAGACTTGAAAGTACATATATGAGTAGAGAAGCAACTCATAATCAACAAAGCCTATTTGGTAATTAGCCAATCAATTCAATAAGATTAATTAGCCCTCACCATAAGAGTCACGATAGAGGGCATAATTATAAACATCGCATCAAAAACAATCAAGCAACTGAAAGTGTCTACATTTGCTCAGAGACGACTACACAACCATGTAAATGTGACAAGCAAAACATAATAGATACATATTGATCTAAGTGACTTAGAGAAATAAAGTCACCAATGTAAAGAAAGCCAAACTGATGCTGGATGGAAGGCGAATAATATTTTAGAATTTTAAATCAATAAAATTAATTGATGAATTATTCAAATTAAGTGTAAGAATATTTTCTAAAAAAAATATATTATATATAAGAGCTATCAATCCCACAAATTTAAATTATTTTAAATTAAAATTAAATTAAATCGATGATAACGGTCGATTTAAATTCAATAGATCAAATCCGAAGTTTTAAAAATTCAGGACAGATTTGTCTCAAATAAATCTAACAATAATTAAATCTCTCATTCAAACTTTGTTCTCCCAATTTAGAGCTTAATCAAAAATCAAGTTGATCAAAGAATTTTATACTAAAATTAGTCAATCAAAATTAATTTGATTCAAAAAAAATTATACCTTAATTCAAACAGGAAGGAAGCTAGCTACTACTTTGTCGATCCAGTGGTTGAAACTTCAAGGACCTAAATGTAATTTTCCCATTTAGGCTGGCATGGCCTTCACAAAGGAAGGCAGGACTGGGGCTCGTGTGATATGGGGGAACTGCAGGCGGACAAAACGGTGCAGGACTAGAGCCTACTAACAGATAGAGGTGACTTGCGGTCGGGTGGGACACTCACGCATGCTGCATGCCTGTGGGTTGCGTATAGAGCTCGTGTCGGTCGTGTAATGTGCTCATGCATAAAGCTAATGTCGACTATGTGATGAGCTCACATGGAACCCACCCTTGGGATCTCTCAGGCCATAGTGTTGGCTTTGTGTCTGCAGGCCTCACGTGCAAAAGTTGGCACTAGTGGATGGATCCGAAAGAGATAGCGAAGGTGGTTGCACGAGTGAGCAACAATGGCTATGAGCGTAAGGAGCGTGTGCAGCTGATGGGGACACCTCGATCGACCATCTATTCATTCATGGTAGAGTTTATCATTGACGGCCGAAATCTAGCCACATCGCTTTGATTTGGATCGATTAATTGTCAGAATAGATTTAGAAAGATGAGTGCTGTGGATTGCTAACTTGGTGAATTGGAAATCTCTCCATTCATTTTAACTGATCGTAGATTTCATTTTGGGCCAATTTTATTTCCCGCATTTATTCTGTATTAGTTATTTCTATTTCTATAGTTATTATTTTAGGCAAATTGTCTAGTACTTTCTCATTTGTGTGAGAAAATTATTGCATTATGTATTTTTATTTATTGAGTCATCTTGTATAAAGGTTTATATAAACGCCTTCCTATTTTCCCTATTTTCTTAATACTGAATGAAAATTATTGTCTTCACCCTTGGAGTTGTCTGCTTCTGTGATGAATTGATATCCCGAATAGAGAAGAACTTTGGGCCTTGGTATGCTATAATGCAGATTTTGAGGTATTGGTGATATTATCTCTTGCATCATGAATTCATTATGTTCCCTGATCACGAAGTCCTAAGATACCAGAATTCGAAGTTGAATTCAAGACATGCAAAGTGGGTCGAATTCCTATAAAAGTACAACTATGTATTTAAACATAAAGCAAGAATCGAAAATAAAGCTGCAAATGCTTTGAATCATTGAGTCTCACTCCTATCCACTATGAGTGTCAAGGTCATGGGATTTGATAACCCGGATGGTTCCCATTTGGAACTGTTAAGAAACTACAAGCTTACAGAGCTAGTCCTTTTAAAATTTTAAAGAAAATTTATTTAAACACATATGTTGTTGATTTACTACCAGAATATGGTTTCAATTCAATTTTCAATATCTCAGACTTAATGGCATATAAGGAGCTAACAATAATATCTAGTAATTCGTTTGAGCTTTTATTACCTATTAAGAGTGAACTCTTACCCGAGTGTCCACCAGCCAAATCTACTTATAAACAGGAACAAATAGAGCAAATCCTTAATGGGCAAATAATTTCGACAAAGAATCGAGGATACTAGCATTATTTGGTTCATTGGAAAGGTCTGCGTTGATCCAAGGATTTATGGATTACTAGATATGAACTGCAGAGACTTGATCCAAATGTGCTAGAAATATATCACAGCAAAGAAGACCCCTACTCGATAGAGTCAAGCCTTTCCCACCCGAGGAGAGTTGGTGCACTTCGATCGATTATCAATTCATTCTCGGCAGAGTTTATTGCCGACAATCGAGGTCTAATCATACTGCTTCAATTTGGATCAACTGACTGCCAAGATAGATTTGAAAAGATGAATACTATGAATTGTTGACTTGGTAGATTAAAAATCTCATTTATTCTGATTGATCGAAAATTTCATTTTGGGTCGATTTTATTTTCCGCATTTATTATGTGTAACATAAATATGGATAAAATATGTCATATTAACTATAAAATATAATCCACCAAATTTGTTTAGATAGAATGGGCCAACCCCCTAGTCCCTTTGATTTTGTTATCAAAAAATTCACTTTCCCCAACATATAATTTCAACAAGAAATCTATGTAGTATCCCAACCCTTGATAATACGAGACACCCACGCAATCCCCAATTTTCGGGTTGTTTGGGAGAAAGATACCTGGTGCTAGGATGAATGCCAAAACAAAATAAGAATTTATACAGGATCAAGAAAAAAAAAGGTTTCTACTAATAATGCAAAATACAAATATAGTAAAAAGAAAGTTGGGATGAGCAGAAAGAAAGGTGCTTCCCTATGAAGCAGAGAAAAGAGGCTGGAAGCTATGCTGCTGTGAGCCGTAGAGCCAGGAATCCAGTCAAATAATGTGGGGAGGAAAATCAAGAAGGTTGGAGGAGAGAAAAAGAGTCTAAAACAAAAGAAGCCTCCTTCTGTATTAAATGGAGATATTTATAAAAAGAGAAGAGTTAAAGGAGTAGGTAGAATAAGCAATTCTCATTAATAAAGGATTTTCTAGGCATGAGCTTATTAACCAAGTAGCCTATGTGCTTAGCTCCTTAAACTTATACATCATATGCTATATAGACATGGCCTGGCAAGGCGGCATGTAACGACCTTGACTGTTAACTTAACTATTACGTAATTTTTTTCATTGATCACAAATAATTTTACTATATCTAAATACAAGTTTATCATTAATATATGATAATTACATTACAACAAAAAGAATATAACATCTTAATCTTAAGTCACCTAAGACAACCTTCTAATTATCTCTCACCAATATCCCTTGTGCTTGTACAAAACCTAAAAAATATTATTGAAAACAACATCAATCCACCAACAGAACTTAATAGAAAATATCAATTAGCCATGGTCACATAAAATATTTAATAAGCTTTCATACTCACAACTTTATTATCTTGAAATTTAAAGGCACATTATAAGCATTGCATTATAACATGCATAGGCCAATATCAAGTGAACAATATGATAATAACAATAGTAATTATACGTACTTATATCATATAACAGAAGATATCAAATAAAAATTTATAAAATATGCACTATCAAATAAATGAGCATATATATCATGAGTTTTTAAGAATAACTGAATAATGTATATGCAGGATAGATAATAATTTAGTATAATATGAATATTAAATATAAACAAGTGTAATATGATTTACTTAGAAGTTATAATATAAGCATGTAAAGAGAATAAAGATAAAATATAATTAATGAGTAATAATTTAAAGAATGAAATTTTTTTTTAATGTCTATTATTAGAGAGTAAAATAAAGAATAAATTTATCACATGAATTATTGATTGTAATTTCGATGCATCTAAATAACTTAGTTTGAATGCTACTTTCACACACACCCAAGAGCTATAGATGTTAATAATATTTGAATCATGAATTCATCAATTGTAAATTACTGAATTGCTTTGAGCTTTACATAAATGTGCTTATGCGACACAAAGTGTCGTTTCATATTCTTTGGTATCACTTACCTAAATAGGCCATCCTTGGGTGATTTCATTCAATTTATTGTTATTTGAAAGTAAATAAATTGCTAAGTTTAGGGGTGTTTGATGTATATAAAATAAGATTTATTTTTAATTAATTTTATTTGATTTTTTTAGGCTCGTGATTTTTCGTACTATGCTTCAGCTACCTTTTATACATTTGAGAATCGTCACACAAACCCCGTAAGCAATAGGCGTCGTTACACCCAAATATAATATGACATCCTTTATATAGTGGCAATATATCCACTTTAGCAACAACGTATCTGCAGTTTAGGGATCATCATCCCCTAACTACAATAGACGTCATCGAGCCAAATATCTCAATGCCTTGAGCTAAATAAATGTGCAATCTCAAAAAACTCACTTTTATCTTTTAATCTATTGTCGTATTTAAAGTCTTGTTAACAAGTTATTCAAATGATAAGTCTATACATTTGCTCCAATCATTAATATATCTCATCGAGTGTGATAAGTTTATACACTTGCCCTCCCATGAGTGTCACAATGAAAAAAAAGAAAATATATTATTATATAACACATTTATTTATTCATTGAAGAAAAAATAATATTAGTAATTAATTCATAACAATTCACATGCAAAATACATTATCAAACTTTTATAATCCTCATTGTGCATCATAACATCAATAATTTAGTCTTAAGTTTTCTCTTCTATTTGAATTAAATTTCTATAATAATCCAATAATCACCAAATAAAAGCAATTATAATATCTTTACAGATATTTTAATTTAAATTAAAAAAAGATCAACTCTTTTCACATATAATTCATGAAATCTTAACCAAATTTTAACGAGAGTATGATTAGAACTAATAATATAATTATAACTCACAATTGAGTTTTGTATAAATTGAATTAAATTGAACTATGATGAATCTCAAATTCACATTTATATCATTATGTAATAGGAATATCACTAGTATCTAAATTAAATCGTCTATCAATAAATTCATTTAGCATAAATTTTAAACTCCAAATCATTACGGATTAATTAAAATTATCGGTCCTTAACGTCTAATAGCATTTAAAATTAATTTTATAAGTTAAATTCTTTTAAATATAATGTATAGTAGTCTATGAAGCACGAGTATGATACGGTAATACGGACACGATACGATACAGATACGGCAATACGACAAATATAAAAACAGTAGGATATGAATACGACACGATACGATTGTTATACATATATGTATAATATGCTATATTCTCATATTTAAAGCAAAATTCTATAGTAGATGAGAATAACTTATATAAATTATTGCTATAAATTTCAAAAATATCTTTTAATTTTTTTTTAAATTAACTTTATTTTTTAAAATATTTTTTATATCACTTAAAGTAATATTATAGATAATTTAATTTAAGAAAAAATATCTTTTAATTACTGAATTTTAAAATATTTAAAATTTAAAATAATATCATAATGTTTGTTTAATTACTTTCCAACCTATCAGATTATTTATATGAAATAAGAGTTTAAATATATATCAGTAGATTAGTTTTATTTTTAATTTAAATTTAATTCAAATCAATTAACTTAATACAAACAATATACAATTAATAATACAAATATTGTGACATAAACCAAAATATATTGACTTGATTAAAGTATATATACTTCAAGCCCCTGACTAAATGAATAGATAAAATAAAAAGAACAAAGTCATATATTTTTCACAATATCAGCTTGATTAAAGTAAAAAAAATATGATAGATATCCAATAGGAGCAAAGACAATATCGGTTAATATAGAAAAAGCAGAAATATCACTAGTATCTGTAAGATTACAAAAAAGATTAGCAAAAATAAATAACATAACTACTTATGAATACCAAATCTTTTTTCATTACCGAAACACTAGCGTGTGTAAAACTTTTTGCGATCTCAATTGTGTAGCTCAGTATATCTCTCTCAAATTTAACGTTCAAATTTATGTATAAGCTGTTCTTTATATATAAGATAAGATATTTTTATATTTTTTATAGTATGCGTTAAACCGACTATTTTAATATTTTTTTCTCTAATTAAAGGAATCAGAAAGTATTAGATAAGTATCGAATAGATATCGGGAACGCATCAAATTTTTAAAAAATAAAAAATAAAAATTTCTACGCTACGTGGCATATCGAATACGTATCGGTGAAATATCAGGAAATATCGGTATGTGATACGGATATGATACGGATACATTATGTAACATCCTGTGATCTCAATGTAGAAATATTGTCCGCTTTGGATTTAGGAAAACTGCGTGACTTGAGCACTTCCCAGAAGGTCACCTTTCTTAGTGCTACTCCAGCCCAAGTACGCTTAACTACGGAGTTTTCCATTATTAGCCTCACGGTTTTGCCCCAAAAGGCGCTTTCACTATTTAAAACCACGTTATCTACTTATACAGCTCAGGATCTCCCTCCCTTTCTGATGTGGGTCGATTCATTCTTGTGCCCGTCTCACCACTTATTATTCAGCCTAGAAGCCTGTCAGGAGCCACACTTTGCCTCAATGATTCTTTTCTCAAAGGACATCATCCGGCAATCACTCTTCGCCCTCTTCGGCCACAGGAGTCACACGTTAGGTTTCATAAAATATCGGTGCTTCATAACTAATAGTTCTTTCAAAATAACTTAATTATTTGGACTTCACACAACAAAATATATGTTTCTAGGCCAATTAATAAAAATATTATATAAATATGATTAACAATTAAGCAAACTAATAATTTTCAAATTTCACATTTAATAACAATCATCGGCATAAAACCAAAGATAAATTTATATCAAGTTTGTCTAGCAAAAAAGTACCAAAAATAAGCTATTAATAAAAGATTTTTACATAAAAGTTACAATATAACATGTCCTCTATCTTTCTATAAATTTTGTGTAAATTCAAGTTCATTCGGTATTGAATCCTTTATAAACTAAACTCAATCAGAACCAAATTTCAATTAGGTTTTACTAATGATACTGAAATGAAGCTTTACGTTCAAAATTAATAAAAAATTTCATCACAAAAAATGTAGGTAACTTCAAAATCTAACTCACTATCAATTTTCATCGAAATTAGAAATCGTTTAATATCCCAAAATAGTGCTACAAATCTCAGATTCGAAACAAAAAATTTTGCCTTATAAAATCATGCGTTTATATAAAACCAATCACCTAAATAAAATATATGTAAACCATAAACAATAAATATAATAAAATGTTAAGAATAAAATAAAAAAGAATTTGACAAGCAATTAAAATTAAGCTTATTCAAATTATATCAAATTATTATAAATCAAATTATCTGAATTCTTACCTTTAGCTAATTTAAACACTTAAGGGTCTGTTTGTTCGGAAGGTTAAATTTAATGAAGTTAAAATTAAACTTGAATAGAGATATTTTTTATTAAAAATTGTGAATAATGTGAAATAAAGTTAGTTATGATGTTGGGATATGTGAATGATGTGATATAAAGTTAGTTATTATGTTAGAATATGTGAGGGATGTGATACAGTTAATTATTTTTTTAGTAATGTGTATAAGATATAAAATAAAATTAATTTTTTATATTAAATTTTATGTGTGAAGTGATATGGCTAGTTAAAATTAAACCAAATTAATTTTCAACAACCAAACAAATAGAGCCTAAGAGTTAAAAATATCTCATACCTCAAAGTAACCATAAAAATTTTTCTTTTCCTTATTTCTCTCTTGTTGTTTCCTTTTGAATCAAAGGAATTTCATTTTCGTAGTTGCCAATTTTATCGAGAAGGGTTGCGCCGCCTTTGATCACCAATTCTCTATTTTCTCTCTACCTCTCTTTTTTTCTCTCTCTTCGCAGATGATATTGTCCTTATTGAGAAAACTAAAGAGGGAGCTAAAGCGCTTTGAAGGAATACTCTAGAATCTAAAAATTTTCATCTCAGTAGATCAAAAACTGAATATATGGAGTGCATATTTAGTCAAGAAAGAAATACTTATATTGGAGATGTGACAATTGGTGATTAAATTGTCAAGAAGAGTGAGCGCTTTAGATACATTGGATCAATTATACAAAATGATGGTGAAATAGATAATAACGTTATTAGCAGAATTCAAGCAGGATGGGTAAAATGGAGAAATGCTTCTGATGTGTTGTGCGATAGAAAAATCTTTTCTAGAATTAAGCGTAAATTTTATAAAACTGTAGTAAAACCAGCGATGATATATGATACTGAATGCTGACCAGCAAAGAGAAAACATACAAATAAATAAATGTAGCAGAAATAAGGATGTTAAGGTGGATGTGTGGATATATACGAAAGGATAGAATGAGAAATAAGTATATTCGAAAGAAAATTGGTGTTGTACCAATTGAGGATAAACTTAGAGAAAGTCGGCTTAGATGGTTTGGACATCTAAATCGTAGGCCGATTGAAACTCCAATTAAAAAATTGAGTTATTGAATTTTGCTCATGTACAAAGAGGAAGAGGGAGACCAAAGAAGATATGGCAAAAAACTATAAGGAGTGATCTTAATTACTTAAATTTAGATAAGAATTTGGTAACTGATAGAGCGCAATGAAAATAAAGGATTCATATAGCCGACCTCACCTAGTGGGATTAAGGCTTGATTGTTGTTGTTGTTGTTTGTTGAAGGAGATAAAGCTGGTGGCAGTTACAAGAAAAGAAGATGAATCTTATCCCCTTGAAAAGAGAAATCTTATTTCCTCTAACAACTCAATTTGAAGGCAAATTTGGTATTCTACAAAGGCTAAAATTAAAAAATAATTAAATCTTATAATTTCAAATTTTAAAAATAATAATAAATCATATTTTTGACCCAAAATCATATCCCTTAAATATCTTCAACTTTGATATATATTATCATAGGCCTATGAAGCATGGACACTTCAAGAACCATGCCGTGTCCGTGTCGGACACACGGACACTTGGGGACACGCGAGGACACCCGGAGACACCGTGTCGGACACGCCACATGGCGTGTCCGAATAAAATAATATAAAAAAATTAAAGGACACTTCTTGGACACGCGAAGACACTTCAGGACACCTTAGGACACTTTTGAGACACTTCTAGGGCCTTGTTTGGTTGAAGTCAATTCTTTTGCTCAACACAAATTTCAATTATAAAAGTTAACTTTATTTCATATCCAACGCAAATACGAATATTAGAATTGAAAGTGTTTCACAACCGTATCCTCACGTATCTTTATCCTACTTTTTTTACATTTGTCATATTGCTATATCAATATTGTATCGTATCTGTATCATCATATTGTACTCATATTTTATAAATTTTATCCAATATAAGTCAAAATTCTAAGTTATCCAAGTTAAATCAAATTTCTTCCTTTTTTGTTGCCCTTAAGTCTTTCGAAAATGAACCAATCGCAAAAAGTTTAGTATTCTTCTTTCATCTTCAACACTGATAGCTTTTACTTTCTCTTATTATCGTGCTCACTGTGATTGCTCTAATAAGCAAAATTGTATTCTCTTACTCAAAGTAAACACTAAATTTATATCTCAAATCTTTTTAATATCGACAGCGTTCGTTCTCAAGTTTTCATTTTGATTTTATGATACTTCAGTACTATTTACGAGTTATTTATACTTAAAAATTTAAGTTTGTATCATGTTATATATTTTTTTTAAGTATAAATTGTTAATTTTATTATTGTATTTGGCGTGTCATACCGTGTCTGTGTTTTATATTTTGGAAAATCACCGTGTCCCCGTGTCGTGTCGTGTCGTATCCCGTGTCCCCGTATCGTGTCCGTGCTTCATAGTCATAGGCATTTTAAAACAATAAATATCCAGATAAATCACAAGATTTTAAATAAATTCATATTCAAATTAAGAAAAATAATTTTCTAATCTCACTTAATATTTTCAAATAAATTTCAAATTTTGAAAAAATTATTTTTAGGTCCAATGTTCACTGTAATATTTATTTTAAGTTATTTTAGACTCGTGAAATCCTTAATCACCTCCAAATATACAATAAATTTATTTTCTTCAATAACCCTAATTTATCAACATAAATTATAATTTTATAAAAATTACATTAAAATTTTAACTTTTATATTTCATATGTTCTTGATCCTTTTTAAAAAACAAATAAATCATAGATATTACCAAAAAAATTTATATTTTCTGAACTTAAAATATTGTAAATTTCACTTATCGCCCAAATTTATACATATAATTCAATTTACAATACACATCAAATCTAATTTTTTAGGATGTTACAAACTTACACGACATTAATTGCTCTGTTAGAAGGGAGAGGGGGTGTCAATATGAATAGCTCATCAAGGTGAGTTATTCGGGAAGCTATCCAAATGGATGGTTCAGTTGAACCGCTTGGCTCTAGTTAGCTCTGCTATAGAGGTTATTCGGCTGACCTTCAGACAGTCGAACAATCCATATTTGGGAGCTATTGAAAGTCGTCATTAGCCTGATTTCTTCCACATGGATGACCAAACTGACGTAGCGATTTGACTGCACAACAGCAACCAAGGAACAAATCTATTAGGCCCTCCAAAATATTTTTGCAAGATAAAAGAGCTCATGAAGTAATTGGAGCAAGTACGATTTAGGGGGAGCAAAAGAATCCAAAAAGGCCCACAGGTTAACGTCTCACTTGCTTTTCGAAAGCAAATTTTGATAAGAAAAGCGGAGCAGTTTTCTCTAAAATGAAGCAAAGCAGCAGGAATACATAACTATGAGATCGAAATACTGCGATAAGATCTTGGGAGAACCACACCCCAAAAGCTGGCTCATGGGGGTGGAAAATTCAAAGTTTACATAAATCTCACATTAGAATCTCATACTTTCAATGTGAGACTCAAGTCACATGCCTTACAATTGGATCTTAACAATCTACCACGCTCTGTAGTCCCGGCGCCCACATCGACTGATTTTGCGCTAGCTCTTTCTAGCCTCGGGCGAACACTTTAATACCGATGTCACCATCGACACCGCTCGATTGCAATTCGGACACGTAGTGGATGACTCTGATACTAATTGATATGAACCTTGGGAGAAGCACACCCCAAAAGTTAGCTTAAGAGGTAGAGCCCAAATTTCATATAAACCCTACATTAGAACCTCATGCTTTCAATTGGGACTCAAGTCACATACCTTGCAATTGGATCATAACATACTGGTATTCTTAAACAGATTCGAATCTGACAAGAGAAGAAGAAAGATCGACCAGTCCAAAGTCTTCCATACAAGTTGACCCGAATCGTTCCAAAATTTCGTCTAAACACGAGAATGATTCAAACTAGCGGAGGAACCAAAGCTGAACGACTAAACAAATCAATATCCTTTAAAAGGGTTCCCAGGAATCAACTTCGATTTCCATGCTCTGATCGATCATCCCAAAACAAAAGAAAATGATGTCAAACTCGATCGGAAGTCGAGTAGAGTCATTAACGATGCACGCGCATCGAGCGATCAGCACACGTCTATCAAAGCTCCAACTAGATCCGATTCACTTGAAGAATCGTTTTCACTATGCAGATAGGAAGACAGATCGACGAGCATCCAACTAAATAGGCGGCTGGAGAGAGAGAGAAGATTTCTTACCTCGAGATCTAAAATCGATTGCTTCAGACGGGATTGCTTCTCCTTCTCGGTTAGTCGCTTGCCTCTTTTTCTTCTTCCCTACGGCGAGAAAATCGCGACGAGAGTGACGAGCGGCGAGGAATCTTTTATACGAACACAAACATTGACCGTGGTGACTGGAACTCGAGGTGTTGTGCTACGCTCACTCGCCGGTCTGTCACCCCCAGATTCCATAATTTCCATTGGCCCAGCTCTGCAGCTTAACTCATGAGTCGTGAGCCAGCCGGCCCGCACTGAAGACAAGGAATATGGGCCGGCTGGCACAATGACTAATATACCCTTCAAATTTTACAGGTCGATGCTACCGCCCGTCGTTTTCGGTCGGTCGGTCGGTCGGTCGGTCGGCTTTTACGGTAGACGCATTTGGGAAGGTGGTGACGCACGGAGTCGTAGAAGCGGTGGACCACAAAAATAAGAATTATTACTTATAATATACGTACTATTTCAACGATATATTAGTTTTGTTATAAAAAATAATAATATATTAAATTTATTTTTAATAAAACGTGTATATTATATTTTTTTAAACATTTTTTTCATCATACCTGTGTTTCATTTTTTTTTTTACACATTTATATTTCTTTTCTTTCAAAAAAAAGTATATTTTTTTAGGTAAATACTCAAACTTTAAATGTATAAAATAATTACTTCAAGATGGGCATGCCTTTATTTTTCAATTGATAAATTAGTGTTCAGTTGCTGTAGTTGATTAACATTAAATCTTTGTTTAAGCAAAGAATTAATTTTAGTTAAAAAATATATTATTGCATATTTATGATATTAATAAATTTATTTTAGTATTTAGAATTTATATAAGATATAAAATAAAATTTATTTTTTATAAAAATATTTATTAAATGTGAAATAAGATTTATTTTTAATACTGAGACTGTATAATATGTTGATACCAATTAGGAAGAGTGATGATTTTATTACAAAATAATTAATACAAAGATGGATGGCTAAGAATGGTATAGTCTACAGAGAGGATGCCCTTCCATAAACCGGAGAGTCGTTCTATTTATTGGATTTTATCATGGCTATCAATAATGGTTATAGTAATTTTACAATCATTGCTACAAATGCTTCATTTTTTTGCTTTATTGCTTTATGGATACTCTGCCAAGCTTTTCCTTCATTATTGCTTGCTTCATTATTGCTTGCCTCATTATTGCTTGCAGATTTTATTTTATTAGTCTCCATTTTTATTATTCTCTATTATTGCATCATAATCTCCACCACTTCGATTTTATCAGTTGCATTATAATGAGATATTATCTGGAAATGTACAAAAACTTAGAAAAGATGGATGATTTTATTACAAAATGGTTAGTATAAAGATGAATGGCTAATGATGGTATGATATACAGAGGGGATGCCCTTCTACAAGCTGGGGGTCATCTTATTTACAAGATTTTATCATAGTTATCAATAATAGCTACAGTAATTTTCAATCTTTGCTACCGATGCTTCATTATTTTTGCTTTATTGCTTTATGGATGCTCCATTATCCTTGCTTTATGGATGCTCTACCAAGCTTTTCCTCCATTATTGCTTGCTTCATTATTGCTTGCAGATTTTATTTTATTATTCTCCATTATTGCATCATAATTTTGCATATTTATGGTATGAAATAAATTTATTTTAGTATTTAAAATGTATATACGATATAAAATAAAATTTATTTTTTATAAAAATATTTATTAAATGTGAAATAAGATTCATTTTTAATGCTGAGACTTGTATAATATGCTAAATAAATTTGATTTTTCATTTTTGAATTTATATTAGATGTAAAATAAAATTAAAATCTAACATTACTATTGATGTACAAAATTCATTTTTAATGTTGAGATTTGTATAATATGCTAAATAAATTTGATTTTTTATATTTAAGTTTTTATTAGATGTAAAATAAAATTAAAATCTAATATTATTGTTGATGTACAAAAAGCATTATACTCTATAATTATATGTAAAACTATTATTATATAAATTTTTTATTTATTAAACTAAGATTAAAATTGACAAACAGAGTAGCTTAAACAATTATTGTGCTGTGTATTCAATTTATTTATGTCATGAATCATTATTTTTATAGCACTCTATCAAATAAAAGCTTTCAATTTAATTCTAAATATATAAGTTGAGTTTTTATAATTTTTTTGTAATACCTTTTTTAATTTTTTTAAATATATAAGGTCTAATAATTCAATTTATTTTACTGAGCCATCTTATATAATCTGTACGTTTTTTTGCCTATAAAAGAACGACCCCCAACTTGTGGAAGGGCATCCGAAAAAACTAAATATTATCCATCTCCTCTCCTCGCCTTCCGTCTCCTCTTTCCCTCTTCTGTCCCTCTCCGTCCCGATCTGGTATCAATTAGCCATCTTTTTGTTTGTAAGTATGTACTAACTTTAAGTTCATGCCTTAAGGAGAGTTTATATTAAATAGCAGTGCGGTCAACTGTAGCAATGCGGCAAACTGTAGTAATGCGGATACTGTAGCCATAATAATATTGTTCATGTATGCTTTTCTGCCTATAAAAGGATGACTCCCAGCTTGTGGAAGGCATCCGAAAAAACTAAGCATTATCCATCTCCTCTCCTCGCCTTCCGTCTCCTCCTTCCCTCTTCTGTCCCTCTCCGTCCCGATTTGGCATCAGAGCCATCTTTCTATTTGTAAGTATGTACTATCTTGAAATAATATTATCATTGTAACTACTTTATTCTTCTGATATGTGTAATTTTGTTATGATTGTTTAAATTTTTATTTTTGGATCCTTTAAAATTCTAAGTCAAAGAACTAAATTCATACCTTAAGATTAGTATATGTATTTGCTAAAACTCATGCGTTCTTCCGTAATTATGTCTGAAATCTCTTTAAAAGGCCAATGTTATCATAGAATTGAGAATTTATAAGACAATCCTGAAAAAGTTGGGTAAGAACATCGATCTTAAGTATCATGCAATTATATTTTAAAATATATCAATCTATATGGATGTTTATGATTCTTAGATTTCAAATTTTAAAGAAATCTAAAAACGTTTGATGATTTGTGTTCTGAAATTTCTAATTATGTTAGATATTTTGGTCTGTATCTTGTGATTCTGTTCTGAATGACTAAAAACAGTAGTATAGTTGAAAAAACTGAAAAATATTTTTAAATAATATCAAAAATGAATTCAAAATTAAAACTAAATATCTTAAAGAAATAAGTAGTACAAATCTAGCAAATAATTTTAAACTAATTATAGAAATGATAAATAGAACTTATGATAATTTATTCATTCAAAATAATAATAATATGACTGAAGTAAAAAAAGAATATAAAAAATTTGGCTAGTGAGATAAAAAAACAACAACCAAATATAAGGAAAAAATTGATGATAATAGAAAAAAATATTATCATTGGATGAATGTTCCTCTAAATAAAAAATAAGTTACTCAAATTCATGATAAAATTAAGGGGCATTTACATACATACCCCTTAAATCATCTTGAATTACATATTAAACCTCTCATTTTTTAATTTTACAACTTAACCCCCTAAATCATCCAAAAATAAAAACTAATAGAATACATGTATTTGCAAATATGTTTATAATATTTGTATATACATATTATTGATAATAAACATTCAAATAATTATAAATCAGCAAAAAATATCCTTTAAAAATCTTGAGAAAGATCTAAATATGTTATTTTTGGATGATTTAGGGGGTTAAGTTGTAAAATTAAAAAATTCGGGGTTTAATATGTAATTCAAGATGTTTTAAGGGGTATGTATATAATTTTCTCTAAAATTAAATATATAAATATTATAAATAAAATAAATACATTAGAAGACTTTGAAGATTTTGAAGAACAATATAATTTATTTTTAATTAATAAATAAATTCTAGAAGAAAAAAATTAAAGAATATATGAATGAACCGACAACAGAAAAATTACTAGCTATATAAGAAATATATAAAGATAAAGATTTTTTTTTCAATTATATGACTATAAACTCGATTATGAACTATATTCTGAAAAAGATAATAGTAATAAAGAAAGCGATAATATTCAAATAAATGAAGAAATTTATATGAAAATAAGAGAACTCAGTGTTGAAAGAAAACGATCTCATAATGCGCCACATCATAGCATACCACGTCAACATTTTAATCAATACGGAGATCAACATTATTAACCTAAAGAAGATGACCCATTTGATGACATCTATGAAAATGACAAGGATTATTTTAAAGCCAAATATTCTAAAAATAAATTTTTCAATACTCTATTAAAATACTTTAATATATAACAAATAGGTATCAAAATCATTGTATTCTATTGAAAAACAATAAAAGATCATCGAATTACTATATAATTACAAACAATCTATTAAAAAAACTATATACATAAAGAATTGGAATCTAAATGCATATATTCAAATTAAATTCATCGATATGACAATGCATAGCATTAGTAATAACATTGTTCTATTAAATTACGTTAATATATAACTAATCAGTCTTTAAAATGATGTGTTTTTTTGAAATATATCGATATGTCTTCAAATAGTTATATAGTTACCAGCATTTGATTAAAATTTGACAATATGTATTAAATCAATATCTAAGAAAAACTATTCAATAGAAATAATTCAATATATCAATGAATGGTTATAAAAGTATCAGTATTGTGTTAAAATATTTTGATATATAATAAATAATTGTAAATATTCTGTTAAAATAACTTGATATGTAATAAATTGATCTCTAAAGCTTGTATTTGATTGAAGAACCTTGATATATCATTAAATAATTATAAAATTGCTAGAACTCAATCAAATTAACGTGATATGTTGTGAATCTTTGAAAGCATTTATTTAGTTAAAATATATAGATATATGAATAAATAATTATAAAATTATTTTTATTATATTAAAATATCTTAATATATAATGATTTGGTGTTTAAATGCTCATATTTTTTTCAAACACAATAAAATAATATTAAAAAGTTATTAAATAACAAACATTCTATTAAAATAGTTTGATATGTAACGAATTAATTTTAACTGCATGTATATTGGTGTTTAAAATAGCATTGAAGTAGATTTAAAAAGTTATATATTCAGTTAAAATATATCAAATATGTTATAAATCAGCCTGCAAAAGAGTATTTTTAATTGTAATACATCGATATATCATGACATTATTGTATAATTGCCGGTATTCACCTAGACCATCTTCATATATAACGAATTAAACATTAAATGCAATTGTTAGGTAAAAATACGTTGATATAATAATTATAAATAGTTGAAATATAAATAAAAAATTATAAAATTGTAAAAAGGCTGTTAAAATACTATGATATGTGATAAATCGACTTCTAAATATTTGTACTCTATTCAAATATGTTGAAATTGCAACAAAAAGTTGTATAAAAGCAAGAATTCAGTTAAAATATCTTGATATATAATGAATTAATCTCAAAAAGTATGTATTAATTTGAGAAACTTTGATATACTGTAAAATAGTTATATAGCTACTTGTATTTAATTAAACCACTATAATATCTATTGAATCGGTAAACAAATGCATATATTTAGTTGAAATACAACTATGTATCAATGAATAATTATAAAATTCTTTTTATTTCATTAAAATACTTTGTATATAATGAGTCGGCATTTAAATAATAGTATTCTACTTGAACACAATGTAATTGCATTGAAAAGCTATTTAATAAAAAGTATTCAGCTAAAATAATATAATATGAAACATGTTGACATCTAAATCTACGTATTCAACGTAAATTCAATGAAAGAGTTATGAATATTTGTATAATTATCAGTGTTCAGTTAAATTACAGTGATATCTATAGATTTGGTCTCTAAAAGTATGTTTTTAGTTAAAATTCATTGAAATATCATTAAAGTATTATATAATTGTAGGTATTCAATAAACACATGTTGATCTATACTTTAATATATAACAAATAGCTAACCAAATCAATGTATTCAATTTGAAAACAATTAAAGATCATTGAATTGTTGTATAATCACACACTTTCTATTAAAAAAATTTATTCGGAAAGAATTGGTATCTAAATATTTGTATTCAGTTTAAATTCATCGATGTAACAGTGCATAGCTGTGGCAATAATGGTTTTAAGTTAAAATATATTAATATATAACTAATTAGTATCTAAAAGAGTGTATTTGTTGAAATACATTGATATTTCTTTAAATAATTATATAATTGTCAGTATTTAATTAAAATTTGATGATAGGTATGAAATCGACATCTAAATAAAACTACTCAATGGAAATAGTTTGATATATCAATGAATTTATTAATATCTTATTAAAATACTTCGATATATGGCGAAGAATTGCAAGAAGTCTTCTAAAATAGCTTGACATGTAATAAAATGCTTACTAAAAGCTTGCATTCGATTGAAAAACCATCAATAATTGTATAATTGTTGGAATTCAATTAAACAATATGATAAATTTTGAATTGATCTTTAAAGGCATTTTTTAGTTGAAATACATCACAATATGTATAAATAGTTATAAAATTATTGATATTATATTGAAATGCCTTAACATGTAATGATTTAGTATTTAAATGCTCGTATTCTTCTCAAACATAATGAAATAACATCAAAAAGTTGTTAAATAGGAAATATTCCATTAAAATAGCTTAATATATAATGAGTCAGTTTCTAAATCCTCGTATATAATATGAATTCATTGAAATAGTTTTGAATAGTTGTATATTTAGTTAAAATATATCGATATGTTATGAATTAGCCTGCAAAAGCGTATAATTAGTTGAATACATTGATATATCATTACAATATTACAATATTATTGGTATTCATGTAAAATATCTTCATATGTAATTAAACTCTAAATGCAATTGCTAGATAAAAATACATTCATATAACAGAGAATTATTGTAAAATAGCTTGCATTCTTTAATAATAAGTATTTATTAATGTATTTCAATTGATAAAATAACATTGAAAAGCTATTTAATAATAATAGTATAATGAATCATTCTATTAAAATACTTTAATATATAACAAAATATTCATTGTATTCTACTGAAAAACAATTAAAGATCATCAAATTTTCCGTATAATTACAAACATTGTATTAAAAAAAGTAGATTCACAAAGAAATTAGAATTTAAATGTATATTCAGATTTAATTCATTGATATAATAATGCATAGTCGTAGTAATAACATTATTCTGTTAATATACGTTGATAGCTAATCAATTTCTAAAAGCATGTTTGTTTTTTGAAATATATCGATATGTCTTCAAATAGTTATATAATTACTGGTATTCAACTAAAATTTGATGATATGTAGCAAATCAATGTCTAAGAACAACTACACAATAGAAATAGTTTAATATATCAATGAATAATTATAAAAATATCAGTATTGTGTTAAAATACTTCGAAATGGGATGAACAATTGCAAGTATTCTGCTAAAATAACTCTATATTTAATTAAATTGAACTCCAAAAGCTTGTATTTGATTGAAGAACCTTGATATATCATCAAATAATTATGGAACTGCTAGAACTCAATTAAACTAACATGATATGTTATGAATCTTTGAAAGCATTCTTAGATAAAATAAACATTATTGAATACTTGTGTAATTACTAGTATTCAGTTAAAATAACTTATTATGTAATTAATCGTACTCTATATGCCTGTATTTCACTTGAATTTTAATATAACGCAATGAATAACTGTAAAAAAGTCACTATTTAATTCAAATGCATTGATATGTCATAAATCAGTCTCTAAAAGTGCTAATTCGCATAACATTGATCGATAAACTGTCATAAAGATGTGTAATTATGGGTATTACATTAAAACTCAATCAAATGTTCCTAATAGATCGCAATATATTGGTTCTCGGTTGAAATATATCGATATAGCAAAGATAGTTGTATAATCAAAGTATTATGTTGAAATATTTTTATAAAGACAAGATCAAAGTCGAATTGCTTATATTCTCTTCAAATATAATAAAAATTGATTGAATATTCATATAATTGCTTTTATTCAGTTACAATAACTTATTATGCAATGAATCTTACTTAAATGATTGTATTCTGCTTGAATTCGACGTTAATACAATGAATAGTGGTAAAAATGTCACTATACAATTCAATTACATTGATATGTTATAAATTAGTCTCTAAAAGTGCCTATTCGCTTAAAATAATTTAGCATACTGTCAAAAAGATGTGTTATTACGAGTATCACATGAAAACTTAGTTAGATATCCCTAATAGATCATGAAATTTTTATTTTCGGCTAAAATAAATTGATATAGTAAGTATCAGTTGCTTAATCAGGGTATTATTTTAAAATGCTTTGATATAGACGAGATCAAAATCAAATTACTTGTATTCTCTTAAAATACAATAAAAACTTATTCAATACTCGCACAATTGCTTGTATTCAGCTAAAATAACTCATTATGTAATAAATTATACTCTAAATGCTTGTACTCCACTTGAATTTAATATTAATATAATGAATATCGGTAAAAACATCACTATTCAATTCAAATATATTGATATATAAAAATCAGTATCTAAAAGTGCCTATTCGCTTAAACAAGATCAAATTTAAATTGCTTGTATTCTCTTCAAATACGATAAAAAATAAATGACTACTCGTATAATTGCCAGTTTTCAATTAAAATAACTTATTTTGCAATGAATCGTTCTCAAAATGCTTGTATTCAGCATATATTAAACGTTAATGCAATGAATAGTTATAAAAATGTCACTTTTCATTTCAAATACATTGATATGTCATAAATCAGTTTTTAAAAATGCCCAATAAGTTATAATAGATTGATATACCATAAAAAAGTTGTGAAATTGTTCGTATCAAATTAAAAATCAATCATCTGTCACTAATAGATCATGAAATATTTGCTTTCAGCTAAAATACATCGACATGAGAAGCATTAGTTGTGTAATCAAAATGTTTTGTTCAAATGCCCTCATATAGACATGATCAAAGTCGAATTACTTGTATAATCTTCATATACAATAAAATGTTATTGAATACTTGTGTAATTACTAGTATTCAGTTAAAATAACTTATTATATAATGAATCGTACTCTATAGGCCTTTATTTCACTTGAATCTCAACGTAACTCAATGAATAGCTGTAAAAAAGTTACTATTCAATTCAAATACATTGATATGTCATAAATCAGTCTCTAAAAGTGGTTATTTGCATAACATTGATCAATATGCTGTTAAAAAGATGTGTAATTGCGAATATTACATTAAAACTCAATCAGATGTCCCTAATAGATTACTATATATCAGTTCTCGGTTGAAATATATCGATATAGTAAATATTAATTATGTAATCAAAGTATTATGTTGAAATATCTTCATAAAGACAAGATTAAAGTTGAATTACTTATATTCTCTTCAAATACAATAAAAAGTAATTGAATACTCATATAATTGCTTGTATTCAGTTACAATAACTTATTATGCAATAAATCTTACTTAAACGATTGTATTTCGTTTGAATTCGACGTTAATGAAATGTATAGTGGAAAAAATATCACTATACAATTCAACTACATTGATATGTCATAAATTAGTCTCTAGAAGTGTCTATTCACTTAAAATAGTTTGACATACTGTCAAAAAGATGTGTTGTCAGGAGTATTACATGAAAACTTAGTCAGATATCCCTAAAAGATTACCAAAGTTTTGATTTCGGCAAAAATAAATTTATATAGCAAGTATCAGTTGCTTAATCAGGGTATTGTTTTAAAATGCCATGATATAGACAAGATCAAAGTCAAATTGCTTGTATTCTTTTAAAATATAAAAAATATTTATTGAATACTCGCACAATTACTTGTATTTAGCTAACTTAACTCATTATCCAATAAATTATACTCTAAATGCTTGTACTCCACTTGAATTCAACGTTAATACAATGAATATCGGTAAAAATATTATTATTCAATTCAAATATATTAATATATCATAATCAGTATCTAAAAGTGGTATTCGCTTAAACTTGATCGATATACTTTTAAAAAGATTTGTAATTGCCAATATTACCTTACAACGTAATCAAAATGTACCTAATAAATCATCAAATATCTATTTTCGGCTGAAATACATCGATATAGCAAATATTAGTCATGTAAACAGCGTATTATATTAAATGCCTTCATATAGATAAGATCAAAGTCAAATTTCTGGTATTCTCTTCAACTATATTAAATAATAATTAAATACACACATAAGGCTAGCATTCAGTTCAAATAATACTTTACATAATGAATCGTATTCTAAATACCTGTATTTCGCATGAATTCAACGTAATGCAATGAATAGCTATAAAAACGTCATTATTCTATTCAAATACATTGATATGCATAAATCAGTTTCTGAAAGTGTCTTTTCGCTTAAACCAGATCGATATACTGTCAAAAAGATAAGTAATTATCGGTATTAATTTAAAACACAATCAAATGTCCTTAATAGATCACCAAATACCTATTTTTGGCTCAAATATATCGATATAACAAATATTAGTCGTGTAATTAGCGTATTATATTAAAATGCTTTCATATAGACAAGATCAAAATCAAATTGCTTGCATTCTCTTCAAATATAATAACAAGTAATTAAATACCATATAATGGCTAGTATTCAGTTAAAATAACTTATTATGTAATGAATCGTACTCTAAATGCTTGTATTCCACTTGAATTCAACGTAATGCAACGAATAATTGTAAAAACATCATTATTCAATTCAAATACATTGATATGTCATAAATCTATATCTAAAAGTGCCTATTCTCCTAACATTAATCGATATACTATCAAAAAGATGTGTAATTACTAGTATTACGTTAAAACTCAATCAGATGTTCCTAATAGATCACCAAACATCTAGTTTCGGCTAAAATACATCGATATTGCAAATACTAGTTGCTTAATCAGAGTATTGTGTTAAAATGTCTTGATATAAACAAGATCAAAGTCAAATTGCTTGTATTATCTTCAAATACAATAAAAACTAATTTAATACTCGCACAATTGCTTCTATTCAGTTTAAATAACTTATTATGCAATGAATCATATTCTAAATGCTTGTTTTTCTCTTGAATTCAATGTTAGTGCAACGAATTGCTGTAAAAATGTCTCAATTAAATTAAAATACATTGATATGACAAAAGTCAGCCTCTAAACATGCCTATTCGCTTAAAATATATCAATATACTATTAAAAAAATATATTATTGCCGGTATTACATTAAAACACAATCAAATGTCCATAATAAATTGTAAAATATTAGTTTTGTGGCTGAAATACATCGACAAAGAAAATATTAATTGTGTAATCAGAATATTTCTTTAAAATATCTTCATATATACAAGATCAAATTTAAATTGCTTGTATTCTCTTCAAATACGATAAAAAATGAATGAATACTTGCATAATTGCTAGATTCAGTTAAATTAACCTATTTTGCATTGAATCGTTCTCTAAATGCTTGTATTCGGCATATATTAAATGTTAATGCAATGAATAGTTATAAAAAGTCACTTTTCATTTTAAATACATTGATATGTCATAAATCAGTTTTTAAAATGCCTAATAAGTTATAATAGATTGATACACTATGATAAAGTTGTGAAATTGTTCGTATCAAATTAAAACTCAATCATCTGTCCCTAATAGATCGTGAAAAATTTATTTTCAGCTAAAATACATCGACATGATAAGCCTTAGTTGTGTAATCAAAATGTTTTATTAAAATGCCCTCATATAGATATGATTAACATTGAATTACTTGTATAATCTTTAAATACAATAAAACGTTATTGAATACTTGTGTAATTGCTAGTATTCAGTTAAATAACTTATTATATAATGAATCGTACTCTATATGCCTGTATTTCACTTGAATTTCAACGTAATGTAATGAATAGCTGTAAAAAAGTCACTATTGAATTCAAATACATTGATATGTCATAAATCAGTCTCTAAAAGTGCCTATTCACATAATATTAATCGATATACTGTCAAAAAGATGTGTAATTACGGATATTACGTTAAAACTCAATCAGATGTCCCTAATAGATCGCCATATATCGGTTCTCGGCAGAAATATATCGATATAGCAAACATTAGTTGTGTAATCAAAGTATAATGTTGAATTATCTTCATAAAGACAAGATCAAAGTCGAATTGCTTATATTCTCTTCAAATGCAATAAAAAGTGATTGCATGCTCATTTAATTGCATGTATTAAGTTATAATAACTTATTAAGCAATGAATCTTACTTAAATTATTGTATTTCGCTTGAATTCGACGTTAAAGTAATGAATAGTGAAAAAAACGTCACTATGCAACTCAATTACATTGATATAACATAAGTTAGTCCCTAAAAGTGCCTATTCGCTTAAAATAGTTTGATATACTATCAAAAAGATGTGTTATTGCGAGTATTACATCAAAACTTAGATATCCCTAATAGATCACTAAATTTTTATTTTCGGCTAAAATAAATTGATATAGCAAGTATGAGTTACTTAATCAGGATATTATTTTAAAATGCCTTTACATAGACAAGATCAAAATCAAATTGCTTGTATTCCCTTAAAATACAATAAAAAATTATTCAATACTCGCACAATTGCTTGTGTTCAGCTAAAATAACTCATTATACAATAAACTGTACTATAAATGCTTCTACTCCACTTGAATTCAACGTTAATACAATAAATATCGGTAACTACTCAATTCAACTATATTGATATATCATAATCAGTCTCAAAAAGTGCCTATTCGCTTAAACGTGATCGATATACTTTTAAAAAGATGTGTAACTGCAAGTATTACCTTACAAGGTAATCAAATATCCCTAATAAATCGTCAAATATCTATTTTCAGCTGAAATATATCGATATAGCAAATATGACTCATGTAAACAGTGTATTACATTAAAATGTCTTCATATAGACATGATCAAAGTCAAATTGCTTGTATTCTCTTTAAATATATTAAAAAGTAATTAAATACTCATATAATGGCTAGCATTCAGTTAAAATAACATATTATATAATGAATCGTATCCTAAATACCTGTATTCCGCTTGAATTCAACGTGATGCAATCATTAGCTATAAAAGCGTCACTATTCTATTCAAATACATTGATATGCCATAAATCAGTTTCTAAAAGTGCTTTTTCGCTTAAACTAAATCGATATACTGTCAAAAGATGTGTAATTGACGGTATTAATTTAAAACGCAATCAAATGTCCCTAATAAATCGCCAAATACATTGATATAGCAAATATTAGTCGTGTAATCAGCTTATTATATTAAAATGCCTTCATATAGACAAGATCAAAGTCAAATTACTTGTATTCTCTTCAAATATAATAATAAGTAATTAAATATCATATAATGGCTAGCATTCAGTTAAAATAACTTATTATATAATGAATCGTACTTTAAATGCTTGTATTCCACTTGAATTCAACATAATGCAATGAATAGCAATAAAAACGTCACTACTCAATTCAAATACGTTGATATTTCATAAATCAGTATCTAAAAATGCCTATTAGCTTAACATTAATCGATATACTATCCAAATGATGTGTATTTGCTGGTATTACGTTAAAACTCAATTAGATGTCCCTAATAGATGACCAAACATCTGGATTCGGCTAAAATACATCGCTATTGCAAATATTATTTGCTTAATCAGAGTATTGTGTTAAAATGCCTTGATATAGACAAGATCAAAGTCATTGCTTGTATTCTCTTCAAATATAATAAAAAGTAATTGAATACTCGCACAATTGCTTGTATTCAGTTAAAATAATTTATTATGCAATGAATCATACTCTAAATGCTTGTTTTCCGCTTGAAATTCAATGTTAATGCAACGAATTGCTCTAAAAACATTTCTTTTATATTGAAATACATTATCAGCCTCTAAACGTGGCTATTCGCTTAAAATAGATCAATATACTTTTAAAAAAATATATTATTGTCGGTACTACATTAAAACACGATCACATGTCCCTAATAGATCGCAAAATATCTGTTTTCGGCTGAAATACATTGACATAGAAAATATTAGTTGTGTAATGAGAGTATTTCGTTAAAATATCCTCATATAGACAAGATCATATTTAAATTGCTAGTATTCTTTTCAAATACAATAAAAAGTAATTGAATACTCACACAATTGCTTGTATTCAATTAAAATAACTTATTATGCAATGAATCATACTATAAATGTTTGTTTTCCGCTTGAATTCAATGTAAGTGCAACGAATTGCTGTAAAAACGTCTCTATTATATTGAAATACGTTGATATGTCATAAGTCAGCCTTTAGTGAATACTCGTATAATATTAAAAAAATATATTATTGTCGGTATTACATTAAAACAAAATCAGATGTCCCTAATAGATCGTAAAATATCTGTTTTCGGCTGAAATACATCTATATAGAAAATATTAGTTGTGTAATCACAGTATTTCATTAAAATATCTTCATATAGACAAGATCAAATTTAAATTGCTTGTATTCTCTTCAAATATGATAAAAAGTGAGTGAATACTCATATAATTGCTAGTATTCAGTTAAAATAACTTATTTTGTATTGAATCATTCTCTAAATGGTTGTATTCAGCATATATTAAACGTTAATGCAATGAATGGTCATAAAAATGTTACTTTTCATTTCAAATACATTGATATATCATAAATCAGTTTTTAAAAATGCCCAATAAGTTATAATAGATTGATATACCATGAAAAAGTTGTGAAATTGTTCGTATCAAATTAAAAATCAATCATCTGTCCCTAATAGATCGTGAAATATTTGCTTTTAGCTAAAATACATCGACATGATAAGCATTAGTTGTGTAATCAAACTGTTTTGTTCAAATGCCCTCATACAGACATGATCAAAGTTGAATTACTTCTATAATCTTCAAATACAAAAAAATATTATTGAATACTTGTGTAATTGCTGGTATTCAGTTAAAATAACTTATTATATAATGAATCGTACTCTATATGCCTTTATTTCACTTGAATTTCAACGTAACACAATGAATAGCTTTAAAAAGTGATTTAATTCAAATACATTGATATATCATAAACCAGTCTCTAAAAGTGCCTATTCGCATAACATTGATCGATATACTATCAAAAAGAGGTGTAATTGCAGGTATTACATTTAAACTCAATCAGATGTCCCTAATAGATCGTCATATATCGGTTCTCAGCTGAAATATATTGATATAGCAAACATTAGTTGTAAAATCAAAGTATTATGTTGAAATATCTTTATAAAGACAAGATCAAATTCAAAATACTTATATTTTCTTCAAATATAATAAAAAGTGATTGAATACTCATATAATTGCTTGTATTCAGTTACAATAACTTATTATGCAATGAATTTTACTTAAACAATTGTATTCCGCTTGAATTCGACGTTAATGCAATGAATAGTGGTAAAAATATCACTATACAACTCAACTACATCGATATGTTATAAATTAGTCTCTAAAACTACCTATTTGCTTAAAATAGTTTGACATACTATCAAAAAGATGTGTTATTGTATACAATGAATATCGGTAAAAACATCACTATTCAATTCAAATATATTGATATATCATAATCAGTATCTAAAAGTGGCTATTCGCTTAAACTTGATCAATATACTTTTAAAAAGATTTGTAATTGCCAATATTACCTTACAACGTAATCAAACTGTCCCTAATAAATCGTCAAATATCTATTTTTGGCAGAAATACATCGATATAGCAAATATAAGTCATGTAAACAGCGTATTATTTTAAAATGCCTTCATATTGACAAAATCAAAGTCAAATTGCGGGTATTCTCTTCAAATATGTGAAAAAGGAATTAAATACTCATATAATGGCTAGCATTCAGTTAAAATAATAAATTATATAATGAATCGTATTTTAAATACCTGTATTCCGCTTGAATTCAACGTAATGCAATCAATAGCTATAAAAACGTTACAATTCTATTCAAATACATTTATATGCCATAAATCAGTTTCTAAAAGTGCCTTTTCGCTTAAACTAGATTGATATACTATCAAAAAGATGTGTAATTGCCGGTATTAATTTAAAACACAATCAAATGTCCCTAATAGATCGCCAAATACCTATTTTCAGCTCAAATAGATCGATATAACAAATATTAGTCGTGCAATTTTGCATGTATTCTATTCAAATATAATAACAAGTAATTAAATACCATATAATGGCTGACATTCAGTTAAAATAACTTATTATGTAATGAATCGTACTCTAAATGCTTGTATTCCACTTGAATTCAACGTAATGCAATGAATAGCTAAAAAAACGTCACTACTTAATTCAAATACCTTGATATATCAGAAATCAGTATCTAAAAGTGCCTATTAGCTAAACATTAATCGATATACTATCAAAATGATGTGTATTTGCTGGTATTACGTTAAAACTCAATTAAATGTCCCTAATAGATGACCAAACATCTGGTTTCGGCTAAAATACATCGATATTGCAAATATTAGTTGCTTAATCAGAGTATTGTGTTAAACTGCCTTAATATAAACAAGATCAAAGTTAAATTGCTTGTATTCTCTTCAAATATAATAAAAAGTAACTGAATACTCGTACAATTGCTTGTATTCAGTTAAAATAACTTATATACAATGAATCATACACTAAATGCTTGTTTTCCGCTTGAAATTCAATGTTAGTGCAACGAATTGCTCTAAAAACATTTCTTTTATATTGAAATACATTATCAGCCTCTAAACGTGGCTATTCGCTTAAAATAGATCAATATACTTTTAAAAAAATATATTATTGTCGGTATTACATTAAAACACGATCACATGTCCCTAATAGATCGTAAAATATCTGTTTTCGGCTGAAATACATCGATATAGAAAATATTAGTTGTATAATGAGAGTATTTCATTAAAATATCTTCATATAGACAAGATCAAATTTAAATTGCTAGTATTCTTTTCACATATGCTAAAAAGTGAGTGAATACTCATATAATTGCTAGTATTCAGTTAAAATAACTTATTTTGCATTGAATCATTCTCTAAATGGTTGTGTTCAGCATATATTAAACGTTAATGCAATGAATAGTTATAAAATGTTACTTTTCAATTCAAATACATTGATATGTCGTAAATCAGTCTTTGCAATTGCCTAATAAGTTATAATTGATTGATATACCATGAAAAAGTTGTGAAATTGTTCGTACCAAATTAAAATTCAATCATCTGTCCCTAATAGATAGTGAAAAATTTGCTTTCAACTAAAATACATCGACATGAGAAGCATTAGTTGTGTAATCAAAATGTTTTGTACAAATGCCCTCATATAGACATGATCAAAGTCGAATTACCTGTATAATCTTCATATACAATAAAATGTTATTGAATACTTGTGTAATTCCTAGTATTCAGTCAAAATAACTTATTATATAATGAATCGTACTATGTAGGCCTGTATTTCACTTGAATCTCAACGTAACCCAATGAAAAGTTGTAAAAAAGTCCCTATTCAATTCAAATACAATGATATGTCATAAATCAGTCTCTAAAAGGACCTATTCACATAACATTGATCGATATACTGTCAAAAAAGTTGTAATTGCGGGTATTACATTAAAACTCAATCAGATGTCCCTAATAGATCGCTATATATCAGTTCTCAGCTGAAATATATCGATATAGCAAACATTAGTTGTATAATCAAAGTATTATGTTGAAATTTCTTTATAAAGACAAGATCAAAGTCGAAATGCTTATATTTTCTTCAAATACAATAAAAGTGATTGAATACTCATATAATTGCTTGTATTCAGTTACAATAACTTATGAATCTTACTTAAACGATTGTATTCCGCTTGAATTCGACGTTAATGCAATGAATAGTGGTAAAAACATCTATACAATTCAACTACATTGATTTGTCATAAATTAGTCTCTAAAAGTGCCTATTCGCTTAAATAGTTTGACATACTGTCAAAAAGATGTGTTATTGCGAGTATTACATGAAAACTTAGTCAGATATCCCTAATAGATCACCAAATTTTTAATTTTGGCTAAAATAAATTGATATAGCAAGTATAAGTTGCTTAATCAGGGTATTGTTTTAAAATGCCTTGATATAGACAAGATCAAAATCAAATTACTTGTATTCTTTTGAAATACAATAAAAACTTATTCAATACTCGCACAATTGCTTGTATTCAGCTAAAATAACTCATTATGTAATAAATTATACTCTAAATGCTTGTACTCCACTTGAATTCAATATTAATACAATAAATATCAGTAAAAACATTATTCAATTCAAATATATTGATATAACATAATCAGTATCTAAAAGTGTGCATTCGTTTAAACTTGATCGATATACTTTTAAAAAGATGTGTAATTGCCAATATTACCTTACAATGTAATCAAAATGTCCCTAATAAATCGTCAAATATCTATTTTCGGCTGAAATACATCGATATAACAAATATTAGTCATGTAAACAACGTATTATATTAAAATGTCTTCATATAGAAAAGTCAAAGTCAAATTGCAGGTATTCTCCTCAAATAGGTGAAAAAGTAATTAAATACTCATATAATGGCTAGCATTCAGTTAAAATAACATATTATATAATGAATCGTATTCTAAATACTTGTATTCCGCTTGAATTCAATGTGATGCAATCAATAGCTATAAAAACGTCACTATTCTATTCAAAAAGATGTGTAATTGCCGGTATTAATTTAAAACACAATCAAATGTTCCTAATAGATCACCAAATACCTATTTTCGGCTTAAATACATCGATATAGCAAATATTAGTCGTGCAATTTTGCATGTATTCTCTTCAAATATAATAACAAGTAATTAAATACCATATAATGGCTGACATACAGTTAAAATAACTTTTTATGTAATGAATCGTACTCTAAATGCTTGTATTCCACTTGAATTTAACGTAATGCAATGAATAGCTGTAAAAACGTCACTACTCAATTCAAATACATTGATATATCATAAATCAGTATCTAAAAGTGCCTATTTGCTTAACATTAATCGATATACTATCAAAATGATGTGTATTTGCTGGTATTATGTTAAAATTCAATTAGATGTCCCTAATAGATAACCAAACATCTGGTTTCGGCTAAAATACATTGATATTGAAAATATTAGTTGTTTAATCAGAGTATTTTATTAAAATGCCTTGATATAGATAAGATCAAAGTCAAATTGCTTGTATTCTCTTCAAATACAATAAAAAGTAATTGAATACTTGCACAATTGCTTGTATTCAGTTAAAATAACTTATTATGCAATGAATCATACCCTAAATGCTTGTTGTCCGCTTGAATTCAATGTTAGTGCAACAAATTGCTGTAAAAATGTCTCTATTATATTGAAATACATTAAAACACGATCAGACGTCCCTAATAGATCGTAAAATATCTATGTTCGCTTCAAATAAATCGATATAGAAAATATTAGTTGTGTAATCAGAGTATTTCATTAAAATATCTTCATATAGACAAGATCAAATTTAAAATTCTTGTATTCTCTTCAAATATGATAGAAAGTGAGTGAATACTCATATAATTGCTAGTATTTAGTTAAAAAAACTTATTTTGCATTGAATCATTTTCTAAATGGTTGTATTCAGCATATATTAAACGTTAATGCAATGAATAGTTATAAAAATATTACTTTTCATTTCAAATACATTGATATATCATAAATCTGTCTTTAAAAATGCCTAATAAGTTATAATACATTGATATACCATGCAAAAGTTGTGAAATTGTTCGTATCAAGTTAAAAATCAATCTTCAATCCCTGATAGAATGTGAAATATTTGCTTTCAGCTAAAATACATCGACATGAGAAGCATTAGTTGTTTAATCAAAATGTTTTGTTCAAATGCCATCATATAGACATGACCAAAGTCGAATTACTTGTATAATCTTCAAATACAATAAAATGTTATTGAATGCTTGTGTAATCCTAGTATTCAATTAAAATAACTTATTATATAATGAATCGTACTCTATATGCCTTTATTTCACTTGAATTTCAACGTAACACAATGAATAGCTGTAAAAAGTCACTATTTAATTCAAATACATTGATATATTATAAATCAGTCTCTAAAAGAGCCTATTCGCATAACATTGATCGACATACTGTCAAAAAAAGATGTAATTGCGGGTATTACATTTAAACTCAATCAGATGTCCCTAATAGATCGCCATATATCGGTTCTCAACTGAAATATATCGCTATAGCAAAGATTAATTGTATAATCAAAGTATTATGTTGAAATTTCTTTATAATGACAAGATCAAAGTCGAATTGCTTATATTCTCTTCAAATACAATAAAAAGTGATTGAATACTCAAATAATTACTTGTATTCGGTTACAATAACTTATTATGCAATTAATCTTACTTAAACGATTGTATTCCGCTTGAATTCGACGTTAATGCAATGAATAGTGGTAAAAATGTCACTATACAATTTAACTATATTGATATGTTATAAATTAGTCTCTAAAAGTGTCTATTCACGTAAAATAGTTTGAGATACTTTCGAAAAGATGTATTATTGCGAGTAATACATGAAAACTTAGTCAGATATCCCTAATAGATCACCAAATTTTTGTTTTCGGCTAAAATAAATTGATATAGCAAGTATCAGTTGCTTAATTAGGATATTGTTTTAAAATGCTTTACTATAGACAAGATCAAAGTCAAATTGCTTGTATTTTCTTAAAATACAATAAAAACTTATTGAATATTCGCACAATTGTTTGTGTTCAGCTAAAATAACTCATTATGCAACAAATTGTACTATAAATGCTTCTACTCCACTTGAATTCAACGTTAATACAATGATTATCCGTAAAAATATCACTATTCAATTCAACTATATTGATATATCATAATCAGTATCTAAAAGTGTGCATTCGCTTAAACTTGATCGATATAATTTTCAAAAAATGTGTAATTGCCAATATTACCTTACAACGTAATCAAAATGTCTCTAATAAATCGTCAAATATCTATTTTCGGCTGAAATACATTGATATAGCAAATATTAGTTATGTAAACAACGTATTATTTTAAAATCCCTTCATATTGACAAGATCAAAGTCAAATTACAGGTATTCTCTTCAAATATGTGAAAAAGAAAATTAAATACTCATATAATGTCTAGCATTCAGTTAAAATAACATATTATATAATGAATCGTATTTTAAATACCTGTATTCCGCTTGAATTCAACGTGATGCAATCAATAGCTATAAAAATATTACAATTCTATTCAAATGCATTTATATGCCATAAATCAGTTTCTAAAAGTGCCTTTTCGCTTAAACTAGATCGATATACTATTAAAAAGATGTGTAATTGCCGGTATTAATTTAAAACGCAATCAAATGTCCCTAATAGATCGCCAAATACCAATTTTCGGCTCAAATAGATCGATATAGCAAATATTAGTCGTGCAATTTTGCATGTATTCTCTTCAAATATAATAACAAGTAATTAAATACCATATAATGGCTGGCATTCAGTTAAAATAACTTATTATGTAATGAATCGTACTCTAAATACTTGTATTCCACTTGAATTCAACGTAATGCAATGAATAGCTGTAAAAACATCACTACTCAATTCAAATACGTTGATATATCAGAAATCAGTATCTAAAAGTGCCTATTAGCTTAACATTAATCGATATACTATCAAAATGATGTGCTTTTGCTGGTATTACGTTAAAACTTAATTAGATGTCCCTAATAGATGATCAAACATCTGGTTTCGGCTAAAATACATCGATATTGCAAATATTAGTTTCTTAATCAGAGTATTGTGTTAGCCTTGATATAGACAAGATCAAAGTCAAATTGCTTGTATTCTCTTCAAATACAATAAAAAGTAATTGAATACTCGCACATTTGCTTGTATTCAGTTAAAATAACTTATTATGCAATGAATCATTCTCTAAATGCTTGTTTTCCGCTTGAAATTCAATATTAATGCAACGAATTGCTCTAAAAACATTTTTTTTATATTGAAATACATTATCAGCCTCAAAACGTGGCTATTCGCTTAAAATAGATCAATATACTTTTAAAAAAATATATTATTGCCGGTATTACATTGAAACACGATCACATGTCCCTAATAGATCATAAAATATATGTTTTCGACTGAAATACATCGATATAGAAAATATTAGTTGTGTAATGAGAGTATTTCATTAAAATATCCTCATATAGACAAGATCATATTAAATTGCTTGTATTCTTTTCAAATATGATAAAAACTGAGTGAATACTCATATAATTGCTAGTATTCAGTTAAAATAACTTATTTTGCATTGAATCATTCTCTATAGGGACTTTTTTACAACTTTTCAATGGGTTACGTTGAAATTCAAGTGAAATACAGGCCTATAGAGTACGATTCATTATATAATAAGTTATTTTAACTGAATCCGAGCAATTACACAAGTATTCAATAACATTTTATTGTATATGAAGATTATACAAGTAATTCGACTTTGATCATGTCTATATGAGGGCATTTGAACAAAACATTTTGATTACACAATTAATGCATCTCATGTCGATGTATTTTAGCTGAAAGCAAATATTTCACGATCTATTAGAGACAGATGATTGAATTTTAATTTGATACGAACAATTTCACAACTTTTTCATGGTTATCAATCTATTATAACTTATTACGCATTTTTGAAAACTGATTTACGACATATCAATGTTCTTGAAATGAAAAGTAACATTTTTATAACTATTCATTGCATTAACGTTTAATATATGCAGAACACAAAAGTTGTAATTACGGGTACTACATTAAAACTCAATCAGATGTCCCTAATAGATCGCTATATATCGGTTCTCAGCTGAAATATGTCGATATAGCAAACAATAGTTGTATAATCAAAGTATTATGCTGAAATTTCTTTATAAAGACATGATTAAAGTCGAAATGCTTATATTTTCTTCAAATACAATAAAAGTGTTTGAATACACATATAATTGTTTGTATTCAGTTACAATAACTTATTATGCA
>KZ452008.1:964547-999496 GCA_002786265.1 Apostasia shenzhenica | reverse complement strand
GCCAAATCAGTTTCTAAAATTGCCTTTTCGCTTAAACTAGATCAATATACTATCAAAAAGATGTGCAATTGCCGGTATTAATTTAAAACGCAATCAAATGTCCCTAATAGATCGCCAAATATCTATTTTCGGATCAAATATATCGCTATAGCAAATATTAGTCGTGCAAATTTGCATGTATTCTCTTCAAATACAATAACAAGTAATTAAATACCATATAATAGCTGGCATTTAGTTAAAATAACTTATTATGTAATGAATCGTACTCTAAATGCTTGTATTCCACTTGAATTCAACGTAATGCAATGAATAGCAATAAAAACGTCACTACTCAATTCAAATACGTTGATATTTCATAAATCAGTATCTAAAAATGCCTATTAGCTTAACATTAATCGATATACTATCAAAATAATGTGTATTTGCTGGTATTATGTTAAAACTCAATTAGATGTCCCTAATAGATGACCAAACATCTGGATTTGGCTAAAATACATCGCTATTGCAAATATTATTTGCTTAATCAGAGTATTGTGTTAAAATGCCTTGATATAGACAAGATCAAAGTCAAATTGCTTGTATTCTCTTCAAATATAATAAAAAGTAATTGAATACTCGCACAATTGCTTGTATTCAGTTAAAATAATTTATTATGCAATGAATCATACTTTAAAAGCTTGTTTTTAGCTTAAATTCAATGTTAGTGCAACGAATTGCAGTAAAAACGTTTCTATTATATTTAAATACATTGTCAGCCTCTAAACGTGCCTATTCGCTTAAAATAGATTAATATACTTTTAAAAAAATATATTATTGCCGGTATTACATTAAAACACGATCAGATGTCCCTAATAGATCGTAAAATATTTATTTTCGGCTGAAATACAACGATATAGAAAAATATTAGTTGTGTAATCAGAGTATTTCATTAAAATATATTCATATAGACAATATCAAATTTAAATTGCTTCTATTCTTTTCAAATATGATAAAAAGTGAGTGAATACTCATATAATTGCTGGTATTCAGTTAAAATAACTTATTTTGCATTGAATCATTCTCTAAATGGTTGTATTTAGCATATATTAAACGTTAATGCAATGAATAGTTATAAAAATATAACTTTTCATTTCAAATACATTGATATGTCGTAAATCAGTCTTTACCAATGCCTAATAAGTTATAATAGATTAATATACCATGAAAAAGTTGTGAAATTGTTCGCATCAAATTAAAATTCAATCATCTGTCCCTAATAGATTGTGAAATATTTGCTTTCAGCTACAATACATCGACATAACAAGCATTAGTGGTGTAATCAAAATGTTTTGTTCAAATGCCCTCATATAGACATGATCAAAGTCGAATTACTTGTATAATCTTCAAATATAATAAAATGTTATTCAATACTTGCGTAATTGCTAGTATTCAGTTAAAATAACTTATTATATAATAAATCGTACTCTATATGCCTGTATTTCACTTGAATTTCAACGTAACGCAATGTAAAGTTGTAAAAAAGTCACTATTCAATTCAAATACATTGATATGTCATAAATCAGTCTCTAAAAGGGCATATTCGCATAACATTGATCGATATACTATCAAAAAAAGTTGTAATTGCGGGTATTACATTAAAACTCAATCATATGTCCCTAATAGATCGCTATATATCGGTTCTCAGCTGAAATATATCGATATAGCAAATATTAGTTGTATAATCAAAGTATTATGCTGAAATTTCTTTATAAAGACAAGATCAAAGTCGAAATGCTTATATTTTCTTCAAATACAATAAAAGTGATTGAATACTCATATAATTGCTTGTATTCAATTACAATAACTTATTATGTAATGAATCTTATTTAAACAATTGTATTCCGCTTGAATTCGACATTAATGCAATGAATAGTGGTAAAAACATCACTATACAATTCAACTACAATGATTTATCATAAATTAGTCTCTAAAAGTGCCTATTCATTTAAATAGTTGGACATACTGTCGAAAAGATGTGTTATTGCGAGTATTATATGAAAACTTAGTCAGATATCCCTAATAGATCACCAAATTTTTAATTTTGGCTAAAATAAATTGATATAGCAAGTATAAGTTGCTTAATCAGGGTACTATTTTAAAATACCTTGATATAGACAAAATCAAAATCAAATTACTTGTATTCTTTTGAAATACAATACAAACTTATTCAACACTCCCACAATTGCTTGTATTCAACTAAAATAACACATTATGTAATAAATTATACTCTAAATGCTTGTACTCCACTTGAATTCAATGTTAATCTAATAAATATTGGTAAAAACATCACTATTCAATTCAAATATATTGATATATCATAATCAGTATCTAAAAGTATGTATTCGCTTAAACTTGATCGATATACTTTTAAAAAAAATTGTAATTGCCAATATTACCTTACAACGTAATCAAAATGTCCTAAATAAATCGTCAAATATCTATTTTCGGCTGAAATACATCGATATAGCAAATGTTAGTCATGTAAACAGCATATTATATTAAAATGCCTTCATAAAAACAAGATCAAAGTCAAATTGCTGGTATTCTCCTCAAATATGTGAAAAAGTAATATTACGCTAAATTGCTAGCATTCAGTTAAAATAACATATTATATAATGAATCGTATTCTAAATACCTATATTACGCTTGAATTCAACATGATGCAATCAATAGCTATAAAAACGTCACTATTTTATTCAAATACATTGATATGCCGTAAATCAGTTTCTAAAAGTACCTTTTCGCTTAAACTAGATCGATATACTGTCAAAAAGATGTGTAATTGCGGTACTAATTTAAAATGAAATCAAATGTCCCTAATAAATCGCCAAATACTTATTTTCGGCTCAAATACATTGATATAGCAATTATTAGTCGTGCAATTTTACATGTATTCTCTTCAAATATAATAACAAGTAATTAAATACCATATAATGGCTAGCATTCAGGTAAAATAACTAATTATGTAATAAATTGTACTTTAAATGTATTAAATTGAAATACATTGATATGTCATAAGTCAGCATCTAAACGTGCCTATTCGCTTATAATAGATCAATATACTATTAAAAAATATATTATTGCTGGTATTACATTAAAACACAATCAGATGTCTCTAATAGACTATAAAATAATTATTTTCAGCTGAAATACATCGATATAGAAAATATTAGTTGTGTAGTTAGAGTATTTCAATAAAATATCTTCATATAGACAAGATCAAATTTAAATTGCTTGTATTCTTTTCAAATACGATAAAAAGTGAATGAATACTCATGTAATTGCTAGTATTCAGTTAAAATAACTTATTTTGTATTGAATTGATCACTAAATGCTTGTATTCGGTATATATTAAACGTTAACGCAATGAACAGTTATAAAAATGTCACATTTCATTTCAAATGCATTGATATATCATAAATCAGTCTTTAAAAATGCTAATAAGTTATAATAGATTGATATACTATGAAAAAGTTATGAAATTGTTCGAATCAAATTAAAACTCAATCATTTATCCCTAATAGATCATGAAATATTTGCTTTCAGCTAAAATGCAACCTTCAAATACAATAAAACGTTATTGAATACTTGTGTAATTGCTAGTATTCAGTTAAAATAACTTATTATATAATGAATCGTACTCTATATGCCTTTATTTCACTTGAATTTCAACGTAACGCAATGAATGGCTATTAAAAAATTACTATTCAATTCAAATACTTTGATATGTCATAAATCAATATCTAAAAGTACTTATTCATATAACATTGATTGATATACTGTTAAAAAGAGATGTAATTGCGGATATTACATTAAAACTCAATCAGATGTTCCTAATAGATTGTCATATATCGATTCTCGGCTGAAATATATTGATATAGCAAACATTAGTTGTATAATCAAAGTATTATGTTGAAATATCTTCATAAAGATAAAATCAAAGTCGAATTGCTTATATTCTCTTCAAATACAATAAAAAGTTATTGAATACTCATATAATTGCTTGTATTCAGTTACAATAACTTATTATGCATTAAATCTTACTTAAACGATTATATTTCGCTTGAATTCGATGTTAATGCAATGAATAGTGGTAAAAATATCTCTATACAATTCAACTAGTTGTGTAATCAAAATGGTTTATTAAAATGCCCTCATATAGACATGAAAAAAAAGAATGCCCTCATATAGACATGATCAAAGTCGAATTACTTATATAATCTTCAAATATAATAAAACGTTATTGAATACTTGTGTAATTACTAGTATTCAGTTAAAATAACTTATTATGTAATGAATCGTACTTTATATGCCTGTATTTCACTAGAATTTCAACGTAACGCAATGAATAGTTGTAAAAAATTACTATTTAATTCAAATACATTGATATGTCATAAATAAATGTCTAAAAGTGCATATTCGCATAACATTGATCGATATACTGTAAAAAAGATATATAATTGTGGGTATTACATTAAAACTCAATCAGATGTCCCTAATAGATCGTCATATATCGATTCTCGGCTGAAATATATCGATATAGCAAACTGTAGTTGTGTAATCAAAGTATTATGTTGCAATATCTTCATAAAGATAAGATCAAAGTCGAATTGCTTATATTCTCTTCAACTACAATAAAAAGTAATTGAATACTCATATAATTGCTTGTAATTAGTTACAATAACTTATTATGCAATGAATCTTTCTTAAACGATTGTATTCCGCTTGAATTCGATGTTAATGCAATGAATAGTGGTAAATATGTCACTTACAATTCAACTACATTGATATGTCATAAATTAGTCTCTAAAAGTGTCTATTCGCTTAAAATAGTTTAACATACTGTTAAAAAGATATGTTATTGCAAGTATTACATGAAAACTTAGTCAGATATCTCTAATAGATCACCAAATTTTTGTTTTCTGCTAAACTAATTTGATATTGCAAATATAAGTTGCTTAACTAGGGTATTGTTTTAAATGTCTTGATATAGACAAGATCAAAGTCAAATTACTTGTATTTTCTTAAAATACAATAAAAAACTTATTGAATACTCGCACAATTGCTTGTATTCAGCTAAAATAACTCATTATGCAATAAATTATACTCTAAATACTTGTACTCTACTTGAATTCAACGTTAACACAATTAATATCGGTAAAAATGTCACTATTCAATTCAAATATATCATAATCAGTCTCTAAAAGTACCTATTCGCTTAAACTTGATCGATATATACTTTTAAAAAGAAGTGTAATTGCCGGTATTACCTTACAACAAAGTACAATGAATAGCTGTAAAAAAGTCACTATTCAATTCAAATACATGAAGGCATTTTAACATAATACATTTATTACACGTGTATTTGGCATATATTAAACGTTAATGCAATGAATTGTTATAAAAAAGTCACTTTTTATTTAAAATATATTGATATGTCATAAATCAGTCTTTAAAAATACCTAATAAGTTATAATAGATTGATATACTATGAAAAGTTGTGAAATTATTCGTATCAAATTAAAACTCAATCATCTGTCTCTACTAGATCGCCAAATATTTATTTTTAGCTAAAATACATCGACATGATAAGCATTAGTTGTGTAATCAAATTGTTTTGTTAAAATGCCCTCATGTAGATAAGATCAAAATTAAATTATTTGTATAATCTTAAAATACAACAAAACGTTATTGAATACTTGTGTAATTGCTAGTATTCAGTTAAAATAATTTATTATGTAATGAATCAAACTCCATATGCCTGTATTTCACTTGAATTTCAACGTAATGTAATGAATAGTTGTAAAACATTAGTCTCTATTCAAATAATGTCATAAGTCAATCTCTAAAAGTACTTATTTGCTTAACATTGATCGATATACTGTCAAAAATATGTGTAATTGCGGGTACTACATTAAAACTCAATCAGATGTCCCCAATAGATCTTCAAATATCAGTTTTCGATTGAAATCTATTGATATATAAAATATTAGTTGTGTAATCAAAATATTATGTTGAAATATCTTCATAAAGACAAGATCAAAGTCGAATTACTTATATTCTCTTCAAATATAATAAAAATTGATTGAATACTCATATAATTGCGTGTATTCAGCTACAATAACTTATTATGTAATGAATCTTACTTAAACTATTGTATTCTGCTTGAATTTGATGTTAATGCAATGAATAGTTGTAAAAATATCACTATACAATTCAACTACATCGACATATCAAAAATTAGTCTTTGAAAGTGCCTATTCGCTTAAAATAATTTGACATATTATCAAAAAAATGTGTTATTGCATATATTACATGAAAACTTAGTCAGATATCCCGAATAGATCACCCAATTTCTGTTTTCGATTAAAACAAATTGATATAACAAGTATTAATTGCTTAATCAGAGTATGTTTTAAAATGCCTTGATATAGATAAAATCAAAATTAAATTATTTTTATTCTCTTAAAATATAGTAAAAACTTATTGAATACTTGCACAATTGCTTGTATTCAGCTAAAATAACTTATTATATAATGAATTGTACTCTAAATGCTTCTACTCCACTTGAATTCAACATTAATACAATGAATACCGGAAAAAATATCACTATTCAGTTCAAATATATTGATATATCATAAATCAGTCTCTAAAAGTGTCTTTGCTTAAACTAGATCGATATACTATTAAAAAGATGTGTAATTGTCGGTATTACATTAAAACGCAATCAAATGTCCCTAATAGATCGTCAAATATCTATTTCCGGCTAAAATATATCAATATAACAAATATTACTGGTGTAATCAATGTATTATATTAAAATATCTTCATATAGATAAGACCAAAGTCAAATTGCTTGTATTCTCTTCAAATATAATAAAAAGTGATTGAATACCCATATAATGGCTAGCATTCAGTTACAATAACTTATTATGTAATGAATCGCACTCTAAATGCTTGTATTCCACTTGAATTCAACGTAATGCAATGAATAGGTGCAAAATCATCACTATACAACTCAAATACATTGATGTCATAATACTATTAAAACTCCATCAAATGTCCCTAATAGATAGCCAAATATCGGTATTCAATTGAAATGCATTGATATAACAAATATTAGTTGTGTAATCACTAAATTATTTTATAATTACTAGTATTCAGTTAAAGCATATTAATATAAATTGAATTAATCACTACATCAAGCTATTTTGTTAAAGCACGTTGCTACAGTAGTGAATAGCTAGAAAATTTTTAATATTTTACTAAAATATCTTGATATATAACAAATCAATATTATAATTATAATACTCTATTCAAATGTAATTAAAGATCATCAAATAATTGCATAATTAGAAATATTTTACTAAAAAACTTTTTTTTATTGTAACTAAAAGACTTTATTTGTAAAGAATTGGTATCTAAATATGTCTTCAGTTTAAATTCATTGATATAATAATGTATAGTTATAGCATTAACAATATTCAGATATCCCCAAATAATTGTATTATTACAATTGTTCAGTTGAAATAATTTAATATGTAAAAAATTAGTATCTAAATATGTGTATTTAGCTTAAACTCGTAAATAAAGTAATAAATAATTGTGGTATTGTTAGTGTTCTATTAAAATACTTTGACATATAATGAATTTGTCTCTACTTGTTTGGTTTGAGCTTTTTTTTAGACAAGAAAAAAATATTTTATTTTTAAAGTTTAATGAGAGAGAAATTTATTTTTATATTAGAAAGTGTGTAAAATGTGAAATACTTTAAATTTTAATATTCATATTTGCTTTAGATGTGAAATAAAGTTAATTTTTATAGTTAAAATTTGTGTTGGGCAAAAAATCTGACTCCAACCAAATAAGGCCTAAAAATATATATATTTAGGAAAAATATATCTTTATATCTTCAAATACTTGTGTAATTCCTAATATTTAATTAAAATAATATAATATATATCGAATTGATCTTTAAATATAAGTATTTTTATCGTCTTCACATACTTGTGTAATTCCTAATATTTAATTAAAATAATATAATATATATCGAATTGATCTTTAAATATAAGTATTTTTATAAATTTTTGAAATATCAATGAATAGTTATAAAATTATAATTATTTTATTGAAATAATTGATATGTGATGAATGAATGCCGAAATGCTAATATTTTATTTAAATATCTTAAAATTATATTGAAAAACTATATAATTATAAGTATTTGATTAAAATAATTTGATATATGATAAACAAATTTCTAAAAGCATGTATTTAATTGAAAAACTTTGATATACTATAAAATAGTTATATAATTACTAATATTTTATTAAATAATTGTATATCATCAATTAAAAAAACCCTGATATGTTATTAAATAAAAAACCTTGATATGTCATTAAATAATTTTATAATTATTAATATTCAATTAAACTATTATGATTTTATTGAATCAATCTTTAAAGGCATATGTTTAATTGAAATACATTGATATATCAATGAACAGTTATAAAATTATTTATATTCTATTGAAATATTTTAATATGTAATAATTTGATGTTTAAATATTTATATTCTATTTACATACAATAAAATGACATTGAAAAGTTGTTAAATAATAAATATTTAGTTAAGAAAGCTTGATATATAACTAGTCAGTATCTAAATGCAAATATATAGTATAAATTCATCGAAATAGTTATGATAGATGTATAATTATCTGTGTTCAGTTAAAATATATCGATATATTATGAATGAATCTCTAAAAGCATATATTTAATTAAAATATATTGATACATCATTATATTATTGTATAATTATTAGTGTTTATATAAAATATATCGATATAGTAATAAATAATTGTGACATTGCTAGTGCTGAGTTAAAATACGTTAATATCTAATAATCCAGTCTTGAAAAGCATGTATTTTGCTGTTTGTTGGTCAAGTTCGCTTTGGGTCTCAAATGTTGGCCCGATAATTATAAAGATTTGCATCAGCAGTTCACCCACATTTGCACCCAAAGGCTTGTCATGAGTCATAATGATAAAAGAGCCATGCCTTTCTAGGCTCCCAGCTGCTGGAAAATTTATTGGGTTCGGATGCCCCCGCCACGTCACATTTTCGGACCTACCTATAACAAGTACTTTTAACTATAGGTGCTTGTTATAGAGATTTCTATAACAAGCACCTATAATAAGCACAATTTTTAGATTTCTATAACAAGAAGTTTTAATTTTATAACAAGTACATTTATACTTATACCAAACAGGTTCGAAAATGTGCTTGTTATGGGATATTCGAACCCAAGTTTTCTTCAGCTGCTGGTGCAGAATGCTGGGCCAATGGAAATTATGGAATCTGGGGGTGAGACACCGGCGGGGGAGCGTAGCACAACACCTCGTGGTCCAGTCACCGTCGTCAATAGTTGTGTTCGTATAAAAGATTCCTCGCCGCTCGTCGCTCTCGTCGCGATTTTCTCGCCGTAGGGAAGAAGAAAAAGAGGCAAGCGACTAACCGAGAAGGAGAAGCAATCCCGTCTGAAGCAATCGATTTTAGATCTCGAGGCAAGAAATCTTCTCTCTCCCCTCTCTCTCTCTCTCCAGCCGCCTATTTAGTTGGATGCTCGTCGATCTGTCTTCCTATCTGCATAGTGAAAGCGATTCTTCAAGTGTATAAATCGGATCTAGTTGGAGCTTTGATAGACCTGTGATGATCGCTCGATGCGCGTGCATCGTTAATAACTCTACTCAACTTCCGATCGAGTTTGAAATCATTGTCTTTTGTTTTGGGATGATCGATCGGAGCATGGAAATCGAAGTTGATTCCTGGTAACCCTTTTAAAGGATATTGATTTGTGTTACATCTCAATCCGCGCCGCCTCATTTGGAATGTACACGTGGAAGCTTGCATGACGTCGACATCATAAGCCTTCAGCGGTGAACAAGGAAGATACCATGCCAAACAGCAAGTGTCGAAGAGACCAAGCCGAAAGGATCACATCGAATTGACAGACGACATGTGAGGTACGGAGGACCATGCCGCTTTTAAAGAGTTATGGTCCTCCCCGCTGCTCAGATAGTACTGTCCGTACACCTGACAGCTGAGGTCATGGCGTGACCGCCTAGCAGGTATTGCTGGTCTGATACCAGAGATGAATCTCATCCCGTTGAAGTAGCCCTACAGATTAGATTAGAGTATAAAAATCGCATTGTAACAAGAAAAGGGGATTTTTTTTTTGTTTCCCTCAAGTTCTCAATTCCCTTTCTGACTGTAATTTCATCGCTTTACATTAGTGAAAACGTTTGAAGCCTTCTCGAAAGGAGCCGTAATTTTTCCTCTAAACTCTTTTTGTTCTTCTGGTTGTTTTCTTGTCACAATAATTTGGTGCCCTCACGTAGGATCTAGCCTGATCCCTTCAACCACCCATGGAAGACACTAATGGCAAAAACCACTCACTACCTGGTGGACAACAAGCAGCGCACCTGCCCTAGAACAATCCTGCAGCAAACGACCGACAGCTCCAAATCTTGACGAACGCAGTGGCCAAACTTTTCCAGACGATGAACACCTTTCTCGCCAACTTTCCAGCTCTCCTTCAGCAGTAGAGGCCTCTCCCTCTAGCTCTCCCTCTCGAAAGCCCACTTCCACCTCCAAGCGCGGAGCGCCTTGAACTGCCCCTCGAAGAGGGCAACACCCACGCTGCCGCTGAAAGCCGACCCGAGGTATATCCTCCGGCCCCCCTGTGGATACAATCTTCTCGCCCGCCATAATGGCGGCGCAGACGCCTCGCGCCTGCAAGGCCCCCAAGATCGGCGATTATGACGGCCTCACCGACCCACCCCATCACGTGAAGCGCTTCGAGAACGCCCTGGCGACGAGCGATCCTATCTCAGACGCTACAAGTGCCGCCTGTTCCGGAATACTCTGATGGGCCTGGCGCTGGACTGGCTCGACGAAATCCCCCAAGGTTCCGTCCAAAACTTTCAGCAATTTTTCGAGCAGTTCTGCACCAGATTAGGAACATCGAGGATCACGTCCCGAACAATCCACAAGCTTTAGCAGATAAGGCAGGCCCCTGACGAGTCCCTGCACAACTACGTGGATCGGTTCTCCAAGATGAACGCGGAGACAAAAGACACTACCAACGACAGATCAACTATGATCTTCATCCATAGTATTTTACCGGGGGAGTTATACGACTTCTTTGTCGACGACATGCCGAAGACACTGATGGAGGCATGGCCCTGAGCCGAAAAGAGAATCCATCTGGAGGACGCGAAGGCCCTAAAGTTAAAAACCAAGAAGGATGATGCGTCGTCCCAAGACAAGAAGGGTGAGACCCCGAAGACAGAATCCAGCACTCCCAGGAGAAACTTTTAAGATCGGAAGTTTCTCCCATCTCACGGGAAGCACAAGTTCGAGGGTAACTCCTCGCGTCCTCCAACACCGGTCTACGTCATTGAGGAAATATTCTCAATCCTCAGCGACAAGGGGTTCATCAAGAGCCGTGGCGAGCGCCAGTCACCTCAACCCGGCGAGGATCCTACAAAGTTTTGCAAGTTTTACCAGCGCTACGGTCATTTCCTCTTCGAGTGTCGCTCTTTTCGGGCACTCGTCAACGAGTATATAGAGAATAGCTACCTCACCGGCTATAAGAAGATAGATGGGCTGCCGTCGAAAGTGGCACATGCGTTTTTCCCTCATGACGAGCCTCCAACAGTCCCTCCTTCGGCCCCAGCGACGTCGAAAGCTAACGGCAAGAAGGCCATCCTGTCAATCTTCGGCTATGACTGCAACCTCCGGGCTCGAAGATGCCGAGAGGTATGCGCCATCGAATCCCCCTCATTTTTGCCTAACAGTGTCTTCACTGTAGGCGACCTTCCTCAAGAGGGCCCCAAGAAGTAAGTGAAATCGGAGCCTGTGATGTCCACCGGACCCTAGTCGACACCGATAGTTCGATCGACATACTATATCTCCGCACCTTCAGCGAAATGGGCGTCGATCAGCGTAAACCTCTCCCTCCTTCCATGACCATCTCTAGCTTCTCCGGCGACATCTACCGGCCCGCAGGCTATGCCATCATGCGTGTCGCTCTCGAAGAGGGGCCCAGGAAGTAAGTGAAAGAAATCGACTTCATCATCATGGATGCCCCCTCCGGCTATGGCTGGGTACTCAATAATGAGCTTCGTTGACGCCTTTTCAGGATACCATCATATCCGAATGACGGAGGATGACGAAAAGCATACCTCATTCATAACCGGTCAAGGAATTTTTTTGCTATAATGAGCCTTTCGGCTTGAAGAACGCGGATGCGACCTACCAGTACCAGCGGATGATTGATACTGTATTCAAAAAACAAAAAGGGTGGAACATAGAAGCCTACGTCAACGACATACTAATTAAGAGCAAAGATAAGGAGCAGCACATCGATGACCTCCGCGAAACATTAGACACCTGCCGAGCCTACAACATCAAACTCAAGCCCCTCAAGAGCATTTTCGACGCAGCATACGGCAGGTTCCTGGGCAACTGGTGTCGGCCAGAGGCATTGAGGCGAACCCCGAGAAGATATAGGCTATTCAAGAAATGACGCCTCCTCGAACAATCGAAGACATACAAAAACTAAACGGAAGGATCACAGCACTCAGCAGATTCATATCAAGATCCGACGAGTGCTTCCTACCTTTCTTCAAGATCCTTTGGGGGGAGCACCTGACGTGGAATGAGGATTGCTGAAGAGCCTTCGAATCATTAAAAGAATACCTTTTGTTGCCGCCGTTACTTTCCGCCCCACTCCCGGGCGAAAACCTCCTCCTTTATCTCAGCGCTACTGATAGTTCGGTATCAGCTGTGCTTGTTCGAGAAGAGACAGGCAAGCAGCACCCGATCCACTTCATCAGCCACATCCTCCACGGCGCCGAAGTGAGGTACCCTCCTCTCGAGAAGCTCTTTTTTGCGCTGATCTTTGCTGCTCGCAGGTTACGCCACTATTTCCAAGCTCATCCCGTCAAGATGGTGATGGATCAGCCCCTCCGGAGAGTACTCCACTCACCCGAAATCTCCGGAAGATTGCAAAAAATGGGTTGTGGAGCTCTCCGAGTTCGACATTGATTTCCTCCCCAGATCTGCTATGAAGAGGCAGGCGCTCGCCGACTTTGTCGTCGAACTCACAACAACCGAACAGCCTGAACTCCCGGAGAAACGGTAGCCCTGGATCCTTCGTGTCGATGGAGCCTCTGGCGAACGCGTCCAAGGAATCGACATTGTCCTCACCAGTCCTTGGGGAGTTCGACTCCAGAGATCAGGAAAATACATTTCCCCGTCACAAAAATCAGGCCGAGTATGGAGCCCTCATTACTGGGCTCAAATTCGCCAAGGGCCTCGGAGTGCGACACCTCCATGTCTACAGCGACTCAAAGCCAATGGTGAACCAGCTAAGGGGATTCTATCAGACGAAGGACGAAGTACTTAAGAGGTATTTCCAGCCTGCCAAAAATCTCCTACAATATTTCGCACAAGCCCTCCTGTTTGACATCCCCCGCAAGATGAATTTACTGGTGGATGAACTAGCCAAGGAAGAAAAAGATAATGCGCTGAACATCCTGTCCCTCGCCTTTGAAGACCCTGAAATCTTTGATATCGACTCCAACCTCGGAAGCTGGATGGATGGGATCCAACATTATCTCCAGACGGGCGAGCTCCCAGGCGATAGGCATGAGGCCTGCAAGCTCCGGGTAAAGGCTGCCAGATACATCTTATCCCAAGGGCAATTGTTCAGGAGATGCTACTCTTTGCCCTTGGCAAAGTGCATCCGCGAGGAGGACTTGAAAATCGTACTCGAACAGATCCACGTCAGAAACTGCGAAACCCATGCCGCCGAACGAAATCTCGCCCTACAAGTCCTGCGCCAGGGATATTACTGGCCAAATCTCCGAAAAAACGCCAAGGAGCTCAACCAGAAATGCCCGCAGTACCAGATCTATTCGAACATCTCGAGGCAAGTCGCGGCTCAACTACAGCCCATAACCAGCTCTTGGCCATTTTCGATGTGGGGCCTTGACTTTTTGGGACCATTCTCGAAATCCGGAAGGAACCTGCGTCATGTGCTTCTTGCAACATACTACTTCTCCAAGTGGGTCGAGACGAAGGCAATGGCACAACTGACTAGTGCAAGTGTCAGGAACTTCATTTGGACACGGCTCATATGCAGGCTTGGCATCCTGCTTTCCATAATCTGCGACAACGGAACCGCTTTCATGAGCCGCGTCGTACGAAATCTATGTTCTGAAAAACGGAATCAACCTGAACTTCGCATCAGTTCGGCATCCGCAATCGAATGGACAGGCCGAAGTGTCGAATAAAAACTTCCTCAACACATTGAGGAAACGGATTGAAAAGATTGGGTCGTCATGGGCCGCCGAGCTGCCGGCGGCTATCTGAGGACTCAACTGCACATCAACAGCAGCCACGGGTCAAATGCCTTTCTCGCTTGTTTTCGGGGGAGAAGCGCTCATTCCGGTCGAACTAGAAATCTACTCCCCCCGCGTCGAACATGTCAGCAACTTCGATCCACCAGCTCTTCCCGAATTGCAAAAACAAAATGAGAATGCAAGGAGACTCGAGCTTGACCTCCTCGAAGAAGAGAGGGAAGTAGCCGCCTTTCGACAAGCGGAGCATAAACGAAGGATCGAAAAATATTATAACAAGCATGTGCAAAGGAAACTGTTCCAACAGGGCGACCTTGTCCTGAAATCAAAAAACACCGTCGGCCGTGATATGGCATCAGACAAGCTAGACCCTAACTGGGAAGGTCCTTTCATCGTCCGCGACGTACTCGGCTCGAACATCTACAAATTGGCAAGGCACGACGGAACTCTCCTGCCAAGGATCTGGAGCGGCAATGACATCAGAAGATTCTATTCATAAAACACTTGTAACTCATCTACAACATTATCAAGTTTTATGAAATGATATCTCCAATTCTAACTTAGCGTCTAAGCGAGTGACAGTAAAAAACACTCCCCTTCTCGAAGTCCCAGGCCTAATAAATTCTAACTTAGCGTCTAGGCAACTGACAGTCAAGGGCACTTCCCTTCTCGAAGTCCCAGGCCTAGCAAATCCTAATTTAGCGCCTAGGCAACTGGCAGTCAAGGGCACTCCCCTTCTCGAAGTCCCAGGCTTAGCAAATCCTAACTTAGCGCCTAGGCAACTGGTAGTTAAGGGCACTCCCCTTCTCGAGTCCCAGGCCTAGCAAATCCTAACTTAGCGCCTAAGCGACTGGCAGTAAGAGGCACCCCACTTCCCGAAGTCCCAGGACTAGCAAATCCTAACTTAGCGCCTAGGCGGCAGTAAGGGGCACCCCCCTTCCCGAAGTCCCAGGCCATTCCGCCAAAAAACTTAGCAATTTTCTCAGCTTCACAACAATAGCAGATATTTACAACACAGAGAGCTACTCCCAAAAGAACATAGGCACGAGCAAACAAAAAATATTGCATTAACAAAATCTACTTTACAAGACAAATTACAAAAAACCTTTACAAATCACTATCCCTCCTCGAAATCTCGAAACCTGAATCCACTTTGATATCCGCACCTGGGGTTCGAGGTACGTCCTCCAACGGATCCAGCAAATGAAGAGGAGAGACTGAAGTCTTTTCGCCCCGAACACTTGGTCCTTCCTCCGGTACTGGGATCCCTTTTGCGATCCCTTCAGCCCTCGCCATTTCGGCTTCGGTAGGCGAGATGACCACCTTCAGGTTCGAAATGAAGGCGAATATCCGCTTCATCCTCTCCGTCGACATCTTGAAGAACGGACACTGGTACGAGCGACTTCTTGAAAGGATGCACTTGTTCATGTTCAGCCCTTCAAGATCCTCACGGCTCACTAACCCCCGGTCGAGAAGAACCGAACCGAGCATGTTCACCGAACTCTCGAGCTTCTCCTTAATAAGCGCCTTGAACTCAAGAGAACGACGGAATTCGGTGACCCCTTCATTACGAGCCTCCTTTCGGGTCTGATCGAGCGCGTCCTCCAAAAGCAGCTGAAGTTCAGCTTCCCGGCGACTGGACTCTTCCAACGCCACATGGCCGAATGGAGACGCTTTTCGGCTAGACGATGTTAGCGCTCTGACTCCAGAAGCCGGAGTTCATTTTCTTTCGCTTTCCTCTCTTGTGCCATGACCCCCTTAGTAAGCTGCTCTACTTGACATCTTACCACACCTAGCAAATCGGCAGCCCGAGCGCCGAGTTTGGTCACCGAGTCAGACCTCCCTTCGGGAATGCCTCTCGGAGGGTCACCTCGAACACCATCCCCAGACTCTTCAGCACTCTGATCAGCAGAAGCCAGCCCTTCGGTGCCAGAATCCCTCAAGTCTTCACGCCCCTCGCGCTGCTCTTCGGGATCGTCGTTGACCTGCACATCATCTATGTACGCCAGGTCGTCCTCACCCTCTTGGGAGATGGCGGCCGCCGCCGAAGAGGTCCTTCCCGCCGGCACTCCAAACACCGCCCGTCTCTTTTTCGCCTGCAGTCGGGAGGGCCCCGGTCGGTCGTGGGGAACCCTCTTTGATGCAGCGCGGAGATCGATTTAAAGCGAACCTAACATTACCAATATTAAATTAGTGTCTAGATTTTTATTTTTATATAAAATACTAAATACAAATGAAGAGGAGATTAAACCAAATTTTTTCAAATTATCTTAAATATAAATATTTGCATTTTCACATGAGCGTCATGAAATATTTGAGATGATTAAAATGCTATCCAACAAATTCAAACAAACTTATACAATTAAGATAATAAACTTTCGAACCCCAAGATGAATTACCGCATACACATTTACCTTGAAATTCCTACATATGATAATTTATCCAAAATTTCAATATATCAAAACCTTCACCAAATATGAGTTTTACTCTCAATAATAAGTACGTGAAACTCAATTTCAATTAGAATTTATGCGGAAATAATGGCATAAGATCAAAGCATTGCAGGGAATGAATTCTATTCATGAACAAGGAGAAAATCAGGAATTAAAGGATATAACTGGATTGAGAACATCATCATAACAGTGGCGTGGAGTTGAAAACAGGGAAAATCACATAACAGTAATGGGAAAATTAAGAATCACTGTAAAGCAAACCAAGGAAAAATCGGATCTCGAAGTCGAAGCCTCAGCCCCCTGCCATAGCCTCAGACAAAGCCGATTGTTGCCGAAATGAAGTCGCAGCCACCTGCTCGGCTCGAACAAAGGAAGAACGCCGAACGCAGCCGCCTGCTGCCGTGCTGGAGACGAAATCCTTGACCAACTGTCCGGATCTCTGAATCGTCCCTGAAACGAAGCCACCTGCTCGGCTCCGATCGATGGAGAAAATGTCGAACGCAGCCACCTGCTACTGTGCCGGCGATAAACCAACGCTACTTGCGTCGAGATCGTCCGAAATGAAGAAAACTCTTCTCACAGCTCAAATCCAATTAGCCTTCTTTTTCTGTCATCCCCGTCGGCCATTTTATAGAAGAGGGAAAGCTAGATGGAACCAACCGTAATCGGCGGATGAAGAGCGCTGTTGTGGAGGAAGTGGCCAGTGACGTCCGCGAGTACCACGGAGGGACCGACGACGTGCGCGGAAGGCCAGCGTCGTGCGCGGAAGGCCGGGGTCATGCGCGGAAGAGCCGGCTGTGAGCGGCCAGAGAAGATCGGGATTTTCTGCCATGATTTAGGGCTGCCCATTTAATTAGGTTAAATTGCAAGCAAGTCCTCATTTTTCGACTTCTTTGACAATCAAACAATATAGAACTTAAACCCAATTTGATTCGAATTGAATCAAACTCAATCCAATTGGAATCAAATTGACCTAATTAAGACTCATTTTGATCCCAACTGATCTCAATTGAACCCAACTCAGTATGCCTGAGTTCAATTGAATCAAATCCAACCTAGTTTAATTAATTTGAATTTAATTTGACTCAAATTGAATATAAATAATTCAATTTGAATCTAAGTAACCCAAATTAACCAAATAAAACTCAAAATAATTATAGGACACCAAAGTGAGCATTCCTACCGACATAAAAACATATTGTTCGACTCAATAAATGACCCAAATAAAATGTGCAGAAATAAAGATAATTATGTTCAAGACCAGAATAGATATAATTTAGGCTTGAGATCATAAATTATATCTATGGTGTCGATGTGTTTGACCGAGCGCTGCATCACTCTTGCTCCCAATCTGCCTAAGACGGAACCAACCCAGTTCGAGCTCTAACTGGCCTGCAAGACAAAGCAGAGGTACAGGATCAAAACTGAAAAGAAGAAAGGGGCAACCCCCGAAAACTTATCCGTATAACCCCGCACGTCATCTTTAAGCTCGCGCAGGTAGTCCACCTCATCGTGCACGCGTTTTCGAATTTCGTCTGCTTTCCGAAAACGTGGATCCTCAAAACCAACTCCATCCCCCACAAACCTCGCCTCGCCGACTCTCCTAGGAACAACAAAACTCGCTCCGCAGGGCTCGGCGAAAAAAAATCTCTTATACCGGTTCGCAAAGCCCATGTCCCTCACCTTGAACACCTGGCAGTACTTACCCTTCAAGACGAAGCACCCATGCAGACGAGGGTTCGCCTCCTACTGAAAGACCGCTTTGAAGATGTCGATGTCCCAAAGGATCTGTCGGCGCCGCAGCTCCTTAATGAGGCCGTAGATCATGATGACCGCGTTCGACAGGAGCTGCATGGGGATGATGCCGAAGTGGTTGAAGATGTTCATGAACTCCGGCTGGAAGGGGAGGAACAACCCTCCGCGCAGATGATGGAGACATACCGCAATCTTTCCTTTCGGCAAGGTCATGAACGTCGCTTCCGTCAAAGGATATTCCAGCCCAACCTCCGGGTTCCTCCCCCGTACCTGCTGCACCTCCGTCTCGAAAGTGTGTGAAGGAAGGACACAAAGCTCACCCCGAAGAGCGTGGTAATCATTCCACATTTCCTTCGCTTGGCTCTGCGATATCTTAACCATTGTGAATCCGAAAGAATGACAGTAGTAGGGACCCATGGTTGGGCCATGGGTCTTTTTATATCTCATATCCCGACTTTTCCACTCCTCGAGGGCAGTACCTGACCGTCTAATCCTAGGGGTCCAGACCTGCCAGGCTTGCGCGCCGTCTTGTTTTTCCCCAAAGATCACATCACGAATTTCACGAATTCCAAAAAGGCGCAATTCATTAAATCCTTTCCCTTTTATAATTTACCATTCAAAAAAAAAAAGAGAAGAAAGAAAAGATGATGTCTTAAGGAGAAAGCCCAAACTCCGACTCCGCGAAGAGACCCCGAACGGCTCGCGCAAACTTCTTTTGGCAACGGTTCTCTTCCTCCAGCTCTTCGACTCGGGCTACCAGAGCGGCTCTCTCCTTCTTCAATCCCTCGATTTCGAGCACCGCCGCCTCCAGATCGCCCTCACAGCTGGCGCACTTTGACTCCAGCTTAGCGATCGCTTTCTCTGCCTCTGATGGCTCCAGCCTACGAAGAAGGGTCAACACCTCTTCCACCTTCTGTTCGAGCACCTCAGTCCTTTGGTCGAGCGCCGCCGCTTGATCCCTGTTGGCTACTTGCTTTTCGACCTGGTCGAGGTGCGAACAGATGTTGCGCGCAAAGAACTGCGCGCTCGAACTTCCAGAGCTGGGCCCCTGCTGACCTGCCCCCGATGAGGTCTCCGGACCAACTTAGGGCTCTGGAGGAGACGAGACCGAGGCCAGAGGGCTGCGGTCCTACGACGGCACATCAAGAACCTCCATGGCTAAGGGAATGGAAGACTGGGCCGCTGTGCCTTTTTCCACCTGCTGCACTTCGTTGTTCGCCATGATGACAGTACTGTCCATCGGGGAGATCGTGCGAACTCCACTTTGGAGGGACCTTGACGTTGCACGCGCACCTCCCCGTGAACTCCCGGCGTCGACAGCGGCTCCCCCTGAGTTGGAAAGACGGATTTGAGGCCTCTTCGGGGCCTTCTCACGAACGGCAGGCCGCCTCGTGCTCGCTTGGCCCAACTGGGAAGGACGCCCAACCTCAGGAGTATCGTCTTGCATGAACCCAGCAACACCTTCGAACATGGACATCATCATACTGGCTCTAAGGTTAACAATAACCCCAACTGCCATTCCAGAAGTCCACGTGGCGCCCAAGCAGGCGCATCAATGCACTTCATGACTATCGGGGGGGCATGTTACATTTGGATTCACGTCGCCTCATCTAGAACGTACACGTGGAAGCTTGCATGGCGTCGATGTCACAGGCCTTCAGCGGCGAACAAGGAAAATACCACGCCGAACAGCAAGTGTCAAAGAGACCAAGCCGAAAGGATCACGTCGAACTGACAGACGACATGTAAGGTACGAAGGACCATGCCGCTTTTAAAGAGTTATGGTCCCCCTGCCCCTCAGTTTGTACTGTCCGTACACCTGGCAGCTGAGGCCATGGCGTGACCGCCTACCAGGTATTGCTGGTCTGATACCAGAGATGAAGCCCATTCCGTTGAAATGACCCCACAGATTAGATCAGGGTATAAAAATCGCATTTTAATAGAAAAAGGGGGATCTTTTTTTCTTTTTTTCCTCAAGTTCTCAATTCCCTCTCTAATTGTAATTTCACTGCTTTATATTAGTGAAAACCTTTGAAACCTCATCGAAAGGAGCCGTGGTTTTTCCACTCAGCCGGTTTTCCATGTAAAAAGCCCTTTTTGTTCTTCTGGTTGTTTTCTTGTCACAACAATTTGTTTATTCGTTCATCTTTGGTTCCTCCGCTAGTTTGAATCATTCTCGTGTTTAGTCGGAATTTTTTAATGAATCGGGTCAACTTGTTATGGAAGACTTCGAACTGGTCAATCTTTCTTTACTTCCTCGTTAGATTCGACGCTGTTTAAGAATACCAATATTTCGATCTCATGGTTGTGCATCCCTGCTGATTTGCTTCATTTCAGAGAAACTGTTCCGCTTTTCTTATCAAAATTTGCTTTTGTAGAGAAATTGGGATGTTGACCTGTGGGCCTTTTGGATTCTTTTGCTCCCCCTAAATCATATCTGCTCCAATTACTTCCTGAGTTCTTTTATCTTGCAAAAATATTTCGAAGGGCCTAATAGATTTGCTCAGTGGTTGCTATTGTGCAGTCAAAGCACTACGTCGGTTTGACCATCCACGTGGAAGAAATCAGGCTAATGTCGACTTTCAATAGTTCCCGAATGTGGATTGTTTGATTGTCTCAAGTTCAGCCAAATAACCCTAACCCGTACGGCTGACCTGAGCCAAGCAATTCAGTTGAACCATCCATTTGAAATAGCATCTCAAATAACTCTCGAATGAGCTATTCGGATTAACACTCCCTCTCCCTTTTCTAACAGAGCAATTAATGTTGCGTAATTTTGTAATATCCCAAAAGTTTAGATTTAATTTATATTGTAAATTGGAATTATATGTAAAAATTTGGATGATAAATGAAATTTACGGTATTTTAAATCTAGAAATTATATAAAAAAAATGGTAATATCTTTGATTTATTTGATTTGATCTAGAACATATGAAATATAGAAGTTAGAATTTAAAGGTAATTTTTATAAAATTATAATTTATGTGGATAAATTAGAGTTTATTGAAGAAATGAATTTATTATAAATTTGGAGATGGTTGAGAATTTCATATGAGTCCAGAATGACTTAAAAAAAATGAATATTAGACCTAAAAAAAAATTTCAAAATTTGATATTAATTTAAAAATATTAAGAAAAATTAGAAAATTATTTTTCTTGATTTGAATATGAAGTTATTTAAAATCTCATGATCTATTTGAATATTTGTTGATTTGAAATTTCCATGATGATATATATCAAAATCGAAGATATTTAAAGGATGTAATTTTGGGTCAAAAATATGATTTATTATTATTCATTAAAATTTGAATTTATGAGATTTAATTGTCTCTTAATTTTAACTTTGGTATAATACCAAATTTAAATTAACAAATAATATTTCTCTTCTTAAAATGCTGACTCATCTTCTTTTCTTATAAATGCCATAGGCCCTAGCCCTCTTCTTAGTTGAAAATAAGAAAGGAAGAGAGGAAGGGAAAAGAGAGGAGAGGGAGAGAAGGGGAAAAAAGAGGAGAGGGAGAGAAAGGAGAAGAGAGAATTGGAGATTAAAGATAACGCAACTCTTCTTCACAAAATTGTCTACTACGAAAATAGAATTTTGACGGTTCAGAGGAAAACGATAAGAGAGAAATGAGGAAAAGAAACTATTTTTATGGTTTCTTTGAGGTATGAGATCTCTTTAATATGAGTGTACATTTGCCCTCTCATAGTTGTCATAATCAAGAAAAGAAAAACATATTATTAATATATTTTATCTATTCATTGAAGAAAAGAACAATGCTAGCAATTAATTTATAATAGTTCACTTACAAAATACATTATTTGTGTCTCACTTACATAAATGCTCTTATGAGACAATTTGTTAGGCCTTTCTCTCTCTTCCCGATCCTGTGCGCGCGCGTGTCACTCTCGATAAGATATACTGATGATTAGACCGAGTGTATGGACTTGTCATATAAATAACTTGTTAACAAGACTTTAAATGCGGCAATAGATTAAAAGATAAAAGTGATTTTTTTTTGGATTACGCATCTATTTAACTCGAGTCATTGATATATTTGGCGCGACAGTGCCTATTATTTTTGAGACTAAAGGGTGACAACCTCTAAACGACATATATGTTGTTGCTAAAGTGGATATGTTGCTACTATATAGAGGACGTTGCAGTATATTTGGGTGCGACGGTGCTCATTGCCTACAAGTTGGGGGATGATGATCCCCAAATGTAGGGGTGGCAATATATGACCCTATCCGTGAACTTGACCCGAACCCGACCGACAAATTTCGTATATGGGTCATGCATTTTGACCCGTTTATTAAAGAGGTCAGGTTTGGGTTGGACATAATCGGGTCGGGTAGGGTTTGGATTCGACATTTATCAAAAAATACTCTATAAACTGGTCGGGTCGACTCGCCAACTCGACCCATTTATTAATCAGGTCGGGTTCGGGTCATGGATTTTGACCCATTTAATATATAGGTCAGGTTCGGGTTGAGGCTATTCGGATCCGGTCGAATCCGGATTTGACCCGAACCCGACTCGCTGACCCATTTTGCCACCCCTACCCAAATGTATAAAAGGCAGCTAATGCGTAATACGAGAAATCACAAGCCCAAAAAATAAAATAAAATAAAATAAAAATGAAACTTATTATATATATACCCAAGGATGGCCCATTTAGGTGACACCGAAGAATATGAAATAACAATTTGTGTCTCATAAGCGCATTTATGTAAAGCTCTCTACTGCTTTTGTTCTATATTTTTGTACTTTTTAAGTGTTCCATCTAGATGTTCTGCTTCATGGCATAACAGAAAACTAAACACATAAAATGGCTAAATGAAATACATAAAAATAAAAGCACAAATCAATTCAACAACTTCATTGAAGAAACACAAAATTAAAACTTTTAGACCTAATAATAAACTAAGATACCTCCCATTTTTCTTGACTTTCTATCTCTTCGTAAGCCATCAAGAAAGGCATTACTGTCGCTAGCAGTTCCTCAAGTGACATAGGAGGCTTCTCATCAATATCAGGATTTCTATCAAACTCCATCAAGTACTCAGGTTCGTACTCAATCTACAATGCAGTGAAAGAATATATAATCAAAAATAAAATAAAGATGGGCTCAAAATTCAAGCAAAAATAAAGCACAATTTACCAAATTATTAGTGTGCAGAACATCCAAATAAGCTTCATCAATGGATGAAGGAAGCACCCTCCAGCTCATCTCCTCAAACCCCTCGGCCAAAATCTTCATCTTCTCCTCCCCAAGCCTCTTCTCCAATTTCTTCCCATCAGCATTATCCCCAAGGTAAAGCTCAAACTCGTCATTTGCGTCACGGTGGCCTCTCCCACCAGCAAACCTAACATCTCTCCCTCGTCCTCTACCTCTGCCAACTATTCCTCTCCCACTTCTTCCGCTCTTAGCAGGACCACTCAGCCCTCCTCGGGATAGAATATCAACTGCCTTCCTCACAGTTTCTTCTCATCCGAGCTTCAGCTGGGGGCGTTGACCGAGATCTTCTTTCTATCAAGTGTGATTGCTGGCTTTTTCATGCTCATGGTTAACATGGCTAGTAGAGCTTCAGTAAAATGGTGTTACTGATATTTTTGTGTGATTCAATATTCTTTTCTTTTAAATCTTCTGGCTGATGATGGTTTACATGGCTTCAATAACGTGCTATTGATTTTACTTTTACTTAATTTTATCTTCATCCTACAGCATATGTGTTGAATTTACTTTATTGAGTCCAGCTGTTATGCTTGTATATTCATACCATGTTACCTCTTTTATTCATGTCATGTTACTAAGCTGGATTTCTTCAGAAACTTGTGGTTGAATATTATTTACATTTATTATCATTTGGTTAGAATATTAGCTCAGTGACAACATGTATCCAGGGGCGGACCTATATGTAAATTAGTGGGTGCACTAATAAATTTCTAAACTTTAAGGCCCCGTTTGTCTAGGAGTTTAAAATTAACCTGGTTTAATTTTAACCAGGCATATCACATCACACATAAAATTTAATATTAAAAATTAAATTCATTTCACATCCTACACATATTACTAAAATAATAACTAACTTATATCACATCCCTCACATATTCCAACATAATAACTAACTTTATATCATATCCCTCACATATCCCAACATAATAACTAACTTTATTTCACATCATTCACAACTTTCAATAAAAAAATATCTTCATCCAAATTTAATTTTAACCTTCTTAAATTTAACCTTACAAACAAACACACCCTAAGACTTAAAAATAAAATTTTTAAATATATAATGATATAAACCCTAGCTTCATGGCCGCTGCCCACTCCATCTCCGTGACTCCGCAGCCCACATCATCACGACTTGTAGCGACGCGATCTTATGGCTCTCGCCGAACGGCCAAAACGACCAAAAGGCAAAATCAACGGCGACACGGTCTCGATCCTCGTGACTCGCGGCGACGCGATCTCGTGGCTCTCACCGAGCGGCCAGAATGACCAAAATCAGTCGTTGCCCGCCCATCACCTCCGTTGGCCCATGCCATCTCTGATTCCACGTGCAGTGCTGACCACCTCCGGCAATCTCTTGTCAGGCGGTGGAGATTTTCTGGAGTAGTTGGCACCTAATTTCTCCACCGGCATTCTTCTCCATTTGGACTTTGGAGGATACGACGGCTCTTGTGCCGACCAGTGAGTCAGTGACCACCGCCATCACGAAAAGATCGACTCCTTTTTTTGGTTGAGTGCCTCGTCGTCCTGTATGTATCCGATTTTCATTTCCTCTCAAACTTTCCCCTTTTTCTACTTGGCCTGCTTTCTTTTCCGATTCTGGGGCTTATTTTTCTCAAAGCAATATTTTCAAAATATGAAAACTCGTCGAGGTCAATTGTAATATCATTTCATTGTATTTGAAATTTATTTTAGACAAATTATTTATGTTAATAGGACTTTGAATTTTTAATATGTTTATAATTTTTACATTGTTGTTATAAATAATTTATTTGACCCCCCTGATTTGAGATCTTAGTTCCGCCACTGTGATGTGGACAAGCTGAGGTGGATTTGTTGTAGGCAAGCCATGCCATCCCTTTCATTTAAGGCATGTTCAATATTGTTTATATTACTTATCATTTTATTGAAATATTAGCTCAATGACAACTTGTATTTTCTGAGCAAGCTGAGGTGGATTTATTGTATGCATGTCATACAAACGTAACAAACCCTTTCATTCAAGGCATGTTAACCCTATAACTTGGTAGTTTTTTTTGTCTATGTTATGTAATTTGATCTTGCATTTCAATTTGAACTCACATGTGATAATTCCTTTTTTTAATTTTGCATTTGAATGATTTACCTGTTTACTTTATTGTCTCATGATTTATTTGGCCCTTGAAGAACGCCCATCTTGCATTCGCATCTATGCCATTTAATCTGGTTCACTTTCCATTCGAAAATTAACGCATTAAATAGAAAAAATAGTTTTTTATTGGAAACTATATTATCTAGTGAGACTTCAAAATTATTATGAAATTTATATTGCTTTTTATTTCTGCAAATTCTTCTCCCTATTTATAGCATCATAGTTGTATGTATTAGTCTACTACAAATATGTTGGTTTTAAATTTTAGTTTGGTTTTGTTTTTATCTTGGGTTAAGTTATTGAACTGCCAAATAGGATACTGGAGTAAAGCGGGTTAACAGCCAAATAGAAATAAGGGATAAATCTCTTACCCTAGCTAGGGTAAGATATTAATAGGGGAAAATACCCTAGGTTAACTTATGTTACCTTCAATCCAAACAACCCCTTACACTTCTTTCCCTCATCTGTTGCAGACGGAGTCGGGGAATAGCGGGATCGGTGTCATCAGCTTCTATGAGCTCAATTGCTACTTTCAAAGCCTTCGTAGCAAGTAACAGTTGCAAGGCGTTCGCTTCCCGAAAAACCATGAAGATCGATAGAGACTTTCCACAAGGTTCAATCATAATGTTCCAACATTTCTTGTGCTCTTCTATTTTTGTTCCAGGATGCTTGTTTGATAGCCGCTAGTGTTATGTATTATTTCAGTTCATTATAATTCTTTGGCCAAGATCATAGCCAAAATATTAGATCTTGGCCAAAAAATTTGGCTTTAATTTAGGATGTTTGTTCTTTTTAAGACAAATGAGGTCAAGTGGTATCCACCAATATACTTCTCGATTCAGTTTTCTTCATCTGATAAAGATCTCTGTTGTTGAGTAACATGAATTTATCCTTGTTTCCTATCTTGTGCTGTGTTAGACCTTTATGGGCTTGTCTGACCTTGTTGTCCATTCTTGCCTTTTTTTTTGGTTTTTGGACGAATTGAAGATGTTGAAGATTTGCTTGAGGTAAGAGAGACAACTCCCTCAAATGGAGTGTTATCTTTCCGATGATGGGTTCAAAAGTTAACAAACAGATAGTTTGTGATTTGCAGAGATCTAAAAGACTGATTAATAGTGTTAAAGAGTCACTATTTAAGGTGGAACTTTCAGTGTCTTCTTATGACACGGCTTGGGTAGCGATGGTCCCTTCTCCAGGATTTGTTAACACTCCATGCTTTCCTGAATGTGTTGATTGGATGATCGATAACCAGCTTCCTGATGGGTCGTGGGGCCTTCCACATCATGATCCTTTTTTAATCAAAGATATCCTATCATCTACTTTGGCATGTATCCTTGCACTTAGCCGATGGAATGTTGGTGAAGAGCATGTGAAAAGAGGTATTTGCTAAACCAATCTAATCAGCTAGTTATGAGCATTAATTTTGTTTGTGGACTAGAAGGTAACATTTGTAGTGTTTGTGCTGCAGGGCTCTCCTACATTGAATCACATTTCTCCTTCAGCATGAATGACAAATTATTATCCCCTATTGGTTTTAATATCATATTCCCTGGCATGATCAATTATGCCCTTGATATGGGATTGGATCTGCCTATAAGAGAAACTGACATTAATAAAATATTTTCCATAAGAGATTTAGAACTTCAAAGGTATGAACCATTTTGCAGTCTGTATCGCATGATTCATATTTCTGGATTGCTTTGATTGTTAGAAGTTCGAAATGTACAGTGAATAGATGTGCCACACAAAACTCTCCAAACTCCTTTGAATCTGTTAGTTGTATTGATTTGTCCACCATTACCTTCCTGCCATGGCCCCTCTTTCTCCCACCATCACTTCAGAAAGCAATATCTAATCATTGTAGTTCAATTTCTGCTGCATGTGATGATCATGATGTTACAAAGATAAATTTTGTTTCCATTCTGTGTAGTGTCCAAAGGACAGGAAGATATGTTGATCCATGAAAATATCAATTAAAAATTAATGCAATTAGATGAATTCTATGGTGACTTAAGAGATTTTTTTGTGATTTTAGTTATGTTAGAGATTAGACAGATTGTATTGTTTTATGGTGATTTTTGAGATTTCAATCCAATGTTCTTGTCAATAAAGTTGTAAATGACAAACAAAATGAACAAAGATTAATCCAATGAACTTATGATGGTGACAAGTCCAACAGTGACTTGTTGGCTTTCAGCCTCTTAAAACAATCTTTTGTAGTCTGTGTGTCTAGAGTATGTTGTTTATGTTGGAATTATAATGTTCGTATATAATTGCCTGCGCCTTTCTTATCATTCTGTTCATCCATGTCTTTTCAGAGAGAGCAAAGAATGTTCTGTTGGGAGCACAGCTTATTTGGCATTTATAGCTGAGGGACTTTGCAAGCTGCAGGATTGGCGTGAACTAATGAATTATCAGAGAAAAAATGGTTCGCTCTTCAATTCCCCTGCGACAACTGCTGCTGCTCTAACCCAGGGTCAAGATGATAAAGCCCTTAGTTATTTGAGTTCAGTTTTGCAGAAGTTTAGCTCAGCAGGTGAATTATAGCATTCATTTTACATGAAGTTAATACTGCAATCCGTCCTTTTGTCAGCAGTTGACGTTAGCCTGCTCTACATGAACAGTGCCTACCACATATCCTTTAGACCTTCGGATTAATCTGTCAATGGTTGATAGACTTGAGAGGCTTGGAATTTCTCATCATTTTGTTCATGAGATAAAAGAAGTTTTGGACAGAGCATATAGGTGGTGATCAGATGTCTGCTAAATTATATTGTTTCTACTGTTTCTGAACCTGACTTAAATCCAATATACAGATGCTGGGTTCATAATGATGAGGAAATTTATTCTGATATATCTACATGTGCCATGGCATTTCGACTGCTACGTATGCATGGCTATGATCTTTCTTCTGGTAATTTGTGTAATTTGTCATTGTGAGTTATACCTTACTTTTTTCAGATTTGATTTCTGTTTAAATCTAATACCTTTTTGTTTAATATGTTAAAAAATTTTACAGATGCCTTTTCTCAATTTAGTGATGCCACTCAATTCAAGAATACAGTACAAGGACATTTTAAAGATTATGATGCTGCAATTGAGCTATGTAAGGTTTCACAGACCCAGGTTTTAGCAGAGGAACCAGTGCTTGAGAAATTGAATTCCTGGGTGACTCGTTTTCTGAAGGAGGAATTGAATAGCAATGCCATTCTTTCACTTGATACTGCCCAAGAGGTAGCTACTCTGTTTATCGCAAAATTTAACATTTTCTTATCTAGTGCTAATTCTCTCCCATGCACATAATTCATATTTCTTTCAGGCTGATTATGTTCTTAGGTTCCCTTTTTACGCTAATCTAGAAAGATTGGAACACAAAAGAAATATTGAACACTACAATTTCGGAAGTTTACAAATGTTGAAGACATCTTATGGGTAAAGCTTAATCTTGTGATTATTCCCAAAGTATTTTGATAATAGAATATAAGAAAACTCGCTTTGTGCCTTTTTTGTGTAATATATAGGCATATGCTTCATTCAGGTTCCTAAGTAGCATTGACAGGCGCATCTTGGAGTTGGCTGTGGATGAGTTCAGTAATTCCCAGTTGATTTACAGAAAAGAGCTCCAGTATCTTGAGAGGTGAGAGGATCTTAGCATCTTAGTTTGACCTGAAATTTTATCAGTTTATGCATGAAATATCCTTCTTATGCACATAGTTGGGTCAAAGAAATCAAGCTGGATCAATTAAAATTTTCACGGCAGAAACAGACATATTGCTATCTCTCGGCTGCTGCTTCACTCTTCTCTGCTGATCTATCGGATGCTCGCATATGCTGGGCCAAAGGTGGTGTGCTAACGACTGTGGTAGATGATTTCTTTGATGGTGGAGGATCCGCCGAAGAACAATCAAATCTAATTATGCTGATTGAGGGGTATCATCTAAAACTCTACTTAGTTATCCGAAGAAAAATAAAGAATGGAAGTACCTAAAAGGTCCTGAGGTACATAGGTCTTCATTTGGAAAAATTACTCTTGACCATCACGCGACAAAGTCATGCGACATGCTTTGATATTAATATACTTTCTTTTCCTGTCAATTCGGAAGCATCTGTAGGGCGTTGTATAACCTTAGAGACTTTTTTTTTCTGATGGTTATAATCTTAGAAACTTGATTGAAAGATTTTAATGAATTGATGTAGCTATGTTCAAAAAACCTCATACCTCAGGAACTTGTAAGTAATTTACCCGAAAAGAAACTATCCTACGGTCCTATCCAACATCATGACAGATGGCATGAAAATCACCAGAAAGACTTCTGTTCAGAAAGTGTCGAGATCATATTTTTCGCACTATACAATACCGTTAATGATCTCAGCATGAAGGCATTTTTTCCCCAAAAACGCGATGTCACCAGCCACATTGTTAACATTGTGAGGCCTCTGAACATGCATGTATAAGTTTTATATCTGGTTTAATTTGTTAGAAGGTTTTAACTCCAAGTACTGCAACTGGCCAGTGGCTGCATATGATGAAATCCATGAAGGTAGAGGCCGAGTGGTTAAAGAACAATACAGTGCCTAGTATAGATGAATACATGGCGCATGCTATTCCATCATTTGCTCTTGGACCCATTGTACTACCTTCACTCTACTTTGTTGGGCCGGTGGTTTCAGAGGACGCAATTGAATCTCCAGAGTACTTCAACTTATTCAAACTTGTTAGCAAATTGGGTCGTCTCCTCAATGATTATCAAGGCTTTGAGGTATGGCATTATTTCGTAGTAATAGCTTTCAAATTCAAGGATTCATGGAATGTGAGCATGGGTTGGTGAGCCTTGTTTGGGTTTACTTTATTCATTTAAGAAATTTAACAAATTTTATGCCCATATGTAACTCTTTTAGTTCTATGGTAATCCCACTTCAGGCGGAGTGGGACTGTGTGCAACTGCGAGGTTATGCTCCCAGTGTTGTAACCTGGTCCTAGATGTCGAGATGGTATTCAGTTTGACCGTCTTACGACAACCTCATGTTTTTGTCTCCCATGATCATAACACCCATTCAAGGTAGGATAAAGGACAAATAACAAAGTAATTTAGAGACAATTATGTACATGTCACAATAAATTTATCATTATACATACTATTCATTCATATTTAATCAATTACATTATGCACGTCACAAAGTATATAATATTTAAAGAGATAATTCTTCTTCAGGTATATCCGCCAATCCTAACCTAGCCTATCTTATGGGGGTCACTTTTGTGTTGTTTTTATTACGTGATTAAAGGCGTCAAAATGGGCTAATGTGAACCTGATCAAACCTAACTAGTGAACTGGTTAACAATTGTGATCCTAACTGAACAGAAAATAAACTTTTTAGTCAACACACTCAAAGCTCAACCCAAGCAATGTCTTACATCTGCCAATCAACTCCACCTATTCATAGCTCAAAATCCTTCAAAAATATCAAATGTGTCCGCCTATACTTGCAATACTGTGGTGCAGCGTTATGTTTTATTCCTCTTAATGTGTAAACTGTGTCGTAAATCGCAGAGGGACCTAAAAGATGGGAAAATGAACAGCGTATCACTGCGTATTCAACATGGCAATGGCTCTATTTCCAAAGAAGACGCTCGGAGGGAGACGATGAGGACGATAGAATCAACGAGGGCAGAACTGCTTGGTCTGGTCCTGCAGGAGAAAGGAAGCAAGGTTCCTAAATCCTGCAAGGAACTATTCTGGAAGATGAGCAAAATTCTGCACTTGTTCTATAAGAACACTGATGGGTTCACATCTCCCAAGGAAATGCTTGGCGCTGTAAATGCAGTCATTCATGAACCTCTCAAGGTGAGCCATCTTCTCTTGTCTGCAGATTGAGGAAGACAATGAGTATATTCTTTGTGTGTCAACAGCTGATGTTTTTCTTGTCTGAAAGTTTGAGAAAGACAATGCATGTATTCTTTGTTTGTTAATAGTTCATGTGTGCCTCCTGCTATTTTCTTTGCTGCAATTTCTTTCATGAGCGTTTTCTATGTGCCAAAAGCTGAATGTGTAAAGTGGATTCAAATTAGTGGAGTAAATGAGTAATAATGGTCAATTACTTTATAGTTTCAAATTGTTTGAGGTACTCAAATTTGTTCATTAAAATTTTTTTCAATTAGGTTTTCATAGTTTATAGAAAATTTAAGTTAGATCTCATTAAAATACACAAACAAGATAATTGTCTTAGGAATAAAAATACTAAGATAGATGAATGAGTATACGTGAAAAGATACAATGAGAAATGTGTTTATCTAGACAAGGTTAGTAGTTTTAATTGAGGATAAATTCAAAAAGAATTAATTTAGATGATTTAGACATAAAGTATAGGCGAATAAAAATTAAAAATTAAATTATTTAATCTTGATTATGTAAAAAAAAATTTAAAAAAAATATGGTAAAAAATTATAAAGAATAATATTATATATTTTGAGTTAAATAAAAATTTATTATTTAATAGTGTAATAAAAATTAAAGATTTATGTAGTTGATTTTGATAAAAATTTGATGATTGTTGTGAAAGGAAATGATTATTTTTTCTTAAAATGGGTACTATATTGGTGTAAAGTGTAATTTTAAGATAGAAGTTTAGATGGTGTAAATATTTCTTTGGTAAATTGCACTCAGGACTTCGGAGAGAATGCAAATTAGAAGCAAATTTTTAAAATTTTGCATGAGAAGTTTATCAAGTGGCATATTTATTAGTATATAAAATTATTCACTGAATATATTATAAAAGCATTTTGTTAGGGATTGAGTGAAATTTATTCAAATTATACTACCTCACGACTATAAAATTAAAAATTGTAATTTCTAAAAATTTTAAATGAATAATTACGTGCATAACACTGCATATTATCGTAATTATGTGTATCATATTTATTTTCAAAAAATTACACTGCAGCTCTAGAAAAAGTGTGGGGTGTAAGAAAAGTATGTGGATTGTAATTTTTAAGTGTGACGTGTGATTTTTAAAAAAAAATATTTAATATTTCTCAATTTTAAAATAACTAAATTTAAAGTTTTAAAATAAAGAAAGTTAAATTTTGAAATCAAAATATTTAAGTTTAAGTTACTGAGACTTATTTATTTAATTAGTTTAAAATTAATCTAATTAATTTTAATTTAACATATCACAGCACATAAAATTTAATATTAAAAATTAACTATATTTTATATTATATAGAAAATTTAAAATAAAAAATTAATTTTATTTCATATTTTACATACATATTAAAATAATAATTAATCTATATCACATCCTTTATATTTCTTAATATAATAATTAATTTTATTTTATATTATTTATAATTTTTAATAAAATATATCTTTATTTAAATTTAATTTTAATATTATTAAAATTAAATTTTACAAATAAACAAACCCTAAACATTAAAATTTTAAAAATTATAATTTATAAAATTTTTAAATGAATAAATTTAAATTTAAATTAAAATTGAATAATAAATTTAAAATAAATTGCAATTTTTAAAATTATACAATGAATAAATTCAAAAAATTTAAATATAAAATATTGAAATCAACAATTTTATATTCAAATTGTAACTAGAAAATGTAAGTTTTAAATAATAAAGTATTGAAGTTTGAAAAAAGTTTATAAATATATTTTTGACGTGAAAATAATTAAAATATTAAATTTTTCTATGATAATATATTAAATATAACTTTTTCTGTCCAATTCTTTTTTTCCTTCTCAAATTATTAACAATAAAGAATTTAAATTTTTTATAAATTTTAACATGAAAGTTTTAGATGAATTTTTAAAATCTAAAATTTAAAATATGAAATTTATATGACTTTAAAACTAAAATTTCAAAATTAAATTTTTAAGATTTCAGAATTTAATTTGATAATTTAATTGTTATTTAGGGAAAATAAATAGCGTAAAGAAATGAATTTTATGTTTCTATTGAGAAATTTCAATTTTATTTTAAATTTATAATTTTTAAAATTTATTGTTTTAGTGTTTCAACTCCAACAGAGATTGTACCAAATGTACAAGTTCTAAGGAATTGATGCCATTTTTTTTTTAGATCGATGTTTTATTCCATTCAGTTTGACAGAATATTTGGCATTTAATCACAGTCCGTGGTCACCAGACGGGCTATGCTCGGTTGCCAAACTTTTTGATCGGCCGAATCAAATAATCACTCTTTAACTCACCACGTTGAATTCTAATGTCTGAAGTTGCAAACTCAGAACAATGCCTCCAAACACCTTGTCCTCGAGAACCCATTCAGCTCAAAGACACCAATAACTGTCGGTATTATTGTCAGTTCTCAACATCGACTCAAATGTCTACTAACTTTAATAACTTTACTAAAAAAAATTAAATTAGATCGATTTGTTATTATTTTACTCAATACGACTATGCCTGTAACATTCCGGTAAATTTAAATTTAGAATTTTAATTAATTAAATTTATTATGAGGAATTAATATTATTCATGAGAATTAATCATTTAAAATTAAATATATGAAATATTAAATATTTATTTTGTGATTCAAAAATTCAAAATGGCTGAAATTAATATTTAATTTAATTAAATCAGATTATTTAAAATTTAAATCCAATGAATTTAATTACCCATTAAATATCCATAACTACCTCATTAAATTAAGGTTAAGAAAAATTACAGAAATACTCCAGATTATTATTTAAAGAAAGAAATAGAGTTTCTGCCCCAAAAACACCGATTCAATTCTTCCCCTCCTGTAACCGCCTCCGGTCTAGAGAGAGGAGAGAGAAAGTGACGAGTTGGAGAGAGAAAGAGACGCATTGGAGAGAGAGAGAAGTCGGATCTCCCTCAAAATAGACGATTCTTCTTCATCTTCTTCTCGATCT
>KZ452008.1:930606-963758 GCA_002786265.1 Apostasia shenzhenica | reverse complement strand
TTTTCAAATTTTAATTTATATGGGCTAAGTTAGAATAAAACCTACCTCAAATTCACCATGATCTTAGATTTTCTTGAGATCCGGAGAGAAAAGATCACTCCAAATTGCTAGATCCGGTCCATGGCGTACGAAAACGTGTAGATTGAGAAGAAGATGAAGAAAAATCGTCTATTTTGAGGTTAACATCCCGTGATCTCATTGTAGAGGTATTGTCCGCTTTGGCTTTAGGAAAACTGCGTACTTGAGTACTTCCCAAGAGGTCACCCATCCCACTACTACTCCAGCCCAAGCACGCTTAATTACGAAGTTTTTCATCACTAGCCTCACGGTTTTGCCCCAAAAGACGCCTCTACTATTTGAGATCACGTTATCTACTTATACAGCTCAGGATCTCCCTCCCTTTCCGATGTGGGACGATTCATTTCTGCGCCCCTCTCACCACTCATTATTCGGCCTAGAAGCCTGCTAGGAGCCGCACTTTGCCTCAGTGATTCTTTTTTCTTAGGACATCACCCGACGATCACTCCCCACCCTCTTCGGCCACGGGCGTCACAATGCCCCTCTCAAACTCATGACAAAGTTTTAACATCAAACTCAAACCTCATCCTGAGTTCTATGGAATGTGATCCCCATACTTATTAAATTAAATGGAGAATCTAGTGATTTAAAGGGATTTAGATTTAAATTGCCATAAGATTTTTTGTGTCATTTTTTTACACTCGGATAAAAGTTTGATTATTATTGTAATTTTTTTCTTATATAATTTTTTTTAAACCAAGCATATATTATTAAATTGTTTTGTTAAATTTGAAACTAGATAATTGCTTAGTTGTGTTTGTGTGTGTATATATACTTCATTTGAATTCATGCTGCCCAAAAATTATTTCATATGAGTTTTTTTTCTACGAAATTCAACAAATTAATTCATTCACCTATACATTTTCTTTTATAGAACATATTTAAAAATTTACTAGTAATTTAATCTCAATATTTTCTTATTCTGTAAGTCATAACCTATAATATTGCTTATAAATGATGAAAATGTTTTTAATTAATAGTACAATTAAATTGTTAAAATTGCAGACCTTCTTGAAATATATGACAAATGTTAGGTATCTGAATGTAATTCACAATAAAAATCTCTGACGAAAATTTCCAGTTAAAACTCTCTTCGCTTTCGCTCTCTTTTTATCGGCTCACTCTGACGCTGCTCCTCTTGCGAACATTTAATCGGCATTTATCTTCATCCTCATCGTCTCCGGTGCTGCAGTCGGCGATGAATCCCTCTGCGACTCTTCTGCAGGTGCCGTCGCCCGGTTGCAGCTGCGCCTGCCGGGCTAAAACCCATTTCCCTGCTGCCGCCCCCCTACTGAATTTCCCGGAGAGAAAACGTCGTTCCTTGAGGTGATCGGCCTCTTCTAATCCCTGAAACGAATGTATTCGCTCTTATTTCTTCCGATAATCCGATATTTGTCGAAGCTTTAGCCTTTGTTTCAAGGTTTACTAATTGAATCAAGTTTTCATATCGATAGTTCCTTAACTGGGTTGTTTTCTCTGCCGTAAAACTAGATTTTGACGTATAGGTCTAGTATGAAGAAGGAAGGCGCTTCCATTTTGAATGAAATTTAATTTGTTGATTGGAGCCAGACATGATGCCTTGGGTGGATGGCTGTTCTTTGAATAAATCTGGAAATTGGAATTAGCTAGAAGATTTATATGATGTATAGCGAAAAGTTTAAAATTTTGCTTAAATTTTTCTCGCTATTCACATAGTTGTTGTCCTGGACCAAGGATGATATGTTGCAGATTTCAAACCTTTTTAGTTGGAATATTGTTTAAATAAAATTATTTGAAACATGACTAACAAAATTAAGGCTAGTGTAACTATTCAAAAATAGGACAATGCAAGATATTTTCTTTTAAGATGTCGTCCATTAGTCGCTCTTCTATTGGCTACGGTTCTTGTATAAATGCATGTTTCTTCCCTGTAAATCTTTTCCCCCATCTAGGTCATGAAGATTTTGGTGACTATTTAAAAACGTATGTCAAATAAGATGAAATTTGGATAGTGTTTCTCTGAGACTATATCGTGAATCTGTTTAATGGTTATGACAATTATGATTGTTACCATTGTCTTACTGTTGTTTGTGGAACAATGTAGATTTATGAACGAGGCTGAAATTTTTAGATTTTGTTACTGCATTTCTGCTAAATTGCAATATGAAGGAATTTATATTGACAAGCGCGGAAAAGTGAGAAGCTTTGATCCAAAGAAGCTCTCAAGGAAAAAGGGTAATTCTTTAGTTGTCTCATGAAGCATTCATCCTTTCGGAATTTCATTTATATTTTTTAGATTAGAAGTACGTAGAATCACAAATACATTGAATTTGTTGAAAAAAACACCTCAATGCATTATTTCATCATACTTAGGTGGCCATATCATTTAATTTGTTCAAAATTAGGCGGGTCATTGCGGGGACGTGGATGGAAGTATGGATCGGGATTTGTTGATGGTGTATTTCCTGTTTTGAGCCCCATGGCTCGTCAGATTCTAGAATATGTGAGAACAGAGGTGGATATCAACAAAATCTCCAGTTCACTCGACCGTCTTCCTCCTACTCATAGTTTGTGGGATGACCTCATTAATGTTGTTGTTCAACTGCGTTTTAGTAAACAATGGGACCCTATCATTTCAGTAAGTTATCTCCTTTTTTCCAGATGCCTCTAAGTGCTTATGTAACTGTAAAGCCCACCACCTAGAATCAAAGAAGTTTTTCATTTTCATCAATTTAAAAGAGCATACTGATCAACTTTTGAAACTTCTATAGTCCATCCACATCTTGTGTGCCCTTAATTGTTTCAGAAGCCTCTGACCTTTTATCGCTAGCATTTCGACTTTGTTTCATTCTTACTCCTTATTTGGGCAATGAAAAATTTCAGATTACTTATGATAGTTTTTCTCGTTTTTCTAGAAAAGGGCTTATTAAACTTTCAATATATAGAAGATCAACATTAAGCTATGGCACCATTGTGGGAGAAAATCTTGTCACTTGGAAGAGCGAATGTTGTATCTGGGAGCAGTGCAAAAGCCAAATTTTTATCAGTTTCTCCTGAAATTTGTGAGGTTAATTGAACAAAGAGGTTACTGGAAGAACTAAAAGTGCCTATTCACTTACCTATTAAGGTATATTGTGATAATAAAATTGCAATTGTAATTTTTTCACGACCCAGTTCTTCATGACAAAACAAAATGCATTGAAGTCGACAAGCACTTCATTAAAGAAAAGATTGATAGTTGAGGGATCTTGATGACAAATCTCAACTACCAAGTTGCTGGTGTTCTAAATGAAAGGGTTGCACAAGAAACAATTCGACAAGGAAGCTGGCTGTGGAAGATTTCTTTGAGCAAACTTGAGGGGGTGCGGAAAAGAGAGAAATCAGGGTTTGTTTTCTTAATTAATTTTTTTCAGAATCATAGCTTTCTATTCTTAGCCAACGAATCTTTTGTAGTACCTATTATGAGAGATTTAGGAGTTTTTATAGCTTATCAAATTAAAGTTGTCACTTGCTACAAGAATGGGTGGTTTTCTTGTAAATAAGTATGTTGAAATATTATTTCTCCCATACTACCTTTATCTCCTACTTGAGAAATTCGTATCGATCTGATACACAAGTTCTAAATGAGTCGGGAATGGACGCATTCTAACATAAAACCACGGCTCCCTGCATTGCTAAGATCAATGTTAAGCCAGACTAGTTTGTCATTCTAATTCTTGCACTTCAAAAATTCACTGCATGACCAAAAAGTTCGATAGTTTTAAGATAAATTAGAAATTCTTTCATTGGCTTTGCTCTTAAGGATACTTGACACCATATGACTGATGAAATGTGAACATTCTAGGTGTGTGAGTGGATGCTCTACAAGAGTTCTTTCCGTCCTGATGTAATCTGCTACAACTTGTTAATTGATGCATACGGCCAACAGTGCAAATACAAGAGAGCTGAAGCAATTTATTTGCAACTTTTGGAGGACCAATGCGTCCCAACTGAGAATACTTATGCCCTTATTTTGCGGGCATACTGCAAAAGTGGCTTGCTGGAGAAGGCTGAGGCTGTTTTTGCTGAAATGATGAAGGGTGGACTTCCACCAAGTATAAGTCTTGATAAATTACTTTAATTTCTTGTTAACGTTATGGACAACATATAGTTATAAAATCCTTTGAATATCCCAATTTTCATGTCATAGTCAATAACGAGTTTATGCAGAAAAATGCATCACTTTGGCCAGGTGTGGTTGTTTATAATGCCTATATTGATGGGCTGATGAAAGGAAGAAACAATTTGAAGGCCCTTGAAGTTTTTGAAAGAATGAAGAAAGATAGGTGTCAGCCAACTGTTGATACATTCACGATGATGATTAATTTGTATGGAAAGGCAAGCTGGTTAGCTTGTTTATCAATTGCTTTAATCTATTTGCTCATTAATAAAATTATGATTTTCTTCTTTACAGGAGTGTCGGTCATCCATGGCCCTTAAACTTTTCCATGAGATGAAGATGAATAAATGCAGGCCAAATATCTGCACTTACAGCGCTCTAATAAATGCTTTTGCAAGGGAGGGACTTTGTGAGAGGGCAGAAGAGGTATTTGAGTTACAAGAAGCTGGGATTGACCCTGATGTTTATGCTTATAATGCACTCATGGAGGCTTATAGGTAAATATTGATCATGTAGAAGAATAATTTTTCATTTTCTATATTTGAATATGAAAATGTCAGTATTAATCCTTTTTCATTTTATGTATTAGTATTGTCTGGTTTCATCCTTTAATTTTTTGGCATGTTTCAATTTTTCTGCATTTTCTCTTTGCCATGTTTTTTGTTGTTATTTATTGTCAAGATCCACTATTTCCTAGATTTAATGAACTAGTTAAAGAATATTACCTCTTTAAAATTCCCTGCTCCTCTTTTTCTCCTTTTATTTTCTCTTTCAATTCCACATCATAAGAACTTTATGAAGCTCCCAAAGTGGGTTAACTTAGGTCATCTTTATTCTATATACGACAGTCGAGCAGGTTTTCCATATGGGGCTTTTGAGATTTTCTCACTCATGCAGCACATGGGATGTGAACCAGACAAAGCTTCATATAACATAATGGTCGATGCCTTTGGGAGGGCTGGTCTCAGTGAAGGTATAAAATAATGCTTTACCTTGATTTTTAATTCCTAAATGGATCAAAATGATATAAAGATCAACTTGAATTGAATGCATTGGATATTTAACATAATCAACGAAGGATGGAGATCTCCCTCTTGCATGTGTTGGATAGGTGGGAAATTTCGAAATTGGATAGGTGGAAAATTTCGAAATTGGTTGGTATATGACAATATGTGATGTTAATTAATGGGAGTGATCTAGATTTGTTAAAAGAAGATTTGGATGGGGATGTTATTGATTTCAAGGTAATAGGAATAGGATAGGTTGGGCCACAGTAAGAAATATAAAATTGTTCTAAGGTCATGACCAACTAGCTTAATCTTGCCAGTTAGTTGGCAAACATGATTTTGAGCTGAAAATGATTTGAAAATCATTCAGAAAAATATTTCAAAGATATTGGAAGTGATCTAGTGCTCAGCTATGATCTTCAACTCCTTTTAAGTGCGTATAAAAGATGAAGTAAGATTTGGTAGTTTAATATTGTTGCATTTCTTTATTTCTTGGGAACTTGTAATACTTCACTTAGGAAATAATGATGGCCTCTAAGTGGGGTAACTTAGAGAAGGTGTGTGAATTTTCGAGTAAAGAAGGATTCTAGGATTGACACTGAAAGAGAGTGTGGCTCAGTGTAAGCGTGTTTTGAGTGAAGTAGGTTTTAGGTGAGTGAAACCTAGAGAATGAAGAAGCATGTAGCTCGATGTAAAAAGGTTTTGTTTATTACTCTTCTGGATACCTTTCAGAGTGTCTCTTTTTAAGATAGAGGGATGGATGTAAGCACAGGGGTGTCGAATCACATTATATTAGTGTTATGTTTTTCCCATATGATTAATGTAATTACTTCCATTTACACATTTTATCAACGACCATTAGCGACCACCATCTCTCTCAAAAGATTGAATTGATAGGAAAGTCGCAAGCTTCTTTTTTACTAGATTGCTTATTAATGCAAAGCCAATGGGATTTGAAATTTTTTTTATTAGAGGATTCGTATATGGCACCCAAAACAAAGTAAAAATTACTTTTACATCTGATGTATCAGTAAAGCTGAAGTCTGAAAAGTTTTAAAGAAGATGAAGTATAAAGAAGCAGTAGGACTGGAAATATTTCAATAAATATTTGGAAGTGCTTAGGAGATGAAAGAGTTTCTTCCTCATTAAATTGTTTAATATAATTTTGAAGACTAAAAGGATGTCAAATGAATGAAGAAAGAGTATATTGGTACCTATTTACAAGAATAAAGGCAATGTACAGAATTGTGCCAATTATAAAGGAATTAAATTAATGAGTTATACTTTAAAACTTTGGGAGAGGGTGATCGAACATAGGTTACGTCATGATATTAAGATATCAGAGAATCAGTTTGGTTTTATGCCAGGTAGATCTACTATAGAAGCTATTCATTTATTGAGAAATTTAATGGAGAAGTTTAAGGAGAGAAAGGAAAATCTATATTTGACTTTTATTGATTTGAAAAAAGTTTATAATAAAGTCTGAAGAGAAGTACTTTAGAAGTTTTAGAAAAAAAAAAGGATTTGCACTGCTTATATTCAAATTATTTAAGACATGTACAAAGGAGCTGTTATCTATATTCAAACACAAGGAGGTTTGATTAAAGAATTTCCTATTACAGTTAGATTACACCAAAGCTCAGCTTTAAGTCCGTATTTTTTTGTTTTGATTATGGAAGTCTTGACTGGACATATTTAAGATGAGATGCCTTGATGTATGCTCTTCGCAGATAATATTGTCCTTGTTAAGAAAACTAAGGAGGGAGTTAAAGTGAAACTCAAGTTTTGAAGAAATGCTCTAGAATTTAAAGATTTGCATCTCAGTAAATCGAAAATTGAATATATAAAGTGCACATTTAGTCAAGAAAGCAATACTTATATTGAAGATTATCAAGAAGAGTAAGCGCTTTAGATACTTTGAATTAATTATTTAAAATAATGGTAAAATAGATAATGACGTTATTAGCAGGATTCAAGTAGGATGGATAAAATGAAGAAATTTTTCTGGTGTGTTGTGCGATAGAAAAATCTCATCCAGACTTAAGGGTAAATTTTATAAAATTATAGTAAAATCAGCGATATATGGTGCTGAATACTGGTCTATAAAAAGAAAATATGTAAATAAAATAAATATTGCAGAAATGAGTATATTAAGGTGAATGTGTGGATATACACGAAAAGATAGAATGAGAAATGATTATATCCGAAAGAAAGTTGGTGTTGTACCAATTGAGGATAAATTTAGAGAAAGTCGGCTTAAATAGTTTGGACATATAAATCGTAGACCGATTGAAGCTCCAGTTAGAAAAATCGAGTTATTGGATCTTGCCTATATACAAAGAAGATGAGGGAGACCAAAGAAGATATGGCAAAAAATTATAAGGAGTTATCTTAGTTAGACTTAGATAAGAATTTGTTAATTGATAGAGCGCAATGGAAACAAAACATTCATGTAGCCGACCTCACCTAGTGGGATTAAGGCTTGGTTGTTGTTGTTATTGTTGTAGAAGATTCATATATGATTTGACCTTACCATCTACACGCTACGATTGGGAGATGAGCACTTCCGTAACATAGTAACAATCTTTCACCTTGAACATCTCTATTAGAATTCGAACATGTGACCACACTAAATTTTTAAAACCATTGGACCAATTCTTTCCAAAGTTGAAAATAGCACCTTTGCCTCCTTCTAGATTTCAGCCATCTGCCTCTTCCCTTTAGTTCTCAGCTAGTTCTTCCTCTAAGTAAAAAAGTACGGTCACAAAACTTCAATAATTCATCCTCAAACTCACTCATCAAGTCCCCCTTGTAAATTATTGTTGTTCCACCCTTGTAGCCCTTTACACTCATGTCTACACACTCCCATAAATATGTATATATTTGTGTGTGTGTCAACAACAGCAATAACTAAGCTTTAATCTCACTAGGTGGGGTCAGCTATATTAATCTTTTATTTTCATTGTGCTCTATCAATTAATAAATTTTTATTTAGATCTAAGTAAGTAAGATCATAGTTTCTTGCCATGTCTTCTTTGGTTTTCCTCTTCCTCTTTGTATATTGGCAAAATTTAATAACTTGATTTTCCTAACTGGAGCTTTAATCGGCTTACGATTTATATGCCCAAACCATTTAAACTGATTTTCTCTAGGTTTATCCTTAATTGATGCAACTCCAACTTTCCGCGGACATACTCATTTCTCATTCTATCTTTTTGTTTATACCCACATATCTACCTTAACATTCTCATTTCTATAATACTTATTTTATTTGTATGTTTTTTTTTATAGGTCAGCATTCAGCACCATATATCATCGCTGTTCTTACTATAGTTTTATAAAATTTACTATATATATTTTATTTTTACATACATAAAATAATTATAAGTGTATGGCTAACAAAAATACAAAGAACCGATATACTAATACTGATAACATAAAGAACAGATGATAGTTATGCATGAGGGCGAAGATGACAGTAGTGTTATCAATGTGGACCTTGGAGAGCCTCATCAGTTGAAGAAAAGGCCTATGTCAAATTTCATCCAGGCTCCAATATATATTTTTTTGGCATAAAATTATTTTTGAACTATGACCTATTAGCTTTAGGCTTTTAGGTCAGTTGGTATTCGAAGATGATATTACACATTAATAAATACCCAAATTTTATCATGCTAATTAAGTTAAAAATTTAAAACAAACTTGAGCATACATATCATTACTACAAAGAAAAATACTTATAAATAATATATTAGTATGGGAGAAGAAGAATTTGATATAAATGTAGTTTCCCCAAATGAAACATTCTTATTTCTTCTCATCCACCTGACCATTGTTTCACCCTAAAAAGACGCCGAGTCTGTATTTGAAGAACTAAAGCGCCGAGGAATGAAACCTACCATGAAGTCCCATATGCTACTTCTCTCGGCCTACTCCAAGTCTGGCAACCTACAGAAATGCGAAGATATTGTGAACCAGATGGCGAAATCAGGACTCGAGCCAGACAACTTTGTCGTGAACTCGATGCTCAACGCGTACGGAAAAGTCGGCCGGTTCGACAAAATGGAGGAAGTTCTAAATTTGATGGAAAATGGCCCTTTTAAATCCGATATCAGCACGTATAACATTCTGATAAACATTTACGGCAGAGCAGGTTTTTTTTTGCAGAATGGAAGAGCTGTTCCAGTCTCTTCCCCTCAAGAAGTTGAAGGCTGATGTGGTAACCTGGACTTCAAGAATGAATGCTTACTCTAGAAAGAAACAGTATGTCAAATGCTTGGAGATCTTTGAGGAGATGGTGGATGCTGGTTGCTATCCAGATGGAGGAACTGCTAAAGTGCTGATTTCTTCTTGTTCGAATGAGGAGGAGATCGGGCAGGTTGGTGTTATTATTAGAACGATGCACAAGGATGCTAAAACGATGTTGAATCGATAGTAATTTCTTTGAAGTAGTGTTGGTTAAATTTTGTTGAATGTATTAAAACCATGTTGATTGTGCAGAAGTTCTTTGAAGCGGCCTTGATTTTTTTGGAGCTCCCCTTTTCCTTATAAAAATCTTCGATTCGAGTCCCTCAAGTCACGTCATGATAATTAGATTTGTGATGTGGATGATGCCATTGAACTTAATTAATAATATATTAAACTTGACTATTACATTATATTATATTAATATTAATATTTTTTTAACTACACTTATTTATGTTATTATTTATTTTAGGGTAAATTACGTCTAAGTCCTTGAGTTTAACGCTTAATATTGCACAGATCAGCGTTTTTTAAAATTAGAACATCGAGGTCTCTGAGTTTTAACAAAATATTAAATGGGTTCTTTTTTATTTTTTTATTATTAAAATTTTTAAAATTACCGTTTTACCCCTATTATTCTCTCTCTCCTCCCGATCCGGAACGCGCGTGTGCCGGATTTGGGCAGGCCAGCGACACCATGGGCGACCCGCCGGAGGCCGCGAGATTCGCCCGCGGAGCCCGCCGGCGGTCCGGCTGCCGCACGATCGGCCGTCAACCGTGCAGCGCGCTCATGCTCCGGATCGAGAGGAGAGAGGCGGCCTCTCTCTCTCCTCACGATCTCGCGCAGGCGCGCGCCGGCAGCCGCGCTGGCAACGAATCAGGAGGAGAGAGAGGCCACCTCTCTCTCTCTCCTCCCGATCTGGCGCACGCGCCCGGGCCATGCGGCAGCCGGTTGTCACGGGCCACGCGCGTGCGCAGATCAGAAGGAGAGAGAGGGGCAGGGGTAAAACGGTAATTTTAAAAAATTTAATTATTAAAAAATTAGAAAAATATTCATTTGATAATTTATTAAAACTTAAGGACCCTTATGTTAAATTTATAAATGTGGACTTACGTGATATTAAGCATTAAACTCAGGAATCTGGGCGTAATTTGCCTTTTATTTTATTATCAGAAAGTAGACTTTGAAAGTTTTTTTTTCATAAATAATTTTAAATAATTATATATTAAATTTGTACATAAATTTTAAAATAAAAATTTATTTTATTTTGTATTTACAGAATTTTTAATAAAAAATAAATTTGTTTTTGATATAATTTTTAAGATTAAAATCATTCAAATCCTAAGATTAGAGATAATATTATAGAGATTTATAATTTCTAAAATCTTTCATCTAATTTTTTTTAATCAAGATTAATATTTTAGTCAGGTACATTTTAACAGTTTCCATAAGTTTTTTTTTTTTGAAAATTAATTTTCTTAAAATATCCCTTGTTGGTTTAACGAAATTTATTTATAAATAATAAAAATGTCCTCCATAATCGAGTATTTTAATTTAAGATGTGAAATAAAATTAATATTATTATTAGAAATTATTGAGTATGTAAAATAAAATAATTTTTTATATCAAAATTTAAGTAAAATAATTAAAAAAAAATATTTATTATTATTTTTTAAATTAATATCATTTTGATCCTTCTCGCGTCAAATATAGTCTTAAATTTATTCAATTGGTTATAGCGATTGCCCAAGGGCATAGCGTGTGTGACTATGCACAGGGACCCACAGACATCCGTGTGTAGGGCCCGCGTTCTACCTGCTGCCCCATCCAGGGGTCCCCGCGATAAACCCATATTGGATGCGGAAGCGCGTCACGTGAGAAATGTCATTTCACATTATTTTTTAATATTTTTATAAAATTATTTTCTTAAAATACATTTTGTCTGATATACATTCAAATATAAATTTCACAAAATAAATATAATATAAAATAAAATCAATATATAGTCAAAAATATATATAAATAAAATATTTTTTTGATTTTGTATTGATCTTATTTCACTTTATATTCACTTTGGTACATAAAGTAAAACGTATTTTATAAAAACAATTTTTGGGCAATTACACTCAGGTCCTTGAGTTTAACACTTAATACCGCGCAGGTCGACATTTTTAAATTTATAACATCGAGGCCCCTGAGTTTTAATAAATTATAAAATAGGTCTTTTTTTCATTTTTTTTATTATTAAAATTTTTTAAAATTACCGTTTTACTCCTGCATTTCTCTCTCTCCTCTCGATCCGGGGCACACACGCGGCCGCCAACGTACACGCCGCGCGGCAGCCGAACCGCCGGCGTACACGCCGGCGGCCATCGAAAGGAGAGAGAGAATGGCAGGAGTAAAACGGTAATTTTAAAAAAATTTAATAATAAAAAAATAAAAAGGACTCATTTGATAATTTATTAAAACTAAGGGACCTCGATGTTATGAATTTAAAAACATAGAACTGCGCGATATTAAGCGTTAAACTCAAGGACCTGGGTGTAATTTGCCCAATATTTTATAAAACTATAAAAAAATGACGTGCAGTGACGAGAAAACAATGCTAAATGGCTTCTAGATCTCGCTGTTAAGAGTGTGGCGCACACCTTCTGCGTAGTTTTCTCGCAGTTGCATGCGTGACCCTGCGTGCAGGGCCCATGTATATGTTGAGCGTCTAGCTTGTTTGGTTCATGCAGTTTTTTTGGCTCAACACAATTTTTAACTATAAAAATCAATTTTATTTCACTTCCGATACAAATATAAATATTATAATTAATTTTATTTCACATCTTACACACTTTCTAACAGTAAAGAAATTTTTTTTCTTATTAGACCTAGAAAATAAAAAAAAAATTATTAAAAAAAATTTGAACCAAACGAGACCAAGTGCCTCACGAATAATGTGGCTCACTGCTTGTTAACACGTGGTTCTAGCGCTGCATCCTTGACGTACACGTGGCGCCTAGCTGGCCTTCAGCTTTTATTCGTTTTAACTAATTCATCTATCTGTTCCCACAGGTCAGACCTCGGTCAAACCTCGGCCACGAAGGTTCAACCAAGCCTCGTCCACGACAAGCCAAGACCATCCTTGGTAACATTGACCGCGATGTTATAGAGCGGTGCCTGTCGCAATCAGCTTGGACCGACCACGCTGTTTCCCGTACAAGATACTTTTTTTCAAACCCGCAAATCAAGGACCCGCATGACCTAGCTACCACGGATCCCTAGAAGTAGTACCAATATTAAAAGATAGCATCCTCCTTTCGCGGCTTCTGGCCCCTCTGGCGGCCGACAAGTGGCGCGAACCCAGAGCTGGTTCACTTCCTTTCCTCCGGAAATCAGGATAAAGCTGAGCATTCCACCACCTATAAATACCTCTGAACAGTCTTCAACTGAGGGGGATCAGAAAAACGACAGATCAAAGATCAAATCAAGGAGATCAATAGGAGCGACCAAGGTGCAAGCAGCTACTTGGATTCTCCCATTCTCATTATATTAGGGCCCCAACTGAGGGGCTCTTTCTCCCTCTCTCTTTTCCAAATATTGTATTAAGCCTTCACGGCTATCCTTTTTATTCTAGTGAAATTCCTTCACTGATCACTCGATGGATGTAAGGGACCTCCTCCCTGAACCACCTTAAATCTCTGTGTGCTCTTCCGGATGCCCCGAACTCTCTCTCCTTTTAAGTCTTAACCATCAGGCTTATACCTCTGCGCGCCGCCGCCTCTCAGGACTCTTTTTTTTTGTGTTTCTCGAAATCCTCTGCATCCTACGTCAACATCCTCAATTAAATAATTTTTTCTGGCCTCACGTGCGCCCTGCAGCTTCTTGCTCGGCCCTGTGCATGGATTTCATTTAACCAAGTTTCACATTAATCTCTTATCAAAAAAAAAAAGTTTCACATTAATCTGTTCTAAAAAAATCACATTAATCAGATTAATTCACATTTATATGTTTTATTGCAACAACAAAAGGTGAGCACTTTTTTAAGGAAATATGTAATAAAAAAGTAATTAATTTTAATAAATTTGATTCTTTATAGGATCATGCATGCGTAAAAACCAACGTTCAATGATCTCTTCCTTCTCGATCTTCAGGATCAAACATCAATTGCAAGCCTCACGCATAAGAGAAATTTTTATGTGCAACGGTGCACGGTACACCAGCTCAATTAGCACATGACACATGGATAAAAGTGGTCAGACGTGCTGATGTGTCGTGTGCTAATTGGGCTTGTGCATCGTGCATCGGTGCACACAAAAATTTCTCCACGCATAAGCTCGCGCATGGCGGTTTTACGCTTCAGCGCAGCAGCGTTTCAGGCTGCCGTGCTTGGCTTTGCGTGCTGCTGACGCTGCTGACTGTGCAGCCAGTGATGGGGGTGCTGGCTTGGGTACTTGAGAGGGCGGAGGAAGAAGAAAGGAACATTTACGTGCATGTTATACAATTTTTTTAATATTATATTATACATTTTTTCACAAAATTTGTATTATAGGATGATAGATTTGTATGAAGAAGATATGTATGATATAATATAGAAAGATATGTGTAGTATATATGTAAAATTTCTAATAATTAAATTTATTTTTTTATTAATTTTTTAAATTTCACTGAATTTAAGAGGCGTTTCGTTCAATGTTATCTTGATATTATGTTATGTTATCCAGCTAAAGCAATCATTTGGTTTAGGGCGTTTGGCTCAATGTTATCTTAACATTATATTATGTTATCTAAAGAAAGTAATTGTTTGGTTTAATGACATCTACAAATAATTTTCTATTAGATTATAAAATTATTAGTCAAAAGATGACATCTAAATGTCATGACATCTAAATGTCATGACATCTAGATTACATAACATAATACTAAGATAACAATGAACCAAACGTCCCCTTAATGATATCTATAAATAATTTCTATAAGATTATAAAATTATTAGTAAAAAGATAACATTTAGATGTTATGATGTTTATATTACATAACATAACACTAAGATAATAATGAATCAAACGCCTCCTTAATATTTTTTTTTTATAAGAACACCCCCTTAATGTTGTTTTACAAAGAAATCATAAAACAAAAGTAAAATCTAATTTGAAATGGAATGATAATTATACAATTTAAGTGGCATATATATAGTAGTGCATTAATATTATCTTGACATTATTTTACATTATTTAAAGATAATAATATTTTGATTGATAGCATATTGTTAAAGTTAAAATATTACAAATAAAAATATAATTATATGATCTATTAATCCAAAATTAATATGAATGTATGTTATTTTTAATTTCGATCACATAAATTGAATTTTTTCTTTATTATTAAAATTTTATAGCATTTTAATTACATAAATATTTTCTTCTATGTTGATATGCCTAATGACATTACTTTAAATAATTATGATACTACTCAAATATATATTTTTTTGAATATTTGCAAGTGACATAAAATTATAATTTTATGTAGGTGAAATTAAAATCATTGGCATTAATCTTAAAGCATGAAATAAATCAACTCCCCTTGAAAATTTCAGTTATAATATGAAGAAAATGCCAACTAGAGCAAGAAAAATTAGAGCTAATTTAATGCTTTTAAAAGGTTTTTTTTTTAATGCTTTTAAGAGGTTGTTGCATAGAAAGTTTGTTACTACTTACTAGCTTTAATATGGAGAAAAATATAAGATTATATATATTGTGATAATATATCAAGTGGGAGACAGTTGCTAGAGAGCTCGGGCTAAGGGCAAAACGAGAAGCTTCACCGAGTTTTTATCATGTGTTGTCAAAAAACAAGCTACATTCTCGATCTTAAACAAATCAAATCATGTACATGACCATTAATAGTTCCACCCTATCGTGCAAATTAATCAACTTTCAAATTAATCTTGAAATTATGTAACCTTTTCTCAAAAAACTTGGGTAGAAAACTCTCATATTTCTCTATTGATTGAAGGAAAAAAATGATTTAAGAAAGTTTTATAAAAATTTTTGAAAAATATATATGATATAAAATAAAGTGAGTTAATTATATTAAAATTATATTAAATATAAAATAAAAAAGTAAACTCTAAACTAAAATTTTTCCCAATAAAAGAGGCGTTAAACACGTAAATTAAACTCTCACGCAAGCACTTCTTCATATATATTATAGGGGTTTTTAAATACAGGACATGAAATTTACACGAAATTACGCATTTCACAATCAATTCATAAATATTACCACTATCACACCATATTAATTTAAATTTTACGCATTTCACATATTTCACATCATATTCTTTGATGGTGAACTTCACATTTCTAAATTGGCCTTGATCTTAATTATATTATTAATATATTAATTAAATACTATAAATAAATTAATTTATATAAATATCAATTTAAATATTTATGAATTTATGTATTTTAATTTATTTATCCTATTTAAAATTTTCAATTAGGGTGCCGAATTTAAATCCACATGACTATAATTTTTAATTAAAGTAAGAAAATTGATGTGTTTACAGTAAAAAAAATAAAAATATATATTAGAATTTAAATATTAATGAATTTATACATTTTAATTTACATATAATATTATAAAGTATATGAAATATGTGAAATATGTGAAATGCGTAAAATTTAAATAAATATGGTGTGATAGTGGTAATATTTACGAATTAATAGTGAAATGCATAATTTCGTGTAAATTTTATGTCTTGTATGTAAAAACCCCTATATTATATTATAGGGTAAATTACACTCAGGTTTCTGAGTTTAAAGCTTAATAACGCACATGTTCACATTATAACATCGGGTCTCTGAGTTTTAATGAATTATCAAATGAGTCTTTTTTATTTTTTTTATTATTAAAATTTTTTAAAATTACTATTATACCCCTCCCCCTCTCTCTCAAGAGAGAAGGAGGGGTATAAAAGTAATTTTTAAAAAATTTAATAAAAAAAAAACTTATTTGATAATTTATTAAAACTCAAAACTGATATTATAATTTTAAAAAATCCTACACTTATGTGTTATTAAATTTTAAACTTAAGGACCGGGGTATAATTTATCCTTTATTATATTATTGCCTAATCACACGTAAGTTCTAACGGTCCACGCGTGTGAAGCTTTCGCCTAACACGTGTCAGCATCTGCTTTCTCACACATGTGAAGCTGTTGACCATAACGTGGCAGTAACTGCTGTACTTCTCCGTCATGTTATAAAAGGGAAAGTCGTGAAGCGTTGGAGAAGAAAACCTACGCATGGCGCTCAAGAAGGTGATTCTCTGGTTCTTCTTCCTTATCGTTCTACTAACCTCCGGTAAGTTTCTGCATATTTTATTAATTATTATATAAATATAAATCGGTCTGTAGAGTATTATAAATTAATTCTAATTATTAATTAATTACTGTATTTTTTTAGATTCTAAAATCACTGCATGCAGTTCTGATTTTTTTTAGATAAATATCAATATTATAAAAATCGAATCGATAATCAAACCGAAACAACAATTAGTTCATGGTCGGACCGGTCTAACCAGCCGGTCCAATTATTAATATTAATACATACACTTAATATTATATAAAATATAGAATATATATAATATAAATTATCTGTTACATAAATATAATTAAATAATTAATATTCAATATCATCAATAAAAATTAATTAATATATATTCAGCATTATTAATAAAAATTAATATATATATATATAAATTTTTATATGACAAATAAAAATTAAATATGATATATTATATATGTTTAACATAAAATTAATTAATATAGATTCATATTTAAATAAAAAAAATTAGTTATTTTTAAATTTTTTTTTATAAATATAAATTGTTATCTAAAAAATTTATTAACTTGCTTACAAATATCAATCAAAAAAATTAAATATAATTTTTCAGTTGAACAGTCAAATTAACTGGTTCAATCAGTTCACCCGGTTTGACTGGTTCATTTCGATCTAAATCGGTTCAATCCGGTTTAAGCCGATTCAATTCGGCCTAAATCGATTCAATCCTTCATCAGCTTTAACACAGAACTGGATCGGACTAGAGACCGATTCACGGTCCGATCGATCGAACAAGACTGGACCGTGAACCGGTCTCTAGTCCGGTCCAGTTTTGACAACATTGATAAATACGTGAAATAAATAATTTTTGAATTATTTATATATCTTAAATAATTATTATATTTCTTTATTTATAAAAATTTAAAATTAAAAAAATGTAAATGTTTATTTTTTTAAAATTATGTTCTAAAAGAACTAAAAAGTTAAACAGTATTCTTACAATATAATTTTAATTAGAAATGTTTATAACTTTACAAACTTAATTATTGAGATTTTTAAAATATTCAGATTAATTTGTTAACATTAAGATTAGCTGTATATATATATATATAAAATTATTTTTTATAATTTTTTATTATATTATTTTGATTTATGAGCAAGATTTGATAATCAAATTTTCTTTACTAAATTTTTTATTGATGTACAATTTATATGTTTAAATTATTTAAATTTATTTATATGTATAAAAAAAATTTGTTAATTTAGATTCATTTTAAATATATAATAGTGTGCCAAAAATGACTCTAATTCATACTTAATGTCTAAGAAGGTCGAATAATTTTCATACTTTTAAGGTTCTATTCTGTATATAATAGTAATTAATATGATTTATTTTTGTTATTTAGAATATTCTTATTATGTTCATGTATGTGTATATAAAACTTAACTCACATCATGAAATTCGTACAATGATCACTTGAGAGATTTATTTGAATGTCTCCATGAATCACATATGCATTTGATGAAAAACATGCATAGATTTGTTTGAAATTTATGAAGCATGATAGTAATTAGTGGTTTTTAATGATAGGGGGGATGGTGCCAACCGCCGAGGCGAAGGTATGCAAGGTTGAGATTGGACATTGCATTAGCGATGGAAGTTGCCGACGTTCGTGCCTGAACGCCCACTATGGAGGCGGCGATTGTCACGGACTTCTCCGTCGTTGTGTCTGCCTGAAGCAATGCTGAAACATGTAGAGAACTTTGTAGCTAATAACACTAGGCGTGTTTGTAGCCAATAATACTCAACATGTTATTAGTTTTCTGCGTGTTTCCAAGGAATAAGTTTCTGAAAATAAAGCAAAGTTTTTCATTATATTATAATTTGCAAGTTAAATGTTTTAGAATGCAAAATAAAATAAAATTTTTATATTATAATTTGTGTAAAATAATTAAAAAAATTTATTTATTATTATTATTATTTAAAATTAGTATTATTTTAATTAGTATCATTAACTTTAAATTTTTTTATAAATTATTTAAAATAATAAAAAATAATTATATATTAATTTCTACATAAATTTTAAAATAACTTTTTTTTATTTCATATTTACAAAATTTTTAATAGAAATCAAAATTATATCATATTGATATAATTTTTAAAAAAAGATTAAAATCATCCAAGGTTGGAGATAATATCATAGAAATTTATAATTTCAAAAATTTTTCATGTAATTTTTTTTAATCAATATAAATATTTACAGTTTCTTTGAGATCATGTTTGATGCGAGGATCAAAATCAATATCAAAATGTTGCTAGTTTAATAATAATAATAATAATAATAATAATAATAATAATAATAAATTTTTTAATTATTTTACACAAGTTTTAATATAAAAAATATTATGTTACTTTAAATATTTAATAAATTTTAATAAAAATATCTATTATATTTCACATGTTAGGCTAAAATATTTAAATTGAATATTTTGGTTTGTGAAATAAAATTAATTTTTTTATTAAAAATTATTAAGTATATAAAATTAAATAATATTTTTTATATTAAAATTTATTTAAAATAATAAAAAAGTATTTATTATTATTTTAAAGTAATATTATTTTAAAGTAATATTATTTTAGTTCTGATTTTGATTCTCACGCGTACTTACGTTGTTTTTTCGAAAATTAATTTTCTTAAGAACTCGTCATTTTGAATGAAATTTATTTATAATTTAATTTTAGAATTTTAGAATTTTAGAATTTTAGAATAGCAAAAGTGCCCCCTCCAACTCCCTTTAACTTTGTTCAGCGATTGCTCGGAGAAATTATTACATCCAGATGGAGCATCATCCGGATGCCAATTAGAGGCCGCCACGTGTACCCGAATTCACCTGTATTAATTGCATAGTGGCGGCCTTTAATTGGTATCCGGATGCAATAATTTCTTGATTGCCTGAGGGCACAACGTGTGTGGAATCATCAGCGCTGGACTAGCGTGCTGTCACTAGTACAATATATGTATTTTACAGCACCTTTATAAAGGCGGTTAACAAAAGAGATCGCTGCAAAAAGTTTGCGATAAAACATTATACAGCAGTTGATTATGTCAACCGCCGAAGTTTAGTGTCACGACCCAAACATCGTAATCCTTTATCTAATAAAAAAAATATCTATACTCAGATTACGACTGAATAGGTCGCGACGGAATAAAATACCTTATAAATAAATAAATAAGCAAATCACACAGTTATACATAATTAGCTCATAAATATCATCACTAAAATACACGGAAAGTATCTATCCCTAATACATTTATATATATCATCAACAACTACGAAAAATATACACACAATAACCAGTATTCAAAATGTATACAGTATCACACCATAAAATATATTGTATTCAATAAACATCACTAAATTTATACAGATAACTCTGCTAAACCATCTCAACCCTATTCATGTGTTTGATTTGCACCTGAAAAAAATAATAAATTAGAGTCATTAGTTGACTCAGTAGGTGAATCAGATCCAATATGCTTAATGTAATAATCACACACATCATAGTTTTAGTAAAAACATGTCAAAACTTTATTTACATCTTTTATCACATTCCAGGGCCCTGTTTCTCAGTCAATCATAGCCACACTACCACATCCACGATGACCCACCCATGGTCACCACGAGGTCGTCACCTCAATCAGATAACCCTCCGTAGGTTATCTCGGATGTCGTCGCACCCAAATCCATAGGTACCTCATCACAACAAGTGACCCACACGTGGTCACCTTTGGTGATCGTCATCACCCCGGATAGTCGGAAACTACCACTGGATGTCGTCACATCAATATCATCATCATCGAGCTCGAACCGTAGTGGGTATGATTGCGAAGAGAAACAAATTTATAACATAATTTCTTACCTTTTTGATCTTTTTCTCCTCCTCCTCCTTCCCTTTCTTCCTCTTCTCCTCCTCCTTCCCTTTCTTCCTCTTCCTCCTGACAGGCCACGGCAAAGGCACGGCAAAGGCACGGCAAGGAACAAAGAAAATGGCAGAAGCTTGGAGAAGAAGCTCTGTTCTTATCCAAGTATTTGGATAATTTCATTTTGGTCCCTTTAGTTTTACCTCCTCATAAATAAATCCAAAATTACTATTTTTAGATCCAATTTTTCTCATATAAAACCTGATTATTACATTTAGGTTAGTCAACCGTCGTAGTTTAGGTTTAAACGGCGGTTTACGCCATAAATCGTTGTCTAAAGGCTTGCCTTTCGACGGCGATTTATCGCATCAACCGCCATCTAAGGTTTAGACGGTGGTTGACTCAACCAACAGCCGTCTAAAGGAAATAACTTCTTATACCCCAGCCCCGGCGCGATCTCAATCTCACTGCTTGCAGTTTACGGAAAAACCTAGATCTCTACAAGAGCTTGCTCGATCTCATTTGTTTGAACGTCGGGACGCGAGGGTTGCTTGTCGACGGGGGACCTCACATCACCAGATCAAGCTACACGCGTCGATTTCCTCCTCCATCTTCTTCTTTGGCCGCCATTCCAGGCCCTATACCTTCGCCGACGCCGGATCTAGCACGCCGACGCCGGATCTAGCATGCCGACGCCGGATCTAGCACAGATCTAGCCGCATTCGCGGCCCTACACCCTCGCCAACACTGGCGGATGTCAGATCTAGTCGCATTTGCTGCCCTACACCCTCGTCGATGCTGGATCTAGCAAACTCCACTTTCTTCTACCTTGCTTTTCTTCTTCTTCATCTTCCATCCGAATCTAACAGTCGCTCCCCTACACCTTCGCCGACGCCGGCCGACACCGGATCTAGTCGACTCCACTTTCTTCCACCTCCTACTTCTTCTTCTTCTTCGTCTTCTTCTTCGTCTTCGTCTTCGGCCGACATTCGCCCTACACTTCATCAGCGCCGAATCCAGCCGTCTCCACTATTTTTCACCTTTTCTTCTTCTTCTTCATCTTTGGCCACCGATTTACTTCTTAACTTTTTTTTATTTTGTTATTGTTTTTTCAGGTTGATTGCCAAAAAAATTGATTCAAAATTTTCAACTGTCGTTTCTGCTTAATTTCACATAAGGTAAATCATATTTATTCTTTTTTTTTCAATTTACTTATATGTTAATTGTGATGTATAAGTAGAATTTTTTTAGTATCATAAATTGAATTAATTAGCATATATTAATTATATTAGACCTTGTTATATAGGTAATTATATATGGATCGATCTTGGATTAAAATGGATAGACGACCATTTGAATATGATCATGGAGTGAATTCCTTTATAGATTTCGCACTGAAAAATGAATGTTTAGTTAATAACAGAATAAGATGTTCGTACTTAAAATATGAAAATATGAAATTATTTGAAACTAATATTGTGAAAGATCATTTATTTTTTCATGAATTTGATAAGACTTATGAAAGATAGATTTGGCACGGTGAATCTGTAAGAAATAAAATGAATAATATTGGGAGAAGCACATCATCTACATGTATAGATGCTAATGTTAACAATGAAAATACAGTCGAGAAAGATAAAATGAAAGATCTAGTTTGGGATATTGAAAATAATTTATCAAAAGCTCCAAAACAGTTTGAATAGTCGCTTCAAGAGGCCAAGAGTCCATTATATCATAACTATAAGGGCTTTACTAACGTTCTGCACTAATGTGTTTGTTTAATTTAAAGGCAGCAAATGATTTAAGCAATAAGTGTTTTACAGAGTTGTCTATTCTTATAAAAAATATGTTACCAGCGCGCAATCAGCTTCCGAATTTAACTTACAAAGCAAAGAAAACACTCCATACATTAGGAATTGATTATGAGAAGATCAATGCATGCCCTAATTATTGTATTAAAATGAGTATAGTGGATTAAAACATTGTCCAGAATGTGAGAAATCAAGGTGGAAGCTCTGTGCAGATGGCATTAAAAAAAATATGTTATTCCAGAGAAAATTTTGTGGTATTTGCCCCCCGGTACCGCGCTTTGCAAGACTATTTTAAAATAAAAAATATGCTAAAAATTTTACTTGGCATGCTGATAGTGAAGGACGTGTATTTGATAGAATGATGAGACACTTTGCTGATTCACAACAATGAAAATCTTTCGATATTAGATTTCCAAATTTTGCTGAAGATCCGAGAAATTTAAGACGGGTTGTGCACTGGTGGTTTTAATCCGCACAGTGTTCAAAGTAGTCAGCACAATTGTTGGCCTATTTTCTTGATTATTTTTAATTTACCTCCTAATTTATGCATGAAACGTAGATTTATCATGTTGGCTTTATTGATATCTGGACCGAAGCAACATTAAAATAAAATAGATGTTTATCTTTCTACACTTATAGATGATTATAAAAAGTTATGAAAAGCAGGAGTACAGACATATAATACTTACCGGCATGAGTTATTTACATTAAGGGCAGCACTTATATGGAATGTAAATGACTGACTATCCAGCTTATAGTAATTTGGCGGGATGCAGTGTTAAAGGTTATTATGCATGTGTTATTTGTGGTGATAAAATTAATGCACAGTATTTAAAACATGAAAAGAAATTATGTTATATGTGTCACAGAAAGTAGTTGCCTCGAGATCATGTGTTTCGCAAAAAAAAAGAGCTTTCGATGGTAATACTGAGTTTGAGAAGGCTCCACGCTCATTTAATGGGAAAGAGTTGATATAAGTTTTGAGCGTTAAGATCCCCCAAAAATAAATTGTTGGAAAAGAAGATCAATATTTTTTAAGCTTGAGTATTGGGAATATTTGCATGTGCATCACAATTTAGATATCATGCATATAGAAAAAAAATATTTGTGAAAGTATTATTGGTACATTATTAAATGCTGCTGGAAAAAATAAATATAGTATAAATGCACGATTAGATAGGGTTAGTATGGGAATTCAACAGCAGCTTGCTCCTAAGGTCTATGGCAGCTGAACATGTCTTTCACATGCATGTTATACATTCACAAAAGAGGAGAAAAAATAATTCTGTAAGATTTTGTATGAATTAAAAGTGCTTGATGATTATTCTTCAAACATTAAAAGTCACGTAAATCTCAGATAATTGAAATTATCTAATTTGAAATCGCATGATTGTCACGTGTTAATGCAATAATTGTTACCTGAAACTATTAGAGGCATTTTGGAGGCTAAACTTCGGAGTGTAATAATGAGGCTATGTTTCTTCTTCAATTTTTATGTGCTAAAATTATAAATCCTTTCAAGTTAAATGCTCTTTAAGTTTGCATTATTAAAATAATTTGTGAGTAAGAGATGTTCTTTTCACCTTTATTTTTTGATATCATGATACACTTAACAGTTCATTTAGTAAGAGAGGTACAACTTTGTGGACCTAATTTTAGCATTTTTACTAAATAACTGTGTGCTGAAAAATGATGGATATATTATCAATGGATATCACTTTTTCACTAAAGAACGGGACAACAAGCGAGTTGTTCAGAATAGCGGGGTTTCTTTAATTGCTAAAACAATACAAATATCAAGTGTAAACGATAAAAATCATTATATGGGTGATTTGTGTTACTTTGGAGTTATTGAAGAGATATAGGAACTTGATTATATTGGTTTTTCATATTCTATTATTCAAATACTTATGGGTAGATAGTAATGGGGGGAGCAAAATTGACGAGATGGGCTTTACATTAGTCAATTTTATTCGAATTGGTCATAAAGATTGTTTCATTCTCGCAAACCAAGCTAAATAAGTTTTCTATATTGAAGATCTTGCAAATTCATAGAGGTCAATCATTCTCAATCATAACCCAAAATTTATGATAGATAAAGATAATGATACTACTTACGAAGAGCTGTTCGGATTTACAAATGGACTGCCTATGACTATGTATGATAATTCTGATGAGGCTCCTACCTACGTAATCGAAGGTGAAGATGATACGGAGTTAGTAAATAAATATGAAAGAAACAAAAAAATGAATTGCTAGAAAGACAAAAGATAGCAAATGGTAAATTTTATTACATTCATATTATTTTTTCTTCTTCTGTAATTTCTCATTGATCAACTTATGTTACTAATATAATTGTAGCTTAATGGCGGACCAATCATCATCTACAACCTCGAAGAAAAAAAGAGGCTTAACTCAATTGTTGAAATTGACAACAAATAAGAAGGATACTGAAAAATCAACAATTGAGATAATCAATATCTTACCAGTACCTGGGAGAAACACAGATCAATTGATGAGTTATTTGTGAGTCATAGTTCAACCTAAAGCCCCTATCTCATGCATTAACTGACGTGAAGTCCCAGAATCAAATAAACAGTTAATGTGGGAACAAATGATGGTAAGGTATTTTTTTATTTTTTTTAAAAAGTATTTAAGTTGTTAATATTGTTATTATTTTTCTTGCAGAATACATTTGATGGAGTGGATGAGCTGCATGACAAACTATTTGTTCATATGGGGAAGATGTGAAGGACGTGGAAATCTTTTATGTACAAGAAATTTATCGAGGAAAAAGATGAAGAAGCTCGATATGTTATTCCTGATAACTATAATTTCATCTTCCAACAGGATTGGAATTTATTTGTTAACTATCATATCTCTGAAGAATTTCAGGTAAATTTTTTTTTTGAAGTCATATGTATTATCTGAAATTAATAATTATAATATATATTAATATTTTATATAGAATAAAAGTCGCACAGTTGTAGAGAGGGCAAAGAGTCAAAAATACCATCATACTACCTCAAGGAAGGGTTATGCAGGCTTAGAGCAAGAAATGGTAAATCAATATACTAATATTTATTTTTATTTATATTTATCATGAAATATGATTATTTCAATCATCTTATTTTGAAAAATTATTTTATAGCAAAAATAAATTGGAACTGAGGATCTTATTCCTAGGCCAAATCTATGAAAAGTTGCACACAAGAGAAAAAATAGTCATTACATCAATGCAGCCTTTGAAGAGCTTGGGACTAGGATTGTAAGTAATTTGTATTTTACATATTATAATAATTGAATATGTATATTTATTGTAAATTTAAAATTTTTTTTGTTTATGTATAGGATGAGTTGGCCACATAGGCTACCCAAGGTACGATTCACCCTGAAGGTAGAAGTGATCTGTTTGCTTTGGTGTTTGAGGAGCAAGAGCATCGTAGAAGAATTAGAGTTGGAGGAAAATTTCAAACAATAACCTCTTATTTTAATGATAATAGGAGAGAAAAATCGTCTAATTCTGTCACTATAGCTGATATCCAGCAGTTGAGAAATGAAAACAATAAACAACAATGACATATCTCTAGCCTTGAGGAATATATGACAATGTTAAAAGAAATAGTAATAAGAGGATACGGGTCTACCCAGACAAGTCCGATGGCGAGCGTATCAGGTTCTTTTATGGGAGGCAACCCTGCAAGCCCACCTCTTGCATTAGCTGAGGTATTATTATACATGATATTTATATATATAGTTTTATGTATATTATAATTATTACTATATTCAGGAATTTTTTTTCGTTATATTCAGCAAATTTACATTACAGGGAATGCATTGTTTGATTGCTTAATATATAGTCTGAGGGAATTTGTACAGTTCTTGTTAATCATATAATTGATGAGTCTGTTAGACTCATTTTTTCAGTTGATGATAGGATAACAATTGGTGATGTGTTGAGATATATTATTCGTTGGCCTACTTCGCTTGTTCTTCATGATAATCAAGTATGATATATTATTTTAATATTATAATTTTAAAATTTTTTTGTTGTTAATTCCCCCCCACCTTATCTCAGATTAAGCAGCATTACAAAAAAACTTATTAAATTGGATTTGGATTTAAAGGTTATACCAATCTAAGGTGGGCCTTTATATGGGCTTAAGCAAAGGCCTATTAAAACTATAATTTAATTAAATCATATTTTAACATATAATATAATATATAAAATTAACCTATCAAATAAACTGCGCATGCACGTCCTAACCATAGTTTTACAATATTTCATGTGAATACAAAGAAACAATATATCTACTGTACATTACCTGCATGAGTTATTTGGCCCCCACCCCTCCCCTCTAAAATTACAGTTTTACCCTCATCCCTTTTAAGCAATTACTTTTTTATTTAATTTATTTAATATATTTTTCTTATTTAATAAATTTAATTAATTAATTATTTTTTAATATTTTTTTACTTTATTTATTTAATATTTTTTAGATCACTCTCTTTAATTAACTTATTTTTTTATTTAATTTGATTATTAATTTTTCGTATTTAATAAATTTAATTAATCATTTTTTATTCATTAAATTTAATTAATTAATTATTTTCTAATATCTTTTTTCTACTTTATTTATTTAATATTCTTTAGATCACTCTTTTTAGTTAATTATTTTTTTATTTAAATTGATTATTATATTTTTCTTATTCATTAAATTTAATTAATTAATTATTTTATAAAAAAACTATACTTTATTTATTTAGTATTCTTTAGAACACTCTCTTGAATTAATTACTTTTTTATTTAATTTGATTATTATGTTTTTCTTATTCATTAAATTTAATTAATTAATTTTCTTATTCATTATATTTAATTAATTAAATTATTTTCTACTCACTGAAGAATCAATTTTTTTTTTCAAGACACTAATGTGATTAGACTAGCAGAATCAAATCTGCATTTGTTGACAACTTACTGAAGAATCAAATCTGCTTTTTCAAAATATTAATGTGATTAAAATAGCAGAATCAAATCTGCTTTTGTTGACCAATGAGACCAACATCCAATAAGTTTTAGCTATATAATAGAAGGGGTTATAAGTTGCAAGATACTTTGTCACACATTCTTCACCTGATCTCTTCCTTTCAGCCTTTCATTTTCTCTTCGTAGAAAAAAATTCTCCTTTTAATATTATGGATAACTACAATTTCTATTCATTTTCAGATAGTTGCTCATTTGAGAATGATGTTCCTAGTAGGGAGAGTATCTCCAACAACAATCGCGATTATACACCCGAATTTACGATAGACCAGGTTAGTTGTTATCGTTGTTTTATGCATATGCCTTATTTATTTTTTAAAAAAGTAATATCAATTAGGGAAAAAATTAATATCAATCAATGAAGCAAATTGAGTTCTTACATTTTATTTTATATAGATATTTGAAAGTAAAGAAGATATGATAAATTGGGCGAAGATAGCTGGTTTGGAAAATGGTATTGTGGTGGTGATTAAAAATTCTGCTAATTTAAAAGGCGACAAATTGCCAAAGTGCCATTTGACGTGTGAAAGGGGAGGAAAGTACAAACTGCCACGGTATTTTGTTGATGGGCAATCCGTAAAAAGGAATACTGAGACAAGAAAATGTGAATGTCCATTCGAGCTGCGAGGTATACCAATACCTCCAAAAGATGTGATGTGGGGTTTAAGGGTTATCTGTAGTTTCCATAACCATCCAGCTGCAGAATCTATAGATGATCATGAGTACCCATCTAGGTTGAAACTAATAGAGAAATAATTTGTGCTCGACATGGCCAATAGCACTGCACCCCGTGAAATTCTTAGTATTTTGAAGCAAACAGACCCATCAAACACTACGGGAATTAAAAGTATTTATAAATTACAATGCCATTCTCATAAACAAATCCGCCAAACGGGAGGGCCTAAATCAAGTTCAGTGTGTCTTGGAGCAATTAATTAAGAAAAAATACCTCCATGATTACTGTACAAATCCAGACAGCAACAAAATCATGGATATTCTTTGGGTTCATCCAAAAAGTCTGGCGCTTTCTGTCAACTTTTCATCAGTGTTGATCATTGATGCCACATATAAGACCAATGAGTATCGGTCACTACTATTGGAGGTTGTGGGTATCACATCTATAATGCGAACTTACTCGCTTATGTTCAAATATCTTAATAATGAGAGGGAAGAGCAATTAACATGGACATTAGGTACCTTAAAAAAGTGGATGCTTGAAAAGGGGGCATCGTTGTCATCGGTGTTTGTTTCAGATCGGGATATGGCGCTTATTAATGCCATTGAAACATGTTTTCCCATAGCACATCACATCCTTTGTATTTGGCACATAAACCAGTGCGTAATAAAAAAATGCAGGCCTATGCTTGGTTTGGAGTGGAATCGGTTTAATGTGTCATGGAACTCGCTCATTAATTCATCGACACAGTGGTCTTACCATCAGAAGTGGGAAGTCATGTGCGAGGAGTATAGACGATTCCAGGGTGCCCTAAATTACCTTTGGGAGACATGGCTACACTCTTACAAGGAACGGTTTGTTTCAGCATGGATTGATACATGTATGCACCTCAGGAGCAATTCAAGTCAAAGGCATAGTCACTTTATAACTTTAAATATTATACTATTTAAATTCTGTTCATTATTAAAATAAAATGTATTTTTCTAATACAGAGCGGAAGGGGCACATGCGAAGCTTAAGATGTATTTGGGAGATACCATGTCATCCCTCAAAATATCTTTTGAAAAAATACACAAGATATTAATAAATCAGTTCGAGGAAATTCAAAAGTCGTTCGAGAGATCTCTCAACATTCCACGCCATACACATTTACATGACGACAATTTTTGTTAAGTAAGGTGTCCAATTTTATTAGAGGCAATGGAATTTATTTATGCTGAGCTGAAATGTGCTGAGGAAGCATGTCACGAACTAACCGGCACATGAAACTGTTCAATCAAAATAATATACGGATTTTCATGCAAGCATGATATTGCACATTATCGGTACTTTTCCATTCCAATTCCAATACAGAGTATCAACGCTCATTGGAGGAGGTTGTCTATGCACATACATGGGTACCATGGCGACGGAGCACGAGCCAACAAGACATCTCAAGTTGTTGAGATATTAGATGGGATGGATCCACAAATGCGAGAGCATATGATAGATCGGTTTTTTGATATGGCGGATCTATCTCAAAACACAGTTCGAGCACCATCGTACAAAACAGAACATAGAGGTCGACCTACAGGCAAAGATGAGCAAAGCAGACGTCGCATACCTTCTTTTGCAGATATAATCACTTCAGGATTTAGGGTCATTCAAACGAATGCAACGTCTCAAAGGAGAGGATGTGGGAGGGGGTCGGAACTTCGCAATACTCAGTCGACCCATGATCACTCTCCAATTCTACCCATCCGTGATACATACATTGAGTAATTACCTGTGATTATGCAGCGTCATATTTCTCATACTGTTGACGTTGAACCTGACGGTCACTGTGGATTTAGGGCGATAGCCGCACTAATCGGGTATGGTGAAGAAGGTTGGTTTCAAGTACGATACGATCTTATAGAGGAGATTCAACAAAATAAGCGTCAATATGATCAGCTTTATCCAGATCGGGAAATGACAAACAGTCTATTATTTTTACTAGACTATTTCGGACAGCCGGCACTAGAGAGGCATTGGATGGAGTCTATGACTTTGGGAATTGTCATCGTATTAAGGTACAACCATGTACTGCATACATTTGGTCAGAATAATTGGAGTTATTTTACTCACTTGCCATTAAGGTCCCCATGTTGGCCGACACTTCGTGCAAGTGTTCTTACACCCTCATTACCCTATACCACCCTTTCCAATGTGGTGGTGGAATCATTCATCTGACGAAGCTAAAGGGGGTAGCTCGTTATAGGACACGTGTTAATTTATGGTATGAAATAACGGGTACAGGACCTAACGGTCCGGGTGCAGAATTTAGAAAAAATATTGATTAGAATTTGTATTTTTATATATTTTGGTGTATCTTTTATTTTTTGTATTATTGCATGTACTCTTCCCTAAACATGGCTAAAATAATATTAAGTTTGTTCTGAAAAATATGTTTATTTGCAAGTTATATATATAATCGCTTTTGCCACAAATGAAAAATTATTGCCAAAAAAAGAATCATTTCTATTTTAAATAAATTAATAAAGAACCACAAAAAAAAAAGAATAAAAACAAAAATAAAAGACAAAAAATAAGTAAATCAAAAACTATTATAAATAAAAGACAAAAAAGATTTAAAATATAAATCTAATAATAAAATATTTAATATTAAAAAATAAAAAGATAAAAAGAATCTAAAGAATATTAAATAAATAAAGTAGAAAAAAATATTAAAAATAATAATTAAATTAAATAAAAAAATAGTAATTAACTAAAATAAGTGGGGGTAAAATAGTAAATTGGGGGGGAAGTGGGGTGGGGCAGGAGGGGGGTGGGTGTCAGAGGGGGGATTAGCAGCCTATTTGAAACAATAAGGATTAATTGATTAATTACAAAATATAATTTTAATAAATTTAAAGTTAAACTTAAATAAAAATATTTTTTTAAAAATATATTCAGGGGAGATGGTGCTGACGATAGGCTTGTACTTGGTCCTTGATGCGAATTGCACTGGGGACTGTGCATGTTTACAAAAATGCCAAGATGAGAACTATGTTGTTGGTTTTTGTGTCCTGATTTACTCCACACACAAATGTCTATGTCTTATGGAAAGGAAACCAAATGAACAGTCGCAAAAAAAGACGGGACCGAAGGAAATGTGGGGGCAGTGGGAGATGAAAAGGGTCCAACCGAATGAAGCCATATCGAGTTGGGTCCCATCGTGTGAAGGACTTCGAAGCATCAATTAGTAGTTTCAAAAATAAAAGTCGAAGAGATATTACATATTTTTTATTTTTAGTCTTTCGGGGAAGAGATTACATGTCATTGTTCAAAACATTCAAGATTCTATATATGTAGCTCTCTGAAGGCTTTAACCATGCTGTAGAGAGGGCAAAGAGTCAGAAATATCATCATACTACCTCAAAGAAGGGTTATGCAGGTTTGGAGCAGAAATGGTATATCAACATACTAATATTTATTTTTATTTGTATTTACCATGAAATATGATTATTTTTATCATCTTATTTTGAAAATTATTTTGTAGCAAAAATAAATTGGAACTGAGGATCCTATTCCTAGGTCAGATCTATGAAAAGTTGCACACAAGAGAAAAAATAGTCATTACATCAATGCAGCCTCTGAAGAGCTTGGAACTAGGATTGTAAGTAATTTATATTTTACATATTATAATAATTGAATATGTATATTTATTGTAAATTTAAATTTTTTTTGTTTATGTATAGGATGAGTTGGCCACATAGGCTACCCAAGGCACGATTCACCCTGAAGGTAGGAGTGATCTGTTTGCTTTGGTGTACGAGGAGCAAGAGCATCCTGGAAGAGTTAGAATTGGAGGAAAATTTCCGACAATAACCTCATATTTTAAGGATAATAGGAGAGAGAAATCGTCTAGTTCTGCCACTGCAGCTGATATCTAGCAGTTGAGAGATGAAAACATTAAACAACAACGACATATCTCTCATTTTGAGGAATATATGGCAATGTTAAAAGAAATAGTAATGAGAGGATACGGGTCTACCCAGGCAAGTCCGATGGCGAGCGTATCAGGTTCTTTTATGGGAGGCAACCCTGCAAGCCCACCTCCTGCATTAGTTGAGGTATTATTATACATGATATTTATATATATAGTTTTATGTATATTATGATTATTACTATATTCAGGAATTTTTTTTCGCTATGTTCAACAAATTTATATTACATGGAATGCATTGTTTGATTGCTTTAACTCCCAATAATATGATTGCCCACGGGACAATGGTGAATGCATTGGCTTCTATTGCACACACTTTATCGATGGGCGAGGGAATTTGTACAGTTCTTGTTAATCATATAATTGATGAGTCTGTTAGACTCATTTTTCCAGTTGATGATAGGATAATAATTGGTGATGCGTTGAGATATATTATTCGTTGGCCTACTTCGCTTGTTCTTCATGATAATCAAGTATGATATATTATTATAATATTATAATTTTAAAATTTTTTGTTGTTAATTTCTCATTTTTTCAAATTAGCGAATAAAAACTAAATCTGCTGGAGCGCAATGTGATGGGAAATCAGTAGCAAGTCAAAGTAAAATACATAATGTAAGTAATATTATTTATTATCGCTTGAATTTATCATATATATAATATGACTATTAATTTTAACTTTATATAAATTATGTACAGGAAAAATATCAGATTCTTTTGTTATTTTTAAATAAGATGTTAGAACATGCAGAATATACATTAACATATAAGGTGTTAATGTATATTATGATTCTTGCTGATGTTTACGGGTATAATAAACAATTATTATTTGATAAAAATGAGGGTATAGCATTTTTCACATTCGAAAGAATTGGCGAGGTGATGATAAGTTCATACATTGGGTAAGTATATATATATATATATATATATATA
>KZ452008.1:887675-900865 GCA_002786265.1 Apostasia shenzhenica | reverse complement strand
TAGGGCTGAGAACAACTTGAGTTCGAGAGCTAGCCAAGCCGTGAATTACTCTAAGTTCGGCTCATCTAAACTCAATTCAAGCAAGCCGTGAATTACTCTAAGTTCGCTCATCTTGATTCAAGCTTGAACTGATTTGATTAGAGTTTGAGCTATCTTGTTTTGACTTAGAGCTGACTCGAGTCTTAATAGAGTCAAGTCGAACTCCAAGAATTAAATTTTTATTTAAGTGCTTATACTTGAAAATTAGATTAATTATATATGTTAAATTACCTAACAAATTTTTTAACCACAACTAACACAAACATATGCACTAATAATAAATAACTATAATAATAGCTGAATATGTTATTTTTATTTAAAAAATGAAATAAAAATCGAGTCAAATTGATCCGGTCTGATTATGGCTGATATATAGCTCGGCTCAATAAACTCGAGCTGATCTTAATTCAAGCCAAACTCTTACCCCAGCTATGCATGATCTTTGATATATTCAATATATGTTCTAAGAAATTTTGTCATAAAAATGTGAGTTATATATAAAACAAAACAAAAAATCATGATAAAAAACATCAAAATTACAGTAATATTTTCATTGTTATATGTACGCGCACACTGAAAATGCGTGATTAATTTTTAATTATATATATGGTTTATTACTCAATTAATAATATGTTAGTTCGTCAATCGACATATATATATATTTTTTTAGAAAATACATAACTTAATTTTATGAATACATATATACATATAGACATATACGCATTAAGGTTTTAATAAAGAAAAAAAATTATAGTTTATCAAAAAACTAAAAATTAAAACTTATTCAATTCAGATATATTTATTCTAAGGGTAAATTGCACTCAAGTACTTGAGTTTAAGACTTAATAATGCATAGATCTACTAACATTAGGGTCCCTGATTTTTAATAAATTATCAAATAAATTCTTTTAATTTTTTTATTATTAAAAATTTTTAAAAATTACCATTATACCCCTTCCCTTCTCTCTCCTCCCGATCCCCGCGCACCTTGCCTCACGCATGACCCCAGCAGATCCGGCGACCACGCGGCGTGTGCGACCCACCGGCTGCGGCGCAACCCGTCGGGCGGCCGCGCGCGAGGCCCTTGCGCGGGGATCGGGAGGAGAGAGAGAGAGAAGTTGTCTCTCTCCTCCCGATCCGCAGCCAGATCCGCCAGCGGTCGCCTGCGAGGTCGCGTTTGCGGGGATCGGGAGAGGAGATAGAGGGGATGGGTATAATGGTAATTTTAAAAAAATAATAATAAAAATAAAAAATACTTATTTGATAATTTATTAAAATCAGGGACCTGATGTTATAATTTGAAAATATGGACTTGTGAGTAATTAAGCATTAAACTCAGGGATCTCAGTGTAATTTACCCTTATTTTAATTAATTCCTCATAAATTCTTCATTCATATGAAACTCCGAAAAATGTTTGCTTACAAGTATATCCCCTTGTTGATCCAAATGATGGTTCTCTTCTGGCTCAAGTCGGCGACAGCGTTGACGGCGGACTGCACCGTCGTGAAGTTGCAGCAGCCGTTGCGGTCAACGCAGAGGACCGCGGTGGTGTTGGTCTCCGGCGGCAGGATGTTTCCGGCGAAGTCGCAGCAGATATCTGCCTTGGGGACGGAGTTGCCGTGGTGGTGGCGGCGGCGAGCGAAGGAGGCGAGGAGAAGGGTTTTGAGGGAGTTGGAGTTCCGGGTAGTGATGAGGAAGGAGGAGAGAAGAGCGGCGAATATGGCTGAGAGGAGGGTGAGGGAAGAAAGGCCATTAATGACGCCCTTCATGACTGGGGTAGGAGATGATGGAGAAGATCTAAGAAGAAGAAGAAGAAGAAGAAGAAGAAGAAGAAGAAGAAGAAGAAGAAGAAGAAGAAGAAGAAGAAGATTGCTCGCTGCTTGAAGGAAAGAGTGGTAGATAGCATGCATTGCTTGCAAACCGGCATCCTTTTCTTAAAGTTTGGAGTGCCAGCGGTAGTCAACCTACCAAGCTTTGATCTCAAGGCTTTTTGATGATTGCAAAGCTTCAATATGAGATTCTAATTCTATGATAATTATACAAAAAAAAATTCTATATATTGATTTGATGTATCTAATGAAATATTTTTCATTTTAAAAAATACTATAAAACACCGATAAATAAACATAAAATTTGAATCACAAACTAAGTTTACGTGATATAATGATTACATGTATAATATATAGAGAATCCTAATTAATTTTAAAATTTAAAATCATTTATTAGGATTGTATAGCATTACTCATTGATTTTTGGTTGAGTTTCATTCGAATATTTTAAATGTTATTAGATTTTAGGGTAAATAGTATTAATTTGGGTCCTTGTTCATCGTTATGTGCATATAACTCTTTTTAGTTTTTGAATCAAAAGAATTAGTTTATCGGTTTAATTAAAAATGCATATATTTTTTGATAATAAATATTTTTTATAGCAAAAAATAGCTATGTTTTATAGTTTTTTGGGTATATAGTGACAATTATCCAATAGCGCTACTCACCCTACCCTATTATAAAAATAGTTGTTTAGTCAATTTTCATAGTTATTAATTTTGCGATAAAAATAATATTCATTATATATAAAAAGGCCTATTTACATTTTCACTCAAACTGGAGAATCAATTTGCTTAATTTGAAAGCTAATAAGAGGAACTTATATGAATATTAGAGCAAACAAAAAAAACCTATATGCTATTTACTCTTAATTTTAAGTTGGTCTTTGAGTTCATCTGCCTTATCTAATTAATTTGAAGTTAAAACCAAGACAATAACACATAGAAGAAAAAAAAAAAAAAAAGAGAAGTTTGGGGTCCTATGCCTATACAATTTGAAAGTTCTAACTCATTGGCCTCGTTTGGGCTCATTTGGTTCGAAGCGAGCTTTTTGCCCAACACAAATTTTAAATATAAAAATTAACTTTATTTCACATTCAATACAAATATGAATATTAAAATTAAAAGTATTTCATATTTTACCCACTTTCTAATGGTAAAATAAAATTTTCTCCCATTAAACTTAAAAGGTAAATAATTTTTTTTTCATGTCTAAAAAAAGCCTCGAATCAAACGAGACAATGAGTTAAAACTTTCAAATTGAAAATACGTCTAGATAAATTCTTTTATCAGGACTACTTAATTTGAACCTCAAGTTCAATATATAATGACAATTTTTGTCTTTGATATAAATTTCTAATCACTAAAAAAAAAGAGACTTGAAAAAAATGAAATTAAGAGTTTCAAACTAAAAAGATCTATTTGCATATGTTTGAAGGGATTAATTCGGACCTGGGTTAAGAAAAATTTTAAATTTTGTCGTGATAGAATGAATTTGAAATAGCTTTGACTTTTGGAAGCATTTCCTCATGAAAATGATTAGTAGTGATCATGATGTTTATATGAAATTAACTATATGATAATTAAATTAAGTAGCTAATAATTAATTAGGAAAATTAGGAAGTGGAAGTTATTCAACAGATTAAGCAAGCAACATGCATTGGATTTTACATAAATTTGTATCAATGATTGGAAAACTTAGATATTTAACTTTATTTCTATTTATAATATTTTTTTCCTGTATTTTTTTTTTAAATTTCGTAAAGTTTTAAGAATCTGAAAGTGAACCACAGGGGTCTACAACAGAGATATCATCAAGCTAGTGGCTAAAACGATTGAGATTCTAGCTAACTAATTAATTTATTATTACCCTAGTTGTGTTTAAATTAGGGTTTAAATTATTTTGACCTAACTCATTAACTCATGAACCCAAAACCTACCAAGCTTAACCGAGTATGAATCAAACTTATACAGGTATAAGTCATAAACAAATTGACCCAAACTTGACCTATTTAAAAGAACCTGAATTTGAAATAGCAGATTAACCAATTACGGCCAGCTATTAACCTGTTTATCAAAATTAGTACATTTTTTTTAATAATAAATTTAATATTAAAATTATTAGATGCGCATTATATAAGTTAGTTGCAATTTTAATTGTCTTAATTAAAATTTATGAACACATTGATTCGAAGTAAAAAAATATTAAATATATTAAATTTTGATACTAAAAAAATTATAATAATTAAATGGGTTGGATGGTCAGATCGGGTAACTCATAACTAAATAAGTTGGACATGGGCAATATGCTACTTTGAGGACTATAGCGTCCCTAGTTTGCTTAGATGTATGTAGTGCAAGGTGGACTTGACTACACCTCTAGAAATTGTGATCCCATTAACCCATGGCTGTCTCTTATCCCACTGCGATTGGTCACCTCGTGGGTGTGTCAAACTTAGCTTTGATGGCTCATCGGAGCAAATGGCGATGTCAAAGTAACAGCAGCTCTTTGCGACCATTAGAGACTCTTCACGAGAGCTATGAGTACCATATTATTTATGAGAGGATTCAAGGCGGTGGAGACCAGAAGGACTCTAGAGGCAGCGAGACTGACGACCACTTGGGAGGATAGAACACCGTGTATGTACTTGGAGGAGAATTTTACTATCTTTACAAGAGATATCTTGCCTTTTTTACATAAGAGTGGTTGGAAGTTGCTTACTACTTGAATTGTTTTTAGTTTTTTAGAGCCTTCAAGGTATATATTTAGTATAGGGTTACACTAATATATAGATCTGCAAACAAAGCAATTAAATTATAGCTTTTTCTACTTGTATATATAACTAATATAAAATGAAATGGAGATATTCTTGTTTTAATTTCTATAGTATTCTAGATTTCGACTAAGTTTTGGACAAAATAGAAAACAAAAAATCAAAATAAAGACATTATTCTATGGAAATCATAACTAAAAAAATACTGCAATTAGCACTAAAAGTAATATTGATTATGCCCATTAACTAACCTCTTTTAACTTGTCTAAAATAATTTTAAAAATTGAGAATAAATTGAAGAAATGTTGCTTGCAATTTACCATGCAAAGGAGTACTACTATATTCCTATTTGTTTAAGGCTTCAAATAATGTGTTTTATTCTTCAAATCACTATTATTAATTTATATGATATTTTTCACGGATCACAATATAATAATTTAATTTTACATCATTTATACTCATTTTTATTAAAATATATTTTTATTTAAATTTAATTTTAATCTTATTAAAATTAATTTTTACATAATAATTAATTTTTTATCAGACTAGATGGAGAATTCTTTATATATATAAATCGTATTTGTAGGAAATTAAATTTATTTAATTAGAATGAGTTGACTTGGGTAATTAACAACAAAGTTAACTGAATACATACACCAAATATTCTCAAAAAAAAAAACTCCAAATTATCATGCAATTAGTGTAGAGATTAATTGTTTAAACTATACTAATGAGCATAAAATTAATAAATTTAAAATAAAGTGCCATGGATAATCAGAAAACTATAAATCTCCATCCTAATTTTATAATATATAGATATATAAAAATAATTCTCTCTCTCTCTATATATATAATCATATAATACTAAACTAAAAAGAATTAATTAAAAACAAAATTAAATTTTGAAACCTAATAGAAGACGCCCTCCTCTCCCAGCTGAACGTACTGATCAACCTGCACCGACACGACGGCGTCCGCCGCCCGGTCGGACTCCACCACCACCAAGCCGCCCTCCACCGCCGTCAGCGCGTGCGCTGGAAAGTTCCGATCTTTGGTGAAGAACGAGTACTGCACGTGCTTAATCTGCTGCGGGACCAAGAGAAGATCCGAGAAGTCCGCCTCCCACCGCATCCCCTTCCCGCCGACCGTCCTCCTCCCCTCCGTCGACTTCAGCTTCATCCCCCACACGTTGTTCCGGTCGACCACCACCTGGTCCACGGCCGTGAACGGCTTCTTCGACTCGTCCAGGGCGACGATCGCCGTCGTCCAGCCTTCGCCGGTGAACATGTTGTTCTCGATCGTCAGGCCGGAGATCTTCCCGTTGACTGATCTCAGGAGCACGTTGGCGTTCCCCAAGAAGAAGGCGTCAGTGACATGGACCTAGAATAAATATAGAAAATAATTACAAATTAGTTTCAGATTTTAAGAATACTAATCTTAGGTCCAGAATTTTATAACTTTTGAACAGTTGCTGTTTATTATGCTCAAATCTGGCATTTTACTTGACTTAAATTTTATTTAATTTTTACACTCAACTTATAATCGACTCAATATATGTTTATATTTTGATATACATTTAAATATTTCTAATTATATATGTTACAACTAGATGTTATTTCTCGTATAGTATGTAATTCTTGCAGTTAAGATTAAAAGCAATGGAAAATAGAGAATTTGAAAAGTTGAGGCGAATTCGATCGAACTTGACTTACCTGAACGGGATCCTCCAACACAATTCCCGTCCAGTCGAGGTAGCAGTTGTCGATCCGGGTCTGGGATTTGCCGGGGAGCTTTACTTCGACGCCGATGCCGCCGAGGCCAGTGGCCTTGTTGTAGCAGTGAACGCCGGTGAGGATGTTGGCCTGGCCGCGGAGGACGACGCCGGTGGCTGCGGAGAAGACGACGACGTCGGTGACTGCGTTATCGTTGCTGGAGAGGTCGATGCCGGTGCCGGAAAAGAACCGCTCGTCGGGATCGCCGCCGACGGTGAGGTGCTGGCCGAGGAAGGTTGAGGAGATGAAGGTCTCGTGGCCGCCGCGGACGAGGATGCCGACGGTGGTGAAGTGGGAGAAGAAGCAGTGGTCGACCCGGATGCGGGCGGAGTCAACCACGAGGAGGCCGCCGCCGCGGAAGGAGGAGTCGAAGAGGACGTCGCGGAAGGTGATGTCCTCGTAGTAGATGCCGACGTTCTTCTTGTTCATGGGATGGGAGGAGGCTGAGACGTCGGCGGCAGTGGGTGGGAGGTTGGACTCCGGCGACCGGAGCTCGATGAGGTACTCACTTTCTGGGAACGACGGCGATGCGCGAAGCGTCCCATGCTCGACCTGCGAAGGCGCGGCGAGCGAAAGTTAATTAGAATAAATACATAATACATACTCTTTATGGTAAATTGCATCCTGGTCCCTTAGGTCGGGAAATTATTGCAAATGGGTCCAAAGTGTCCAAAATTTTAAATCATTATACTTTTAATTCCTTTTTCAGAATCTCATCTTTCTCAATAGACTTTTAGGATAAAAAACATGAATTTAATTTAATCATTTTTGAATAATTTAAATAATTTCTACACTTGCCCTACTATTCTCAGACATATTTAAAATTTTAACAAAAATTTAAAGTTTAATTTCTTACTCTAAAAGTTTAAACTAAAAAAATTAATATTTTAAAATTATATTCCAAAAAAATAGAAAAGTAGTGTTCGAAAATAATTAATTAATTTTATCGCATGATGGTGAAAAATTTATAATTATATCATAATTGAGAATGAACGATATCACTTTTATAATCTCAGAGACTCAAATTAAAATTTTTAAAAAATTAAAATTAATTTATAATGTACTTCTGACTTTAAGAGCCTGGACTGATCCAATTTACCCTAATCTTTATTATGCTTAATATAATACATAAAAAAACTAATCTTATATAAATATTATTTTATTATTTATAGTTACGTGGATTTTAAGGACCTATAAGTAATTTAAAGATTTGGGCTCTCAAATATATTATTTGAGTAAGTTTTGTTTTAATTTTATTTCTAAACGCTACAATTTCTTTTGACTCATTTACTTAAAAAATTGCTATAGTGTAATTTATCTAAGAATATTTAAATATTTCTCTGGGCTAGAAAAACACCACTTATTTAATTAAGTTAAAAATCAGATAAATTCAAGTCAAAATGAATTATTCTATGAATACATAAACAAAGATATATAGTGTTACGTATTAATTTAAATTTTTTTTAATTCAAACAAAATACACAAAATGATAACATATCACCTAGCTACATTGCTTAAAATTAATAAAAATGTTTTTTGAACTATTTTTCATATAAAGAAATCATGAAGATTTAAAAATTTGTTATACAAAAGCTACAAAAATTTAAATATTGACTACTTCAATTAATATGAATAAACAAATCTTTATGATAAATCAAACAATTCCTGATATAGAAGCATCTAAAATAATAATACAATGTTTGTAATAAATAAACTCAAAATAAAATATTCTTAATATTTTTGATTTAGCTATAAAATATCAATACAGACATATATATATATATAGATATATTCCTTGTATATAAATTATGATATTTAATAAATTTGTATATATTGAATTAGCTGAATTTCTTAAAGAATTTGGTTTCTGATTTTCAGGCATGCTGTTAGAGAAAATAATGGAAAGGGGAAAAAATCACCAGGATATTTCCGACGCCGGCGGGGAAGCGGAGGGGCCTGCTGACACGGTAGTTGCCGCCGGCCAAGTCGATCACGACGCCGCGTAAATCAGTGATTCCGGGCAGCATCTCCGAGCCGCTCTGCGCCGACGAAGCGGCCGCCACCGCCCTGACAATGGCGTCAGTGCTGTCCCTCACCCCGCTCGGATCGGCGCCGTAGCTCACCACATTGAAAACCCTAAAATCCTAATTTTTTTTTAAGTATGGATGCATGCATGAAATCATATTAATTATATACTTATGGATCCCCATATCACAAATAGAAAAAGGAATTAGAAAAAAAAAAAGCAATTTGCTTTAGATTTCTTACTTTCCTGACGTTGAATATTTGGGGAGATTCATAAATAATTCGACGGGAAGCAGCTCGTCGGAAGAAGTTTGACAGGAGTTCTTTTGGGTTCCGACGAGGAAGGAAGCCGTTCTTCTCCGGCCTGGGCCATGAATCGTCTCTGAGATCGGCGGCGATAGAAGGAATTAGTAATAGTAAGAAGAAAAAGAAGAAGTATTCTGTGAACTTTTCCATAAGAGATGGAGGAAGAGAGAAATAAAATAGATAGAATTGAGAAGATGATAATGGAGTGAAGAAGATGATGAAGATGAGGAAATTATATAAAGCCGTGAGCTCAAGAGTTGGTGGATATCTTCCGATAATTTAGTGGTTATATCTTGATATTTTTGGAGAGAGATTTTACAAGATAATTAGCGGATTAGCGAATTTATAGGAACAAATTAACTCTTTTTTTTGTGGATAGAAGCAACAAAATTAACTCTATTTTTAGAAAAATAATATTTTGATGTTAAAATAATATATAGCGAAAATTTTAATTATCACTTAGGCCTTGTTTGACGTGATAACCAAAATAGTACTAGTTTAAAATAATAATAATAATTATAACAAATATTCACATACTTAATATTTTTTTAATAAAAATATTAGCTTTATTTCACCTCTTAAACTAAAATACTCAGTTAGTAATAAAGTATGTGGAATAAAGTTAATATTTTTATTAAAAATTAATGAACATGTGAAATAAAATAATATTTTTTTATACTAGAATTTATATAGAATGATTTAAAAATTATTATTTAAATTAGTACTATTTTGATATTAATTTTGATCCTTGCATTAAAAAATAAAATATTTTTTTGCTTGTCCAAAAAAAAAAAGCTCAACCAAACCAGACCTTTAACATTTTTTTTTATAAAAAAAAAATTGTGTACTGAAAACAATCTTTGGGTTTGGATAGCTTGATATGCTTTTTTTTTTGGGTTTTGATAATATTATTAGGCATGCTTTTGAGAACCTTAAAAATACTAAGTCGGTCTACGCGACAAAACAATATTGTGTTTGATGTCTAACCAATTTGAGCGTTGAACAGCAGGGCACCATATGTATGCGACGGGTGGGCCTAAGAACACTGGCGTTTAACTATTTGGCGTCAAACATTAGTCATCTATTAGCGACCAATGAGATTGATGGCTTTAAAGTGCCATTTAATACTTTTTCCTTAGCATGAATTAATTTTTGTTTAGTATAAACAATTTTTTCTTTGGTATTGATATTTTTTGGTTGGAATGGATATATTTTTGTTTGACATAAATATTTTTTCTAGTGTTTGCAATTTTTACTTGTTATAATAGACAAAAATGAATATAACAAGAAAATAATGTTTATATCAAGCCAAAAAATATGTCTACTAAATAAAAAAATACTATACTAAAAACAATTTATTTATATCAAGTTAAAAAGGTTTTTATTGAACAAAAGTATTCTTAAAAAATTTAAACAGCACTTCGAGAGTTTTAAAAAGCTCTAGGCGGGAAGGGCCCACGCGATGCCACATGGTGCTTTGCTATTAGGTGCACGATAAGCTCAAACTCAATAATTTTTTAGGGAATTTACATATAGAGCACTAAATTCATCACAAATTACACATTTCACCATCTTTTTATAAATATTACATATATCACACTTTTTTTTACATTTTTATTGTTACAATAGAAATGTAAAACCCATAATCAGAGTGTGATATGTGTAATATTTACTAAAAGATTGTGAAATGCGTAATTTATGATGATTTTAGTATTCTGTATGTAAATTCCCTAATTTTTTATGAACTAAATAAATCTTATATGTATATCTCTGACTTGATTCGAGCTTTTTTTTTCAGATAAAAAAAAATTTATTTTTTAAATTTAATGAAAAAAAATTATTTTTAATATTAAAAAGTGTGTAAAATATGGAATACTTTAAATTCTAATATTCATATTTATATTAAATGTGAAGTAAAGTTAATTTTTATAGTTAAATTTTATGTTGGGTAAAAATTTTGCCTCGAACCAAACGAGACCATATGTCATCTTCTTTGTCTTCAAAATTTTTGTTCTCCTAAATATTGAGGGCAACTACTTTAGCCTTTGAGGTCAGTCGATCTCGTATATCTTATTGGCAATATCGAGTTTATGAATGGCAAACATTAAATCAAAAAGGCATCTAACTAGGTGATGAAAATAAATTTAAGAATCATAAAAAGTATTTTTAATTTTATGAACCTGAATAAAATCGAATCTATCTCAAATGCTCGTATCTAATTTATTATAAATGTTATGTAATTATCATTTTGATTAGAAGTTGCACTTAAAATGAGTTCATAAGTTAAAATGATAATTTAACTTTATTATAAAATAAAATTAAAATTAAAAGGGATTAAAATTTAATTGTTATAAAGTTATTTTGGACAAAAATATATAATTATTAATTATTTTTTACTTATATTTTTATTAAAAGAATTATCAAATAAAACATTCTACATACTTTTTAAATATAATTAATTATTTTTATTTCTATTTTTTTTATTACACATGAATTTCAAAATTAGATAAAAGTTTTTTTTAAAGATTAATAATAATTAAATTCCTCTAATTTAAGTATTTATATAATTAGATCTCTCTAGTTCAAATTAATTTTATAATTTAAAATATTGTATAAATAATTTTTTTGATATTAATAAAAATATTTAATAAAAAATATTTTTGTAATTATTAGATTTATATTCATCTAAAATATTAATATAATTTTTAAATTAATTAAATTAATTTATTAATTAGAAAATATTATTCATTTGATCTTTGTATTAATATTAATGGATTTATTTATATATTAACTTAAATTAAAGGTTTAATTTAGTTAATTTTAAAATTAAAAGGAATAAAAAAATAATTACAAAAATTTAATTTCATATAAATTTAAATTAAAGGAACTAATTGCTGTTAATTTGTTTTCATTTTTTTTCTCACAATTTAACATGGTCCGCCGGCTCATGAGACCGACCTCGTTGTCCTGTTGCCGGCATGCTTTCGTCTCCAAAAGTGCTGTAGGTTCGCACTTCGCACTGGAAAGGAGCGGCCATGGCTCTTCCTCTCCGGCGAAGGGCATCCTCATTCCTTCTCCATGACTGGAAAACTTTATTATTCTCTCTTTCGCTTCTCCTTCCTCTCCTGTTCGCTTCAGGTTTTACATCTTTCTTTATTTTTTTTTTTGAAATTTCTTCTTGGTACAGATCACAACGATATCTCGATTGCTAACGGCTACGGTGATTGAATGGCACAGAGACGGGAAACGAAATGACAGGGGAAGAAGAACTTTTCTTGGATGTGCTGAGGGATGAAGCCGTCTCTAGAATCTATCAACTGGGAAAGGTTTGATTGTCCCTCTGCTTTTTTCATGGATGAAATCCAGCAAATCTTTTGCAGGATTGGATTTAGGTTTTCGATTTATGAGACAGAAGCACAAGATTGGTGGATGTCTAGAGGATTTTTCACGGCGTTTTTTCATTAAGTTTCTGGGGTTCGGAGGGGCTTCACTTTTCGTCTGCGGTTTGCCGTGAAAAGTACCGTTTCAAGTTTAAGTGTTCTACTTGGATTCTGTTCATAGCTCGGAGTTTTTGAATTGCTTACGATTTCTTTTAATTTGATAGTCATGTGCTTGTTTGGTAATAGTTAGCAAATGGAAGAGAAATCAACATAATGAATAGCGTAATAGGGTTGGTTTGAGCTAATGCGCTGATGAAGCTGCACTCTGGCAACTATGAGGCGTATTTTGTGTTGGCCCAAGGGCTTCCCAAGAGGGGGGTGAATTGGAATAATAAAATTTATGAGTTTAAATTTAGGCAATAAACTAATAGATAATTCAAACAATACAGAGAGATTGATTTGGTAAATCAGACAGCAGAAGAAATAAGACAACAGAAGAAATAGAACAGAGAGTATCACCAGAAAGTAAGGTCAGTTTGCAAAATAGGGTATCACCAGAAAGTAAGGTCAGTTTGCAAAATAGGACTCAGTGTAGAAATGAGGTCAATTTGCAAAATAGGACACAGTGCAGAAATGAGGTCAATTTAAGAAATAGGATACAGTGCAGAAATAACGTATTCAACAAATAAAAAGGGCAAGCAGCAGGAATATATCATACAATAGGCACAAAAGATTTATAGTGGTTCGGCCTTCTGCCTAGTCCACTCCCCACGCACCTCGAATGAGAATTTCACTAAAAACCTCGGCTTTTTACGGGAACAAAAGCCGAACAAACCCAATACAACCCTATGGCTTTTTCAAGGAACCAAAGCCAAGCAAACCTTCAATCCTACAGCTTTTTGCAGGAACCAAAGCTGAGCAAACCTACAAACCTCCACTAGGGAGATAGAAAGGAAGTAAAGGTTTTGCTAGACTAGCTAGCTTACAATACAATGCATATACAAGAATCAATATTACAATGAGGCACTGTATGCATATACAAATAAGCCAAGGGTGTACTAAAAT
>KZ452008.1:837817-887550 GCA_002786265.1 Apostasia shenzhenica | reverse complement strand
TAAAAATTCTAGTGAGATCCATCTTTTTTCTGGACTTTAATTTGGACTTAATCCTCAAGTGAGATAAAGCAACCTGTTAACACACTAAACAAGAGGATTAGTCTATAACAACTAAATTAATTGTTGTCATCAAAATCAAAGGGTTCAACAATCTCCCCTTTTTTGATGATGACAATTAATTTAGAAAGCCAAGGCAATTTAAACAGATAATGCAGTGATAACTCCCCCTTAGCAGGAGACAAAATTAACAAAACAAGATAGAGGGATTTTTAATAGACTAAGCATGAGTAAAGCTCCCCCTCATTCAATGCATTCTATTTTATACATAACTGAAGAGATAATGCTGAGAACATAGCATGTAAATACTCATCTATGGAAATAATGCAGAACATATAAAATGTAGTGCAGAAAATGTAAATTATCCATACAAGCATAGCATAGCAAATAATCTGTTCATAAAAAACAATAACATAGCATACTACATTTCTCCCCCTTTGGCATCATCAAAAAGATGACCAAATGGAAGAAGAACAGAAAATAAGTTCTCAATAATATTAGATATGCAATACAACTGTAAGTTAAACAAACCCACCTCAACCAATATCATTTCTTGCTGGGAAACAAATGGTCCATAATAGAGTCAATTTAGAGATCAAGGATCTCAAGAGTGGTTCCATTATGACAAACCAAGTTAGTGAGTTGTGAGGTTATACGCGTAAGTCTCTCAATCTGAGCCTGTAAGGAGAGAATTTTAAGATCTTGCTCCTGGATATGGTGACCCAGCTCCTGAAAGGCATCCTCAATGAATTGGGCAAACCTTGGAGTGAATGTAGATGCCGGATCAGATGTGGAAGTGGATGGTTGAGAGGAGTAAGAGGGTTTAGGCTGGCGAAGCTTAAGGCTGTCCATAGAAAGAGAATAATATCTAGCACCAGGTATTTCATAGGAAAGATCAATCCCATAGTAAGTGCTTAGGTAATAACAGATGATATTACCATAATGCAAGCTCTTATGAGAAGGAAGTTTCCTAAGAATGTTGCGGCAGCCATCAAGCTCATAAAAAATGATGCCAACAGTATCAAGAACCCTACCCTTCAGCAGATAGTAGACAGCAGATTGATGGATATTGGTCCAATCACTCTTGTGTCCACAAATTTGAATCAGGCATTCTTGTAGAATTCTGCCTAGGGTTTTAGCATGATCACTGCAGGCAGACGGTTTCTTAACTTTGCCAGCTAAATGCCTCTTTACACCAGGAGGGTTGAAGGAAAGATCAAAGCCAAGAGTTGATTCAATATCAGAAAAAGAACTAGATTCAACTTGAAGATCAGAGACAGTGATAAGATCAGTAGGAGTGCTGAAACCAAAGAATGATGTGAGATCATCACCGGTGATGGTGATGGACTTCCCTTGAACAGAGGTTTCCAGAGTCCTATTTTCACAATCAATCTTCATGTTGGCAAAGAAATTTGAACAATGAGAGGATAAATAGTGATATTACAAGAAAGCCATTTATTCCAGCCTTGCCTCTCAATGATTTTTCTGATAAAAGGATCAACCTTTTTCAAAATGACGGGCTTGACATTCAAGATAGGAATTTTTTCAACCAAATTAAAATAACTCCGGGCATTGGCATTTAGAAGAAGAGAGGAAATGGAAGAAGGTTTTGCTGGTCCATTCTTCTTTCTGTCCTTCATTTTAGGGGATGGAGAAGCAGATGAAGAGGGTGAGAGTTCAGCAGAAACAGAGAATGAAGAATTAGATGAAGGTAAGGGAGAGGCAGTCTTTTGCTTGCCTCTCTTCACCTTCGGTGAGGAGAAAGGAGCAGAACCAGAAAGGGGAGAGGGACGAAAAGAATTAGGAGACTCCTCTTCACTAATCTCAACAGTAGGGGGCGGAGCCGAAGGTTTGGGTTTTCTTCCAGTAAGGACAGTCTTCCCAAACCTAGGCCTTAGCCTTTGTTTTCTGTTGGAGGTGAAAGGAGGAGCAGAAGCAGGTGCAACAAAAAATTTACCTTGCCTGTGCAAATTCTTTCCCTTTTTACTTGAAGAGGGAGCAGGTTCAGGCATAGACGTCTTTGAAGCGGCTGACCTGGAGGTTCTAGTTGCTGGAGGCTCAACTTGAACCTTCTTCTCCTTTTTCTCTGCAGGTACAGATTTTTTCTTTGCAGCTTTGGTCGGAGGGATCTCCACCTTCACTTTCTTGGAGGAAGCCGTAGCAGCCGGCTTCTTCTTCTTCTTCTTGGAGGAGGAGGAGGGAGAAAGACCTTTGTGTTCATTATCCTCCTCAGGTAGAAGGAAGCAGATAGGAGAGGGTTCCACGGTAGCTAGGGCAAGCGCCTTGAGGCGGCTGCCGGCAGATGAGTTTGAGTCTGTGGATTCAGGCGCTGAGGTCCAGTCTGCTTCAGAGGAAGAGGAGATGGAAGAGGAAGCATCTCTCTTCTTTGAGGGAGCCATGGAGAAGATGAAACAGAAGAGTTAGGGTTAGGCGAAGAGCGGAGGAAAGGAAGAGGAAGCGACACAGACGAAAGAGAAAGAGAGAGAGAGAGAGAGAGAGAGAGAGAGAGGCCTGGGAAATGATAACCGTGCGTGAAGAGGCGCTGCCATGGCGCGCGTCCCAAATTTCGCGTGCGGTAGAGCTGTCGGGTTAACGGGTCTTACCTGTTGACCCGAAAGGAAACGGTCGGCCCAAAATTCAAATTGCGCGGGTCGACCTGGCCCGATGGGTTTGGCCCGTTGACTCAGTCAATGGGTCAAACAAGCAGAGTTGCTCCGTCGGACACCAAATTCCCGAGAAGAACGACGGATTTTCAAAATTGGACTGGGTGATCTCTCCTGAGGTCGATTTTCAAAATCGACCGAATTTCTCTGGAAAAACAAATCTGAGAGAAGTGAAAAACAGCTTGAACATTTGAACAACAAAATCAAAGGATGAGACAACAATGAATTTGAGGGAAGAGAAAAATCCAGCAATAATGTGATTTTAGTGAAAGTAAGAAAACTTAACAATTCATGCAAATTAATATCGCATAAAAATATCAATGCAATGGCTAATCATGACAAGAGTTCTATAGACATGAACTATCTAGCATACCAATTTTTCTAATTATGAAGTTAAATCTATCCTCATGCAATGGTTTGATAATGATATCAGCAAGTTGTAAACTAGTAGGAACATATTCTAAAGAGATATCACCTTTTTCAACATAATCACAAATAAAATGATGTCGAATTTCTATGTGTTTAGTTCGTGAGTGTTGAATAGAGTTCTTGGTTAAGCATATGGAACTGGTGTTGTCACATTTGATAGGTATATGGCTTAAATCAATATCATAATCTAGTAGTTGATGTTTTAGTCAGAGTAGTTGTGCACAACAACTACCTGCCGCCACATACTCCGCTTCGGCTGTCGAAAGTGCAATAGAATTTTGCTTACGACTAGACCAAGACACAAGGGCATTGCCAAAAAATTGACAAGTGCCAGATGTGCTTTTACGATCAACTTTGCAACCTGCAAAGTCAGCGTCGGAGTATCCTATCAAATTTGATGTGCTTTCTTTGGGATACCAAAGACCAAGTCAGTGGGTGCCGACTAAATATCTAAAAGATCCGCTTAACTGCAGTTAAGTGAGATTCTTTAGGAGACGATTGAAAACGAGCACACATGCAAACACTAAAAACAATATCTGATCTACTTGCGGTTAAATAAAGTAATGATCCAATCATACCTCGGTAGAGCTTTTCATCTACATTCTTACCTTTTTCATCCTTTTCTAACTTTGTAGATGAGCTCATGGGAGTGCCAATGTGTTTTGATTTATCCATGCCAAACCTTTTGAGAAGCTCTCTTGTGTATTTGCTTTGACAAATGAAGATGCCATTGGGAAGTTGTTTGATTTGCAATCCGAGGAATATCATCTCTCTTTGGAGAGTTGGCATTAGATTCATCAAAATCAACATGAATGGATTCTTCAACTAACATAGATTTCGTGTTGTAAACACGATATGCTTTGCTAGTTGAAGAGTATCCCAAGAAAATAGCTTCATCGGATTTTGAATCAAATTTACCTAAATCATCCTTACCATTATTCAGCACGAAGCATTTGCAACCAAACACGCGAAAGTGAGAAATGTTCAGTTTTCGACCTTTCCATAATTCATAAGGGGTCTTTTTCAGTATCGAGCGAACAGTAACACGGTTTACAACATAGCAAGCCGTATTTACCGCTTCGGCCCAGAAATACTTTGGAAGACCACGCTCATGAATCATGGATCGTGCCATCTCAATAAGTGTTCGGTTTTTCCTCTCTACAACCCCATTTTGTTGAGGTGTTCGAGGAGCCGAAAAATTATGTGAGATAGTGCTTGAGAAGTCCCTGATATTAGAGTCTCCTTCCAACCTACTTCTCAAGCATGCCATCATTCATTTGTTTAATATCATCGATGAATAAATGAAGTTTGTTGGCTTTTAATACAGAGGATATGAGTTACGTCTTCTTTTTTGTTTATCAGCTTCAAAATAGAAAAAAATTGAGATTCTACAATAATAGAATTGGCACTAATGCTTTCTTAATTATCCTGTTATTGTGAGATGGAAATGTATGTGGTATTTAGCTGTTCCATTTTCTCCTCATTCGACAGGTGTCAGATGCAAATAATTATCTTGAGAGAACATTCCTAAGCGCAGCCTCTAAGAGAGCTGGGGATCTCATTCTTAGCTGGATGGAAGATGCTGGATTAAAAACGTATATTCTTTTATATCGCTTCACTTTTGCTGCATGCCTCCAGGATTGCAATAATAGAATTGGAGTTAATTTCCAGGTGGGTAGATGGTATGGGTAACATACATGGGAGGGTGGAATCACAGAATGCTACTGCGGAGGCGCTGCTTGTTGGATCACATTTGGTAATTACTAGACTTTCTCTTAATCAGAATTTACTGTCATATATATTTAGTCGAAATGGTAATCGGCAAAGCCTTTCAAACATCATGCAGGACACTGTAATCGATGCTGGAATGTATGATGGTGCACTGGGTATCATTTGTGCAATATCAGCTTTAAAGGCTTTGCAAGTCAGTCAAAAGCTCGACAAACTTTGTCGGCCAGTTGAGGTTTAGCTGTTCGAATGTGCTCTTAGTTTTAGAAGCTCTTGCCTTTGATTGAAGCTTAAAACTTAGAAGAAAAAGCTTCTTAGAAACCTGCCAAGAATGTTTAGTATATTGTTTTTTCATTCCCCATTCAATTAAAGATGATATTAATATTGTGATTCCGAGTATGAAACCATGCGGGGAAACTGTTAGTTTCTAAAATTTCGCATAAATAAGACTTGACTTGCAATGTTATAGGTGATTGCGTTCAGTGATGAAGAAGGTGTCAGGTTCCAAACTACCTTTCTAGGCAGTGCTGCAATATCTGGTATGCTATCCCCATCGGTGTTGAAAATAGTCGATAAAAGGTTACTATTAATCATAGCTATATTTTTATATGTTATAATCTTTTGTTCCTTTTTGAGTAATATATGCACTTGTTCCAGTGGTGTGACCGTGGAGGATGCTCTTCAAAGAAATTCTTTTAGAGCCACTGAGGAAAGTCTTGATAAGATAAAGTATGATCCAACATCAGTCTATGGTTATGTTGAGGTATAAATCATCTTGTCAAGATGAGCATGGTACGATTTTAACAAATTAATGGTGAGATAGTAAATGTTTGCACAGGTGCACATTGAACAAGGTCCAGTTCTTGAATCACTCGACTATCCTCTTGGTGTTGTTAAAGGAATTGCAGGCCAAACTAGATTAATGGTATATTTACAACATCTTGTTTATTTCTGAGAATATATGCAACAGTCCATTACATGGAATTCTATATAGTATGAATTCTGTCATAACTAATAACTTGTCTAACTAGTATTGCCTCATCGCCCATTCAAGGTGGAAGTCTTGGAGGAGCCTAGAATTAATAACAGTTTTGCCCATCAGTAATACTTTCTGTTTAAGTTGAATTAAGCCTGTGTCTTTTGCTTATGTGAAGGAATCAATGGAGCTTAGTTAGGTTTTCAGCTACGTTTTAAGAGCGAGAACAAAGTTAATTTTGAAACACGAGAGGAAAGGTTGGAAAAATGCTGGTTTTCTTGAAATTAAACTATGAATATTATATGAACGCTATTCATATTAGCATTGAGCTAATCACATTCCATTTTTCTGCATGAATTTCACACTTCCAATGTTTCACTAATGAAATGATGAATTAGCTTTCTGCAGGTCACAGTTGAAGGCTCTCAAGGTCATGCAGGAACTGTGCCGATGTTTATGCGTCGAGATCCAATGGTCGCTGCATCTGAACTAATTGTCTTTCTGGAGAGCCTTTGCAAGCATCCACAAAAATTCTTGACTTTTGATGATCAATGTGTAGGAAGTCCAATAGAATCCTTTTCAGGCTTGGTTTGCACAGTTGGTGAAATCTCTTGTTGGCCAAGTGCGAGCAATGTTATCCCTGGCCAGGCAAGTATCCATCACCTTACTCCAAAGCGAAAATTATAATCTCCTTAAAGCAGCCCTGTTATTGTGCTGAGTTACTGTTATATTAACAAAAGCTGTTTTGTTGGGAGAATTACATGCAGGAATATATACACATATATGTATGCACATGTATTATAATGTATAATGTGTTAAAAATCCCATTTAGTGACAGCACTTAATGCTTGTAAAGTGGTTTTGAAGTAACCTTTTCATGTAATATACCAAGTGTACCTGTTTAAACGTTTCAATGTTGTGTCATGACCATACATGTGGCAGCAGACTATTTGGTCAAACTCAAAGTTTACATTCTTTCTCAGAACAATATCTGTGGTGTGGTTAGACAATTTTAGCCATCATATGAGGTTTGCGTTTTTTGTCTCCAAATGAGGTTTCTTCTCAGAATAAAGTTCCATTTAGCTTGATACCCTATGGCCTTTGCCCGCAAGACTAATATTCACTATTGATGCTTTGGTAATGCTACGACGTTATATTAAGAGGCTATGGTACATGTAGAGGTGGCAAAATGGGTTGGCGGGTCGGGTTCGGGTCGAACTCGAATCCGACCCGACCCAAATAGCTTCAACTTGAACCCGACCCATTTATTAAATGGGTCAAAATCCATGACCCGAAACCACCCTGATTAATAAATGGGTCGGGTTGGCTGGTCGACCCGACCCGTTTATAGAGTTTTTTTTTATAAATGCCCAACCCGAACCCTACCCGACCCAATTATGCCCAACCCCCCGTCCCATTTAATAAATGGGTCAAAATTTATGACCTATACCCGAAATTTGCGGGTCGGGTTCGGGTCGGGTTCACGGGTCGGATCATATATTGCCACCCCTAAGTACATGTGCGGGAACAAAAGTCTTATTCCATCTAGTTATAACCGAATGACACATCACAATTTCTTTTCTGTAGGTCATTATCCCATGAATGCTGATCACAACCATCCATGTTAGCATTAGTTCAGCCACATTACCAGACTCAGGTGCTTAGTTACTAGAAACCGGTTAGCAGGTCCTTAATAGCCTAACCACCTAGAATGTGATGTGTCGTTTTCTTGATACTTGATATGACATCAGCTATTGGGAATCTCGTTCTGCTATGACTGGCTCACCGACTGTGTGTTGGAAGGATTCTGCCCTTTTACCTATCAATACTTCTCTTGATATTGATGCACAACATCCTCGATGTTGTCTGTGCCAACGAAAACACAAGTATAATTAAGGAACTCTCCATAGGATACTAATTATGTTTATGTATTTTTCATGAAAAAAATTCTTGCTTTGTATGAAAAAATAGAAAAAAATGAAGTGGAAAAAAAGAAAAAAAAGAAAAAAAAAGAAAAGAAAAACAAAAACATGCAGGCGCTGGCCCGATGACCCGCGTCGACCCTTGTGGGCTGGACTGCGCTTGCGATCTCAGCCTGCTCACAGGCCCACGGGCCCGCGCAGCCGAGCAGGCGCACGAGCCGGCCGGCCATTATCCTGGTTCATCCCCATTTTGCGCTGGAAATCTCGCTAGTTGACCGACGAGTTGACTACTGGTGACCTCCCCCTCCCCTCTATAAATAGAACTTTCGGAGGCCATTTTGGGAAATCCAAAAGTCGTATTTCAGTGATTTTTCTAGCATTGGACTTCTGTCGTTGTGGGGAACATGGTGCTGATGCCGAGGAAGGACTCGAGGCATCCCGGTTTCGAGAAACGGTTGAAGGACTCACCGCTGACTCCGCTTTGTATCTCCGTACCATTTTCTACACTAATCTCATCTATTTGTAACCAATCATCTGTTTTTTTTATCGTGTTCCTCGTGTTAAGTTTGTTATTCCTATTTTTATATTTCTAATCTTCTGTTTAATCGTGATTGTACGAATAAACTACATATCCTCATTTCACTTATCATATATGCGTATTGTATCATTTTATGTTGTTTAGATTGTCTTGCTTCTATTTCTTTGTTAAATCGACTACATTCATTTGATAGACTATCTCGTGCACATTTTCTTATATTCATCAAAATCTTATTGAATTCTATTTTTGCAAGTGTAGTATTCTTGTATATGTAATGTATCATAACTTATTCACCACAAAACTCATCAAATTAATTGTAAAATTATCTTACTTGACTTTATGTACGACCGTCCACACATTGTATCTGCATCAGATATCCATCCAGGGGTCAATCATTGGTTCTTATAAAGTACTACAGCTTGAAAACTTCTTACTCTTGTAATCTCTCAATGTAATTGTTTTAGGGAAAACTTTTTTCTTTGTGGATATAGTGGAACTTCTTGGATGGGTTGGTAGACCTAGGGATTTCTCTAAACCACCTTAAATCTTGTCTCTCTTAATCTCTTCTTTTGTTCTCTTGTTTTCTTTGCTAACCTTCTGTGCCGGAAGTTTTTGTGTGGTATTGATTTGCAGGAATCTGGGCCCTATTTGGCAACTGACTAAAAAATAGTTTATTTTAGTCATGGCTAAAATCTTAAATTTATTTTAAAAATACTTTAAAAATTATTTTATATCTCATTCTACACAAATTCCAACATTAAACAATCACTTTATTTCACATCCAACATAAATTTTGATATAACTAACTCACTTTATTTCATATTATACACATTTTTCTAAAAATTTTCACAAAAATTTTTCAAACCATCTTTTTTTCCTCCAACCAAACAGAGCCTGAGTTTCTCCGTCAATTGTAGCCAACGATATAAACTCAGTTGTTTCAAAATAGCTTATAACTAAATCAATCTGAAATTTAATGTGTGAATTTGTGAACTGTAAACTTTAAAGTGCATTGTTGATGATCTCCAGGTAAAATTTACAGTAGATATAAGAGCGGTGGATGACTTGACAAAGGAAACTGTAATACAGAAATTCTCAGACAGGGTTGGCACAATATGTCAGAACAGGATGGTCAAATGCACGATTGACCGCAAGGTTTGTTAATAAGTTTTCATTGTGTTTTTTGAAGATATTGGCTTCTAATTTTTATAGTTTCAGCACAATGCGGCGGCGGCTCACAGCGACAAAAAATTGAGCTTGCGCCTTCGGCAAGCAGTTCTTTCTGCAGTGAGCAGAATCCCGGGCGGCATTCAGGGTGACGTTCCAGTGCTGATGAGTGGAGCCGGTCACGATGCTATGGCTATGTCTCATTTAACTAAGGTGATTATTAGTATCCTCTTCTTTGTTTTGCTTATAATGCTGATTCTTATTCTGTCTCTCATGCATGGTCCTTAAAACTCTTAGCAATCAATTGAAAAATTTTAGGAACGATTACATGTTGAACTCTTTGGTGTTATTACAACAACAATAAATCAAGTTTTTATCCCATTAGGTGAGATTGACTACATGAATACTTGATTTTCATTGTACCCTATCAAATAATAAATTTTCATTTAGCTCCAAATATGTAAGATCATTATTTATAGTTTTTTGTCATATTTATTTTTATCTTCCTCTTCTTTTTTTTTACGTGGGCAAGATATAATAATCTAACTTTCATTATTGGAACTTTTATCTAAGTCAACTCTCTCTGAACTTATTTTTAATTGAGGTCACTTTAACCTTCTTGCTTATTTAAAAAAATTTCAAATGCCACTGTGTATGTCTTCACTAGATCAACTTTATAGTATTTTGTTATTATTGATTCTTTTGCTTTTTTATACAAAGCATATATTTCTTATGCAAATGCTATGATTAATCATCATATGAATAGTTAGAACTACTGGTAAATTATGATATTTGCTTGATATATGAAACCTTGAACAAATTATTCTTATCATCGTTGACATCAGTTGAATTTTTTTTTTTGTTGTGGTACAATGTTGTTATTACATTATGTTTTGCGTGTGTTTATCACTAAATTTATATCTTGTAAGGTAAAGCATATATGCAAGCATGTAATTTTTTTGGATCAATGCAAATTTAAACCAAAGCACAGACACAGATATTTAGTGAGGTTACCCTAAAGTTGGGAAAAATATTAGGTTCGTGCACTGAATGGTTTGGCGCTCGAACCAAAATATTGCTCCTAAAGTAGGGCTATGTCCCCAGTTGATAGAAGATTCAGTAGATGAATAGTTAGCTAATTCAAATTAAAAGAATTTATACCAGTCTTAGTCGTATTGGAGCTAGGGGTGAAAAAGATAATAGTTCGAGTCTAGCCAAGTACTGCTCAGCTTGTCTTAATTCGATTCGAGTTCGAGTTGTCTAGAGCCTTAATCTAGGCAACTCACGCAGGATTTAAAACTGGGTTAATCATACGGTCTATACTTACAAGATACCCAATAGATATCCTAAGTACAATTAACACGTACTTATGCACAAATAATAAAAATATTCTAATAAATAGCTGACTATATTATTTATATTTAAAAAAATAGAGATCAAGCCAAGTTGATCTGATCTGACCGTGGCTCATGGTTTGGCTCAATAAACTTGAGCTGAGCTTGAGAACATCGGGCAACTATTGAGGTAAACTCTCACCCCTAATTGGAGCCTTCAATTATACTTGCAAGCCTCAGGACCCCACATGATCTAGAGCTTTGATCAGGTAACTGATTGGGAACATGTGAGCAGACTAAGAACTCAAGGCATCTAATACAAGTCTGTATTCTTTAACCAAATAATCAAAATAGCCTATGAGAATTCGGGCCGGGCGGCTTTGTCTCATATTCTACTCGAAACTTATATTTGAATTAAGATATTTACGGTATCGTAGCATTGTAATACGACCTTTTTTATTGTTGGAATCAGATGGGAATGATTTTTGTTCGGTGCCGAGGAGGCGTTAGCCATTCCCCTGATGAGCACGTATCAGAGGATGACGTTTGGGCAGCTGGTCTGGCTCTCCTTCACTTCCTTAACAAACTTGTAGTATGTTGATCATTAGCTTTGCCATTTTATCAGTAATAAATCTCTCTCTCTCTCTCTCTCTTTTTCAATATTTCCTTCAATAAATAAAGTTCAGCATGGGGCGAGCAATTTAAAATTGAAAATCAGGAACCAGTCACCTTTTCCTTTCCATTTTTCAGTTTCCATATAGAACAAAGGGATATTTACACGGTAGACACGGAAATTGGGCTAATTTACGAATTTTATCATAAATCTCAAAATATTACAGTTATCACATCTAAAATAGCTATTTTTTCATTTTTCACATTCTGTAGTAAATTCTATTAGAAGATTTAACCATAGTTAAATCTCAACAAAATCTCACTCATTGATCACATCATTTAACCATCGACCTTCATGTTAGGGCATCGCGGAGCTACATTGGTTCCGACGATGGCGTATTCACGCGATGCGACAGCATATTCTCGCGAGACGATAGCGTATTCACGTGAGCATCACTCTGCTATTTGTATCTTCTTCTTACGCGGGCATCGCGAGCGAGCATCGGACCATTCTGCAACTTCAGAGTTCTATCTCCGCCGGCCTCAGAAAGGTCCGATGCCCGCTCGCGATGCCCGCATAAGAAGAAGATGCAAATAGCAGAGTGATGCTCGCGTGAATACGCTGTCGTCTCGCGAGAATACGCTGTCGCTTCGCATGAATACGCTACCACCTCTTATGAATACACTGCCGCCGGAACAAATGCAGCTCCGCAATGCCCTAACATGAAGGTCGATGGTTAAATGATGCGATCAATGGCTGAGATTTTGTTGAGATTTAACTATAGTTAAATTTTCTAATAGAATTTTACTGCAGGATGTGAAAAATGAAAAAATAGCTATTTTAGATATGATAACAATAAGATTTTGAGATTTACGGTAAAATCCGTAAATTAGCTCAATTTCTGTATCTACCGTGTAAATATCCCTAGGAAAAATTGGGTAAATTACATCCAGGTCCTTGAAATTATTGAGTTTTTAACTTCTGAGTACCTGGGTTACGTTAATGTTTTCTAAGGGAGGTTTTTTCAGTTTGAAATGCATACATCAAACATGTTCAATCACATTGTTTCCTTCTGTAAGAATTTTAAAGATAAAGTAAAATAATTATCAAATTATTTTTATTATGATATACATATATATATATATATTATATCTGCTACATTTTTCTTACTAGCCAACGTTTTTTAGAGGTTAATTAAACCAATTTGATGGCCAATATTAAATTTAATTGCATTTAATTTAATGGCCAACGATCAGCTCTGTATGCAACGTTCCTTGAATGTTCTTCTTGTTAGTGTTGATTTGATAAATTCATAATAGATTTTGATCATTAAGCAAAGTAAATAAATAAATATATCTAATCATACAATAGATGGTGCACGTCCAACTACATACTTTGAATTTTCTGTTTACTTTTATTGTTTTTTTTTTGTTTTTGTTGTTTTGCTTGTACGAGTTTGAGCTAAATATTAGAAAGTCTCACCCTCAAGTGCACTTTGTGCGAGAACCGTGCTCTTGAGGACTATCGTCGGTGACTTTTTTAACTAGAAATTATCTCGAGGAGCAAAATTAGTTATTTGTGTCTGTGATCTTGCATATCAAGATCTTGATGATAAATTATTTATTTATTTATTTATCTTTTTTTTTTCTCATCGTAGGATGCATGCGTGCAGGTCGTCGACCTGCACTAAAAGTATGTTAGGGGTAAGCTCATCATGGGTGAGCCTTTGCATTCCCTCTTTGAGCCTACGGATGGAGTAATTTTTCGGCTTAGGCATCAAATAGTGTTGAACTGTTCAGGTGCCGAATCTTTCGTAGATGAGGGAGGGAGGGGGTAGGGAGAGATGCCTCTATGCTTTCCTCTATCGGGGGTTGTAAATAGAGGCAACTCTAAATAGATTTAGAGTTAATTCAAAATGAGTATATTTATATTTTTAAAAATAATTATAATATAAATACAAATATGTATGATATAAATATTTATAAAATTATAATTTAATTATTTATTTTGAATCTATTCGAGTTTATATCAACCAAATCAAATTTAGCTCGAACTTTTATTGAAATGAAATTCAAGCTACAGTGTTGACTTATGCTCAAATTTGAGTGAGCTTTTGAATTTGTTGCATGGCTGGAGGGGAGGGGGGGACTGATATACTTAATGTAACTTCAGGCCTGAGAAGTTAAAGAAAGAAAAATGTGGATGACCTGAATGTAATTTGTCTTTTATATATTATAACCTAAGAATTCATAACATTAAAGATAATCTCTGGCAAAAAATGTTGTTTAGTTGAGTTAATTTTAACTAAGTTATGATATTTTTGATGAAATACTTTTGTTTCGAGTTTATAAAAAATTTATATTAAAATTAAATTTATTTTGAGATATGTATAGAATGTAAAATAAAATTTATGTAAAATTTAAAATTTAAAAAATTGTAAGGTACAATAGTGAAATTTATATATAGTAAAATTAAATTTAAAGTAGGTTAAAGTTAACCTAATCTAATATTAGGAATGTGATTGTAAAAGTTGTGTAAAGATTAAACTGAAATACTTAACGTAACTTTTAATTTTAAAAATTAAAAATATAAAAATATGAATCAAGGCATGACCTAAACCTAATGTTTTTTTATATATTATGACCTAAGTAGTTAGGCAGTCGACAGTCAGTGTAAAATTTATCGAATCAATTATGACATGAATCTTTTAGAAAATCATGACATGACCTAAGTAGTCATAAGATTAATGATATTTTTGATAAAAAATGTTATTTAATCGGGTTAATTTTAACTAGTATAATGATATATTTTTGATAAAATATTTTTATTTTGAGTTTATAAAAGTTTTAAATTAAAATGAAATTTATTTTTGAGATATATATAGAATATAAAAAAATTAATTTTTATATTAAATTTTAAAATGTAAAAGATGGGAAAGGTACAATAGTGAAATTTATATATCATGTGATAGTAAAATTAAATTTGATAAAGTTAACCTAATATTATGAATTTGGCAGTAAAAGTTGTGAAATGATTAAACTGATATACTTAATGTAATGTCAAATTTTAGAATTGGAGAGGTTACAAGATTAAAAATATTTTAATTAGGTTAATGATATTTTTTGATGAAATATTTTTGTTTTGAGTTTGTAAAAATTTGAATTAAAATTAAATTTATTTTGAGATATATACAGAATGTAAAATAAAATTAATTTTTTATTTTAAAATTTATATACAAATATTGAAATTTAAAATTAAAAGATTGAAAGGCATAATAGTGAAATTTATATATGGTGTGCCAGTAAAATTAAATTTAAAGTAGGTTAAAGTTAACCTAATCTAATAAAAAAAATTAGGTGTAATTATGTCTGGGCTTGTAGATAGATATATTTCTTACAAAGCCTATAAAATTAAAATAATTTATTTGGATTTTTCTATTCAGAAATTGTTCATAGGCCATTTTTATGGATGTGATCAATTTTAACAAATAAATTGTACTATTAATTAAAAAAAATTATTATTTATAATCAATATTTGTTTATTTATTTTGATATTTTTATTTTTAAAACACTTATGCTATTTGTGTGTTTTAATGTGATCTATTTAAATATTCTATAAACTACAAATTTATTAAGCTTGCTGGCTACTCGTACTTTCTCACAAATGAGTTTATAAATACCTGCCTCATACCTGTATTCGCCCCACTATATATTATTCATTACTCATACCTGTCTTATACCTATTTCCGCCCTGCCCCGTCCCTATTTTAGTTTTCACAAATCTGTATCCGCCCCGTTCCGCCCTGTTTTCTCACTAATGTTAATAAAAATTGAATTGTTTTATTTTATTTGAAACAATAAAAATCGTAGTCATATGGTGAATATTATACTATGAAAGCAAAGCTTTACATTTCTTCATTTTTAATATATTTTTTTATTTAACTCTATATAAAAATAAATAAAAATATATACATAATAGAACAAGGCAAAACGGGGCGGATATAGTTGATTCATATCCGTACCTGCCCTACTTCATAATGGGACAGAGCGGATCGCAGGTAAAATTTTAATATTCATACCCGTTAATGGGACGAGTCGGGTTGATTTAATCGAGTATGAGTATAAATTGCCACCGCTGCCCACAAATCCATTTCCAAGGGCCAACCATGAGAGGCCTAAGTCGCTTCGCCGCCACTCCCGGCTGCACTGTCGCCGTCGCGGCCGTCGCTTCCGGCTCCTCTTCGCACCCGTTCTCCACCTTCTCAGGCGCCGGTGGCAGAGGAAGAGGACGAGGCTCCGGCTCTCATCCCATATCACCGGAGCAGCATCGCGTCCCCGGGCAACGCGACGTTGCCGGCGACGATGAGGAAGATCCAATCTCGTTCGCCTTCGGCCAAGGCCGCGGACGCTCGCCCCTCCCTGCTACCCCTGATCTCCCCTCCTTCTCGTCCCTGATTTCCTCTCTCAAGCCCTCAGCCTCCGCTGGCCGAGGCCGCGGCCGCCCTGCCTCTCCTCCGCCTCCCGATCATCAAGAATCCCAGCCGAAGAAGCCCATCTTCTTCCGGCAATCGGACCCCGATACTCCGCCGGAAACAACGGAATTCGACGATCCGAAGGGGTCCGCGCCACTTCCTTCGAGCCTCTCACCCATTCTCACTGGATCGGGCAGGGGAAAGCCGACACGAAGCGCGGAATCTGACTCCAAGCGGAGCGAGGAGAATCGCCATATCAGAAACAGAGATCTGCCCATAGGCCAGAGATCTCGGTTAGCGCCATCCCAGCCGAAGCTCGGACGAGACGAAGCTGTGAGGAAGGCGGTTGATATTCTATCCCGAGGAGGGCCGAGTGGTCCTGCTGCGACTGGAAGAGGTGGGAGAGGAATGATTGGCAGAGGTAGAGGACGGGGGAGAGGCGTTAGGTTTGGGGGTGGGAGAGGCCGCCGTGACACAGATGAAGAGTTTGAGCTTTACCTTGGGGATAATGCTGACGGGGAGAAATTGGAGAAGAGGCTTGGGGAGGAGAAGATGAAGATTTTGGCCGAAGAGTTTGAGGAGATGAGCTGGAGGGTGCTTCCTTCGCCTATTGATGAAGCTTATTTGGATGCTCTGCATACTAATAATTTGGTAAATTGTGCTTCGTTTCTGCTTGAATATTTTTGACCCATCTTTATTTTATTTCTGATTATATATTCTTTTACTACATTGTAGATTGAGTACGAACCTGAGTACTTGATGGAGTTTGACAGAAATCCTGATATTGATGAGAAGCCTCCTATGTCGCTCGAGGAAGTGTTAGCGACAGTAAAGCCTTTCTTGATGGCTTACGAAGGGATAAAAACTCAGGAAGAATGGGAGGTACCCTAGTTTGTTATTAGGTCTAAAAGTTTTAATTGTGTTTCTACATTGAAGATGTTGAATTGTCTTGTGCTTTTATTTTTATGTATTTCTTTTAGCCATTTTATATGCTTAGTTTTCTGTTGTGCCATGAAGCAGAACATCTAAATTTTAAAGTTCAAAAATATGGAATATAAGCAATAGCAATGTAGAGAAGATAGCTAAATGATGTTATTTATGAAATGGGTATTCATGATTTGAGGAAATCTTGTAGCCATGACATTCATAAATTACTGTGCATCTGTGTTCGTGGAATATTGATCTTGCTCAATGGCAAGCTTTAGTTCTGGAGCTTGTGAAATTTATTTTCAAAATTGGAGGAGTAATGATAGGAATCTACATTAATGTGTTGGTAACCATGAGAAAGTGGCATTACCAAAAGGAAGTGCATGTGAGACTAGCATAGTTCAAGGCCAATTTTAAGTACTTTCATCATTAATATTCCATATGGATATTTTGGAAAGATCCTCATAAAGATCTGTCACATTAAAACTATTGAAATCTTCACTATATTCAATGAAATCATGGCATCCACAGATCCACTGAAATTGTTGTTTCTTGTACCGTCACCTGAACACTTTTGACATTGTAGTATCTTATTTATAAACATAAGATACTGCATTTAATCATGACCTTGTGAGCATAAAATCTTACTGATGGTCTCAATGTAATCTGATTCATCTGTTTCTTCACTGGTCAACATTATTCCACCATTGATGTTTTGCATTAGAAAGTAAGCCTTTTTCGTTTATTCTTCCTATGTATTTTTTTCTCTCTAGGAAGCTGTGAAGGACATAATGGAGAAGCTGCCTTATATGAAAGAGCTTATTGATATGTATTCTGGCCCTGATAGAGTGACTGCAAAGCAACAACAGCAAGAGCTGGAAAGAGTGGCACGAACTCTTCCAGAAAATGTACCTTCTTCTGTAAAGAGGTTTACAGATCGCGCTGTTCTGTCACTTCAGGTGTGTGCTATCTATTTACAGAATTTTCTCCTAAAGTGTCTGTGTAGTAATTTATATGGTCAAAGGATGCCGTTTAGGTGTGATAACTATTATAAAGTGGAAAATGAATCATAGAATGGTTAACGGTTGGATATTATCTTGAAACATAGCTTCGATGTTAATATTAGTTAGGTAACTTCGCTTCATATCAAAAAATATTTCCTTGAGGCAGAGAAGTGAGACGGCTGGGCTAGTTTTTTTTAGTAAACAAAATCATGGGATTGTGGTTGTTTTTTGTGCTTCAAATCATAATATTTCAAAAGAGAAGCTATGCATCCTAGGCAAAGGTGCCTATAAAGATTCCTAGTCCACTGGATAAAAACATTGTCCAGTGGTAACCTTTTCAGGCTGCGTAGCATTTTTTCTCTATTATAAACTCATTGTGGTTGTGACAAATTTGGATGAACAAGAATCACTATCTCCTTTCTAATGGACGTTTATTAAGAGAAGAGCTTCATCAGTATATCTAATTTAAGCTAATTTAGAACTCCATCTGACATCAAAGATATGTTGGTTGTTATTAAAGTATAAATTTATTCCTAGGCCAGTTGGTAACTAGAGTTTTAATATGATATTAGAATTAGAGGTCTCAAGTTTAAACCTTAGTGAACCCAGTTATTTACAGTATAATGTTTTAAAAAATAGTACTTATATTAAACTCTACATTGTAAAACAAATAAACTTACGTTAATTAGGTTAACTTAAATGATATATAAGAATTAACTATACTTCATATCTTACATCTAGGCCTAATCATTGAGCTTGCTAGGCCTTTCGACGCCTAAAGGCTTTACTCTCCCTAGGCTTGGATGTATCGGGTTTGCTTTTGGCTGCCAAGTCCGTCCAGGAAAATAGTCGGCCCACTAAGCCCTTCTTAGAATGACAATATCTCTTTCTTTAATTTCAATATTTTTATAATTTATGTGTATTATTTACTTATATATAGTAATTAACACCAAATAATTTATTCTAACAATAATTATTTGCCTTTTTTATTATAATTACTTTCTAAAATAAATGTAAATCATTAAAAAAGCTTTATATAATTTAGAGCTTATAAATTATAAAAGACAATGTTTATATATTGTATTTAGGTTAAATAAATTTAGCAATTTAATTTATTTTTTTATTTTAATTTTTTAAAGTAGCGCATATGAGTATCTGTGCATCATAAATAAAATTAAACACTTTATTGAGATAATTTAATCGCTTTAAAAGTTATAAAATGTTCCCTATTTGAATTAAATTTTGGAATCAAAAGTTTAATTTTATTTATGATAATGGGCTGAGATGGCTCGAGCTTGGCTAAAACTAAAGTCCAAGCTCAACTCAAGTATTTAACGGGCTCGAGCCTAAAAGCTTGATATTAATTTATTGACGGCCCAAATAGGCATAGTCAACCCATGGTCCCCTGCCCATTGATGAGGTCTATACATCCAAGGATGAAGTCTTATTTTTTTGCATACCACGAATAAACCTCAAGACAAATATATCACTTGAGTTAACCTAATTAATGTTAACTTGGCCAAACAAGCGCATCTAAATAAAAAGTTTTAAAGCACATGCAAAATAGCTTTCCTATTACAAATTTGAGAAAGAATTGCATAGCAACTCACATAAGTAAAAGTGACTCACACTATTTATATACCTTTTAGCATCTGTTAGGCATACCATAATTACAACTTTTAGCTCTGTTTGGCGTGAGGACCAAAACAGGACCAAAATAGTACTAGTTTAAAAATTAACAATAATAATAATAAATAAATTATTTTAATTATTCTACACAAATTTTAATATAAAAAATAATATTTTACTTTATATACTCAATAATTTTTAATAAAAATATAAATTTTATTTCACATCTTTGATCAAAATACTCGATTTGAATATTTTGGTCTAGAATGTGAAATAAAGTTGATATTTTTATTTTAAATTATTGAGTATATAAAGTAAAATAATATTTTTTATATTTGAATTTGTGTAAAATGATTTAAAATATTTATTTATTATTATTATTGTTGTTTTTTAAATTAGTACTATTTTGGTTCTGTTTTGGTCCTCGCGCCAAACAGGGCATGTTATTCCATTTCAATCTTGCAAAGTTACTCTTAAGACATATCCAATTCTCTGTATTTGATCAGAACGGTCAAATGCTATGAGTCTATGCTCAACAATCCGTTCACTGTGAAATAAACATTGTTATTTTCTTCTTATTTTGTATCGGCTCCGTTTCGAGATAGTTGACTTCAACTTGCAAAAGAATTGAGTAAACTTCAATCAATTATTAAGTGGAAAATTCCTGTACTACATGTTGGCAAACTATTCTGCAATGGTGGTTGTTTTAGTGTTTGACCTACTAATGAGCAGTGAAACTTCCACTTGATTTCTTTCTAATACATCACTTCTAATGTTTTTGATCCAACCCTGCAGAGCAACCCAGGCTGGGGCTTCGACAAGAAATGCCAGTTCATGGATAAGCTCGTATGGGAAGTTTCACAGCACTACAAATGAAGGATGGCTCTAAAATTTGGTGCTACAAAGTGTTGTAAGTTCTCTTTTTTGATATGACGAATTAATATATTCAAAGTCATGCATTACTGGCTGGAAACATTTCATTATATGTCAACTTATTTCGATGTAGCTTCTCATATCTGCATTTTATCATGTATTTTTGCGTAACCAGTCTCAAACACAAACTGAGGATATGGTAGATTATCAGTTTCCATGAATCAAGTTATTGAGGCTCAGCAATGATTAACAACAACAATAACAATAAAACTTTTATCCCACTATGTGACGCTGGCTACATAAAGTTTTTGATTTTATTATACGTTATCAAATAACAAATCCTCATTTAATTCCAAGTATGGAAGATCATTCATGATAGTTTTTTTGTTGTCTTTTTGGGTCTTTCTCTTTCTCTTTTTATATAGAGAAGATTCAATAACCCAGCTTTCTATACTGGTGCTTCCATCGTCTCACGATATATATGTCCAAATCATCTAAAGTGACTCTTTGAGCTTATCTTCAATTGAGACTACTTCAACATTTTCATAAATATGCTTATTAATTCAAGATATCACAAAATATAGCAAATATATTCCTCCATTTTATCTACCTACTTGAATTCTTTTAATGCCATCTATATCAATTTCATTGTCATTTTGTATAATTGATCTAAAGTATTTAAATTACTTACTCTTTTTGATAACCTGATCACTAATTGTCACCTTCTCAATATGATTGTTTTTATCTAGATTAAATTTACACTTTATATATTTAATTTCTGCTCTATTAAGATGAAAACTTTTAGAATCTAATATATTTTTTCATAACTCGAATTTTGTCTTTACCTCATTTCTAATATCAATAAGGAGAATATCATCTGTAAAAAGCATATATCGTTACACCTGTTCTTAAATGCATTCAATTAAAATCTCCATAATTAATGTAAAGAGATATGCATTTAAAGTTTTGCTTCATATAATTTAACTATAATAGAAAATTTTTTAGTCAAAACTCCTTTGTGGCAAAACACAAGTAACTACTTTGTGTTTGGATGTAAGTAATGTAATTCTCTTTCTTTTTCAAAGCTCTCAAAAGCACTTCCCTTGTTATTTTATATAAGTTTTTTTCCTCTAAATTGATGAAACTTAAATGCAGATCTTATTTTCACTCTCTAAACTTCTTTATTAAACTTCTAAAAAATGAATAACTTTCATAATCGATTTACTTAATATGAAAACCCAATTGGTTTAGGGGGCGTTTGGTTCGTTATCTTGGTGTTATGTTATGTAATCTAGATGTCATAATATCTAGATATTATCTTTTGACTAATAATTTTATAATCTAATAGAAAATTATTTGTAGATGTCATTAAACTAAATAATTATTTTATCTAGATAACATAACATCATGATAACAGTAAACCAAACGCTTTCTTAGTAATATTTTAATATCACAATGTAATATATGCTCTTAAATGATTCATGCTATGTTTTATGTTAGAAGTTGATTATTTAATGCAATTCTTCTCATTTTTGATCTGATATTTGGGACCTCACATTCGACAATAGTGTGTTAAAACTAATTTATTATTTACACACACATATGTATGTGTGTATGTATGCATGCATGGGGAGATTTTGGAGATTGTCAAAATAACTGAGTTTCAGCTTTTTTTTTATTTGAAAAAGCTACTAAGTCAATTCCAGTCGATTCTATCAAAATTCACATCTTTTAAAAACACTTTAAATAACATTAATAAATTTAATTTTGAATTTATAAAATTTAAATAATTTATAAAAAAATTAAAACTGATGATATCGAAACTGTCAAAACTAATACTCCTAATATCTTATGATTGAAACCGAGACAAGTATTAAAACCTTGGTATTGATGTGCCCAAATAGCTGAAAAGCGATATTTTCTTATTCAATATTAGCACATAAAACTAAACTTTGTATGCATAAATCTCCAAGTGTTGTGCCCCTAAAGAGAGAATGGCTTGACTAGGGCCATGTTCATCACTCCTCCAAAGCTCTCTTGACTGCTCCTTAATCCTTTCTCTTCTCTCCTCTCCTCTCTTCCCCTCTCCTCATCCCATTATCCCTTAATTGATGCTTTTGAACGTGTTTAATCTCCTTTTTGATTGCTCGAAAAGGACTTCAAAGTTAGTTGAATGTCCCCAAGAGTAGTGTCAAATGTTTCTTGAAAAAAGGGATTGGTAGCAATCTTAAGAGTAGTGTCAAATATTTCTACATAATATAACGTAACATCTTGATAACATTGAACCAAAATTTCAAAATATTCAAAACATATAATTTATTTCCTTTAAATTATTTTATAATCAGTTAACGAGATAGGATGCTCATATTCTTCCAATGCCATAACAGCAACTTTTCCAGAGCTTCTAGTGAGGACAATTTGATGTCATTCTTTTTTTTTTTTTCTAATACAGAATTTTGCTTATTAGGACAATCACAGTGAGCACGATAATAAGAGAAAGTAAAAGCTATCAGTGTTGAAGATGAAAGAAGAATAAAGGTGAAGCTAGAATTCTAAACTTTTTGCGATTGGTTCATTTTCGAAAGACTTAAACGCAACAAAAAAGGAAGAAATTTGATTTAACTTGGATAACTTAGAATTTTGACTTATATTGGGTAAAATTTATGAAATATGAGTACAATATGATGATACATATACGATACAATACTGATATAACAATATGATAAATTTAAAAAAAGTAGGATACAGATACGTGAGGATACGGTTGTGAAACACTTTCAATTCTAATATTCGTATTTGCGTTGGATATGAAATAAAGTTAATTTTTATAATTGAAATTTGTGTTGAGCAAAAAAATTGACTTCAACCAATCAAGGCCCTAGAAGTGTCTCAGAAGTGTCCTAAGGTGTCCTGAAGTGTCCTCGCGTGTCCAAGAAGTGTCCTTTATTTTTTTTTATATTATTTTATTAGGAACGCCATGTGGCGTGTCCGACACGGTGTCCCCGGGCGTCCTCGCGTGTCCCCAAGTGTCCGTATGTCCGACACAGACACGGCATAGTTCTTGAAGTGTCCATGCTTCATAGGTGAGTGATAGTCAATTGAAATGCTACAGTGATTAGAAGATAAATCGTTGGGAGTAAAAGAAGAAACCTGCTATGGAATTAAATCAGAGAAAATACAGAAATTTGAAGCTAACACTTCATTAAAGCAAAAAACACACATTAAACTTCTGTCTTACAGAACAACCAAAGCTTACAGCATGTTTTTTCAAAAAACAGAGACCTAAAGGAAACTGAAAAAACAAAGAACAGAGACGTAGATCGTGAAAGCATAAAGCTCTCGTCATTTATAACTACTTTCCTATTTTTTTCTCCCGTTAACTCATCAGACAACAACTATGTTTTGCTTATAACAGACTCCCTTGATACGAAATTTCCAACACCGAGGATAGGCTTGAAACTTCTCAAACTTTGGAAAATTAAGCGCAACAAAATGATGTCGAAAATTAAACTTAGGAGCAACATCTCATACAAAATGATGTCGAAGTTCTATATGCTTCATCTTTCCTTCCATGAAACATTGGGTTCTTTGCCGTGGATATTGTGGATTTATTATCACAAAAGATATTGCCACCTTTAGTTGAGGTGGATAGGCTGTCAAAATAATGAAGATATTGTGGATGCAAATTGCTATTGCCCCCCCTCTGACACCACCCCTCTTGCCCCCCCCTCTGACACCACCCCTCCCGCGGGCCCAACCCCCCTCCCCTCTAAAGTTACCTTTTTGCCCCTCCTCCCTCCCCCCTCTTTTAATTACTTTTTTTTATTTAATTTGATTATTATATATTTCTTATTCATTAAATATAATTAATTAATAATTAAAAAAATATACTTTATTTATTTAATATTCATCTCAAAGATCACTCTCCTTAATTAATTATTATTTTTATTTATTTTGATTATTATGTTTTCTTATTCATTAATATTAAATAATAAATCTGTTTGCAATACAAATTAAAATTATAATTAATTTGTATTTTCATATATTTTGGTGTTTTTTTTTTGCATTATTGCATGTACTCTTCCCTAAACATGGATAAAATAATATTGGGTTTATTCTAAAAAATATGTCTGTTTGCAAGTTATATATATAATCGCTTTTGCCATAAATAAAAAATTTTTGCAAAAAAAAAATTCATTTCTATTTTAAATAAGTAATGTTAAATAAAAGAAAAAAAGAACAAAAAAATTACATAAATAAAAAAAAAACACAAAATAAATAACAACAAATAAAAAATATATAAGATTTCTTAAACAAATTTAAAAAATAAATATATAAAGACTATTAAATAAATAAAATAGAAAAAAAAATATTATAAAATTATTAATTAATTAAATTTAATGAATAAGAATAATATAACTATCAAATTAAATAAAAAAATTTAAATTAAAGAGAAGGGGGAGGGATTGGGGGCAAAAAAATAATTTAAGAGGGGAGAAGGGTGGGGCCCGAGGGGGTTTTGTCAAGAACGGGGGGGGGGAGAATACAGCTCCCATTGTGGATTTATTATCACGAAAGATTTTTTACTTGTCATATGATTACTACATCCACTATCTAAGAACCGAACATCAATATAAACATCTCGAGGTTCCGCAAAAGTAAGAAATAAATTACCTTCCTCTTGCTTCCCGTCAATAAAATTTTCTTGCAAAATTGCATTGTTTTGCTTTATAATACTAACTTTGGTTGCCTTTTTTACCATGCTTGAGGTATCATCTAACCTTCCTCGACTTCTACTCGTGACCACGATAGCTATCTCTACCTCTACCTCAACCTCCACCTGCAAGACTATTATCGTCATTTTTCCTTTGTTCGTGATCTCTACTTTTGACTAAAATGGTTGCTCAATGATTTTTCTACAAGAACCTATTCATTCTTTCTTAACAAGGAACCATTAATTCATTAAAAGAATAAAAAGACAAATCCTTAGATTATTTAATGGCATTGATTACATGATCAAATTTGGATGGCAAACTTCTCGACACTTGCTCAACAACTTTCTGCTCGTGTTATATCTCATCATAAGTTCTCATTTGATTCACAATAACATAAATTCTCGAGAAGAATTCTTGAACAGATTCATTTCCTTTCATGAATGAAGTCTCAAAATCTCTACATTAGAGTTTGGGGTTTCACAACAATTACCTTGTTATTTGCATAATACTCTTGTCATAAAATAGTACTCCATGTTCCTTTTGAGTTCGTTGCGATAAAAATCCGTGAAAAAATTGTATTAGCAAATTATAATAACCTATGAAGCATGAGACGATATAATGATACAGATACAATACAATACGATACTGATACGACAGTACGCTAAACTTAAAAAAAATAAAATATAGATACATTCTATTATATACGTGTGTATAATATATCATTCTCATATTTAAAGTGTAAATCTATAGCAAATTATAATAACTTATATATCTAGTTGTTATAACTTTTAAAAATATCTTTTAAATTTTTTTCAAATTAATTATATATTTTTAAACGTTCTTGATATCAATAAAAAAATATTATGGACAATTGAACTTAGAAAAATAAAAACATCTTTCAGTAACTATTAAATTTAAAAAGTCTTAAATTAAAATGTCATAAAATCTGTTTAGTTGTTTTCAATATGTCATAAATTATAGATAAGAGTTTAAATATATATCAGTATATTAGTTTCATTTTCTATTTAAATATGACTTAAATCAATTACCTCGATACAAATGAGATATAATTAAAAATAATATAGATATTATGACATAAATTCAGATATACTGATCCAATTAAAGTATATATATACTCTCCTCTTTTCAAATATCTAACTAAATAAATAGACAAAATAAAATGACCAGAATCCTATTTTTTTTGTAATATGAGCTTAATTAAAGTATAAAAGAAGTGATCGGTATCTAATAGAAGAAAATATAGTATTGATTGAGGTACGAAAACTAGACAATGCAGTTGTTCACAAAATATCAAATATTTTTCTATTATCGAAACATTAATGTGCGTAAAGTTTTCTGCAATCTCAATTGCTTGAGCCTATCATAAATCTCAATTTTAACATTTAAGTTTATACATTAGTTGTGTTTTATGTATAAAATATTTTTTTATTTTTTTATTGTATGGGTCGGACCAACTGTTTTAATTTTTCTCTAATTAGAAGTATTGGTAAGTATCAAATAAGTATCGAGCAGATATCAAATTTTTAAAAATAAAAAAATAAAAATTAATACGCTAGATGACATCGAATATGTATCGGTGAAGTATTAGGGAGTATTAGTATCTAATACAGATATGTTACGCTTCATAAAATATCGATGCTTCATAGCTCTGATACAAAAAAGAATCTTGCTATGGAATTTAAAATAAAGTAATGCATAAATTTGAAGCTAAAATTTCATTAAAGCAAAAGCACATAAAATTTACAGAACAACCAAAGCTTACAATTTGTTTTATCAAAAGAAGAGACCTATTTGGCCTTGTTTGGCATTAGCCCAAAAATGGACAAAAAATATCTTAATAATATTTTAAATTTATTATAAATTTTAATAACTTTATTTCACATCCAACACAAATTTCAACCTTAAAAATCAACTTTATTTCACATCCAACACAAATTCCAACCTTAAAATTAACTTTATTTCACATCCTACACACCTCTCAATATTAAAAATAATTTCTTTCCCATCAACTCTATAAAATAAATTATTTTCTCTTTTCTTACCCAAATTCATCCTCCAACCAAACAAGCTCAAAGGAAACTAAAAAAAAATAGAGAACAGAGACGTGCATGGCGATAACATAAAGCTCTCACCATTTATAACTACGTTTTGACACATTCAAAACTCTCTAAACCAACATGACTAATATCCAACTAGAACAAATTATAGCAAATTTCAGTAGCAAATTTATAGAGAAAAACTCAAAACTTTGCTTTTTCCACCAGATATCAAGTAATTGTGATCTCTCGTGGCTGTCAATGAGATAAACTTTAGTTTATGCACCAACTAACATCCAAAAAGTACTCATACCATGCAAAGCATAAGCAATTTATTATGAAACAGAATGTTTTCTTCTTCTTTTTTTTAAGAGAGTAACGTACCACTTCACCAGCCAACTCCTGTAATTAGAATGTGCTAGAAAGCTTATGCTAACTAAGGAAATCCTTTCGATTACATCACTTACTCGTAATACTAATAAAGCAGCATATATATGCAGTCGTAATACACGAACACACTATCCTTACCTTCACCAGCTATGGAAAACCTTTCTCATCCATTGAAGGTATGAAAATTAACGGACTCCTTCAAACCTACCTGAGTAAAGACAGCGAATTCTGATGTAAACCCTGAAGAGCTCGGCCACTAAAGGAAAATTTTCAATTGCGATTTGGTAAATATATGAATAAATTAAAAAGGCGAGACAGTTTCTTTTTAACAGCAAATTATATGAAGACTAACGCTTCTATGCCAAGCGGCTTGGGGGCGGAGAATGACAACCCAACATCTCATTGGCGTTCCTTCTACCGAGATCCGAGCTGAAAGGAGAAGAGACCAACGAGGCGATGCGCTTGCAGGCGTATTGAATATGGGCCAGCAAGATGGCCAGATCGTCGCCCATGTTCCCCTCCGTTGCCCAAAGACTCCCATCATTATCTGGGAACGCTCTTTGTCAAGAAGACTCATGTCGGCCTAGGGTTAGCAGCGGCCGCGGCCCTCGAGAGGGAAAAAAGAGACTTTGCGGGGCTGGAGGAGGAGATGACGCAGAGAAGGCGGGATGATCGCTATGGTATTGGAATGGGAGAATACGGGAGTTTTTTTTGGGCAAATTACACTTAGATCCCTGCATTTTAACACTTAATAACACACAATTTATATTTTTAAAATTATAACATCGAGATATGAGTTTTAATAAATTATCAAATTAATTATTTTTTATTTTTTTTATTATTAAATTTTTTTAACATTACCATTTTATCCCCTGCCCCTTTCTCCTCGCGGTCCGCGCACGCGCGTGGAATCGGGAGGAAAGAGAGAGAGGCTGGCGTGTCGCGCGGCTGTCGGTGAACCCGCCGGCCGCTGCGATTTCGCGTGTGAACTGGATCGGGAGGAGAGAGAGGGGCAAGATTAAATGATAATTTTAAAAAATTTTAATAATAAAAAAACAATTTATTAAAATTAAGAAATTTCAATATTATAATTTTAAAAATATAAATTTATGCTTTATTGATTATTAAATTCAGAAACTTAGATGTAACTTTACCTTTTTGCTTTTAAGAAAAGAATACGGGAGAGGTTTAAAGCTATAAATTCATAAATACCACGTGCACTTAGCACGTGTTTTAAAAGCTATAAATTCATAACGCGGCCTCCGTTTCTCTGGCAAAACCCTAATAAAGTCGGCGGTACCTTCCTCGGTAGGCAACAGAGAAGATGGCGAAGTCCATGCGATCGAAGAGAAAGAAGAGGGTAAGATCTCTGAGGAGGGAGATCGCTGAGCCATTCTACGAGAAGAAAGAGGCCGCTAAACTCGCTGCACAGGAGGCCGCCCTCGCCGCACCGAAGCTTCCAGTTCGCGTCCGGAAGAACGACGCATCAGCCGAGGCCTCCGCCGTCATGGGTCAGTTCTTTCTTCCATGTGCTTTTCTCCTCTCTTGCTCTGTAACATTTAAGTTATTTCTTTTAAAAACTCAGTACCTGCCACCCATTCCTAGATCCCGCAAAATTTCTGTTTGACAGTGTCTAATGTTTCCTCCAACCGAGGCAACTAGTGGTAATAACTATAGATTTAATATGAAATTAAGTAGTAATTTACTGGAAGTTGATGGATGGATCAGTAGAGATTGATGTGAATTGAACAATTCTACTTTCATAGAAGTCTTTATTTTGTATGCAACTCCTCAGTCCCACATCTGCAACTGCAAGGGAAGTTGGTTGAACCTTTAATAGTCTAGTCATTCACGGTCATATATAGTTATTCCAAATTCTTTTCTTCCTTCATGAAAACTGAAAGAATTATGATTCATGTGCATACTCACAAAATCTGTTGTAGAAAGTACTGATCATGGAGTTAACTCTGTGCATGCATTGTGACACGTCCACTAGCAGGCTAGAGATAACAGGTATTCAATAGGGAAACCTACACCTGATTGTGATCTAAAAATAAGGGATTAGTTTTAAAACGTGAGAGAGAAATAATAAGTTTCTTTTAAGTTTTTTTTGTTTTGGGCGGACAAATTAGTATCATAGTTTCAAGGATATGTGGTTGCACCTTTGAAGTTTGCATCAATGATGTAATTACGTTGTAGCATATGTTATCAATAATCTTTTATCTTGTCTTTAAATTAGATGATTTATTCTGTATTTTCATTTTTGAAGTAGATAATTGCAACATCAGATCAGTTTAAGTTTGTAATTTGGAAAATTTTTCATCAAAACTCATTCCAGACCATGATTGATCATAAAATTTTCGTGCCTGATCTTCCTAAAAAGGGAGGGTGTATCATAGAAGTTGAGCTCAGAGTCTTTCTTTATTCATGAATGCTACATGCAATGCTGTTGTGTACCTTGTTTTATAATGTGGTTATAAGTGACTAAATCAGAGTTATTAACTTCCAATTATTCAGCTAATTTTGAGCATTTGACCATGACTAGCATAGAAAATACTTCGTTACAACTTTGCCCAAAACTTCAATCTAATTCGCTAACGGCAAAACAATTTCAACATAAATTAGTCTCATTGTTTTGATGTGGTGTAAAAAAACCTTAATTAAATACTAGAGGCTTTCATAATCACGGGCAGCTGACCCTACAGGGATGCTATTACTTTGCAACAGTTGCAATGCAATGTTATATTTTATTATTTGGTACTGAATTGTTTTATGGGTTGATGGTATCAAAGAATCAGTTTTTGTGTTTCTTCTCTCTATTTGTATTAAAATAAAATTACCACTTAGAGCCTGTTTGTTTGTAAGGTTAAATTCAACAAGGTTGAAATTAAACTTAGATAGACTTTTTTTTTATTAAAAGTTGTAAATGATGTGAAATAAAGTTAGTTATTATGTTGGAGTATGTGAAGAGGTGTGATATAAAGTTAGTTATTATATTGGAATATGTGAGGGATGTGATATAAGTTAGTTATTATTTTAGTAATGTGTGTAGGATGTGAAATTTTTATGTGTGATGTGAAATTTTTAATATTAAATTTTATGTGTGATGTGATATACCTGGTTAAAATTAAATTGGATTAATTTTCAACGGCCAAACAATCGGGACTTTAGTTATAGCCTATTAGTGTAAACTTTAGGTTAGTCAGTAATTTATGAAACATGAGTATGATACAATACAGATATAATAATACAATAAACTTTAAAAAAGTAGAATACGAATTCGTCAGAAAACCCCAGTTATATATATATATATATATATATAGATATATATATAGATATATATATAGATATAGAGAGAGAGAGTGTGTGTGCGTGCGTGTGTGTGCGCATGTGTATTGTATTGTCATATTTAAGGTATACCTCATATAATATAAATTAGGATGACGTATACACATTGTTGATATGAATTTTCAAAATATATTTTGAACTTTTTTGAAACTAATTACATTTTTTATATTCTTTTACATTCTTGATGTTACTGAAAGTAATATTATAAATAATCTAACTTGAAAAAAATGAAAACATTTTTTAGCAATTATTGAATTTTAAAAAATTTAAAATTATATTATAAATTTGTTTAATTAGTTCTCAATCCATCGCACAATGTGTAAGTGAAATAAGAGTTTAAATACATATCAGTAGGTTAAGCCTAATTTCAATCTAAATCGAACTCAAATCAATTAACTCAATGTAAAAAGATATAATTGATAAATTACACAATTATTGTAACATGAATTCAAATATACTCATTTAATCAAAATAGATACATGCTCTCTTTTTTCTAAGTCTCTAACTCACTGAATAGAAAAACAAAATATAACTTGCCAAAGTTCTATTATTTCTCATAATACGAACTCGATTGAGATAGAGAAAAAACATGATCGACATCTAATGAAAGTAATGACAAAGTGTTAGCTAAGGTAGAAAAACAATGGCATCACTAGTATTTGTGAGACCGTAAAAAGTGTCAGTGACTCAGTTAAAATAAAGGATATGGCAACTTGCAAATACCCATTTTTTTCTTCTGTCATAACTCTAGTGTGTGTGAAGCTCTCAGTGATTTCAATCATGTGAACTTGATGTGTGGCTCTATCATTATTATCATTGAGCCTAAATATTGCTTGTTTTATTGCAAAGCTCAGACCAACTGATTCAATTTTTTGAAAAAAAAATTAAAAGTATCAGATAAGTATCAAATGAGTATCAAAATTTTAAAATATAAAAATAAAAATTGATATGCTATGTGGCATATTGGATACGTATCAGTGGATTATTGTGGAGTATCAGTATCTGAGATGGATACGATACAGATACGTTAAACTTTATAAAGTATCAGTGCTTCATAAAACTAAAGATTAACATTTGTATCAGACCTAGAGGTTCCAAGTTCGAGCTCGAGTGACCCACAATTATCTATAGCACAAGATTGAAAAAGGATGGGCATATGTTGAATTGAATCCATTAAGAATATAAAAATATTTGTGCCATAACCTGCAAGCTTGAACGTGTAGAAATTTAATAGTTGTGAAATAGACTTCTTTGATGCCATTATTCTTTCTTTGATAGCGATAGGTTTGTACTTTTATCTATGTGGAGCAGCATCACCTCTGTTGATGATTGTTCATACAATGGTGGTCCTTATGATAAAAGAAATCCACTTGTTATTCCAACGTGAAGTCAAGGCGCAACACATACTTTTCCCTTCCAGCCTTTCAGGGATGAAGACTCTACAGGGACTCTACTCGTTTCTTACTTGGTGAATCCATAGCAAGCAGTGAGCGACATATGATACGACCATCTGAATCCAATAAACTATGGCTTTCAAGGACTCTACTCATTTCTTACTTGGACATATGATGCTGCCAACTGAACCCAATAAACTATGGGCTTCTAAGCATGTAAAATGACCCTCACTCATCTGGCTTTTTTCCTTAACTGATATCAATACCCCAAATCCCTTTTAGCCTGCAAAGGAAAATATTAACTCAATTGAACTTTGCAATCTCTTGATGAAAGTGGTCTACTGCAACAATTGCATTTTGGCCTTTGGGTTTAAGTAACATAAGGAAAAAAGTTCCATAAAGAAAATAAGAAAAAAAGGATTTAAGGTTATGCTATGGAACTTCAATCTGCTTAGTTCTTTCTTGTGTTCTGTACTTCTTAATTTGTAGGAATTTGATTGTGCAATTTCTCTGATAGATGTTGAAATGGCTGATGGAGGAAGCTCTGGTGCGCATGGTTCTGAATCTGTCCTAAAGCCAACTGGGGGAATTGGAAAGAAGAAGCTGAAGAAGAAATTGAAGCTGAAGAAACTCAAGCGAGGAGGTAAAAGAAATGGAAGGATCAGGAGGAAGAGGATTTAAATCCTCATGCTTTTTGATGCCAGTGCTCTTGTTATAGAACAGCTTTACATGTCTTGTTATGTTCCTCTCATTATCACTACTTTGGACTTTGAACTTTTTTTTTTTTTTTTCCTTGGATATATTGGACTTACCGTATTTTTGCTATTGTACTGTATGTTCATTTTTATTTTTGATCAGGCCTTGTTTGGCATGAACTCAATTTTAGGCAAAAAAAAACATCTTAATAATATTTTAAATTTATTATAAATTTTAATACTTTTATTTCACATTTAACACAAATTTCAACTTTAAAAAGCAATTTTATTTCGCATCTAATACAAATTTCAACTTTAAAATTAATTTTATTTCACATTCTACGTACCTCTCAGTATTAAAATAACTTTTTTTCATCACTTTATAAAATAAAATATTTTTTATTTTCTCATTCATTTATTAAGAAGTTTAATGGAGAAATTTAAGGAGAGAAAGGAAAACTTAGTTTAAGGCTTGGTTGTTGTTGTTGTTGTTGTTATTCAAATTCATCTTCCAACCAAATAAATTCGACCTTATTTTTTTGGCAGTTGAATATTAACTTGGTTTAATTTTAATCTAGCATATTATCACAGATAAAATTTAATATTAAAAATTAATTTTATTTTATATTCTACATACATTATTAAAAAAATAATTAATTTATATAACATATTTTAATATAATAATTAATTTTATATCATATTTTTATATATTTTAATATAATAATTAATTTTATTTTATATTATTTATAATTTTAAAAATATTTTTATTTAATTTTAATTTTATTAAATTTAATCTTACAAATAAATAGGCTTCAATTTAGAGCAAGATAGCGTTCTAGAATATGAAGAATAAATATCTTTTGATAAAAGTTTGATAGGAAACCAAATGCATAATATTATTCAGTCTTTTTCTCTTTAAGCTATAAATAGAAGCATACAAAGGAGATAAAATTTCCTGTAATTTAACTCTTACCTTATTTGTGAATCGTGACATCCCTCAAGTACATTGGCACAAAATTTATTGGATTCACGCCGTCCAATCAAAGGATACCATATTAGTAGTGAGTTTTACCTGATGCTGATGTTTGAACCTAATAATTGCTCCTAAGTAAGGTTTTCAGAATCGGACCGAAGATCGAACCGATCAATCGACTGATTCATGGTTTTATCGATTCAACCGGTTGAACTGCGGTTCAACCGGATGACTTAATAATTACATCATAAATATATTTAAATTTTCTAAATATAAGATTAATTTTTCAAATATGATAAAAATTATTTTAAAAAATAGTACAATTAATTTAAAAAATTTACTACCACAAGATATATTGCTTCTATAATAATTCAAAATAAATTCATGATAAAAAATTAACAAATCAACTAAACATCCACTATATCAAATAATTATTATTCAAAAATAGCATTAATATTAAAAATATTAAAGCTCAAATATTAATGTGTAAAAAAATAATAATAAGCTTCTAAATATGATAAGACACAACATTCCAATATATTTTTAAAAAAGTCTAGAGATTGTGCACAAGTTACAAAACTAGAATAATTAAATGATCCAAATCTAAGATAGTGCACTAATAACTAAAGTATCTTGCTTAAAATTTATAGTAAAAAGAAAATGAAAAGGTTATAATTATACATCTGAAAAATCATCAATGTCAATATTTTCTCCGCGATCACCAAAAGTTGAAAAATCAATTCTCTGAGAAGTATCTTCCACCATATAATCAGCTTCATTTGATTCATCTTCAACACCTTCATGGGCTTCTTCTGACAAATTAATGAAAAATTTTAGTTACTAGTTACATAAGGAAATAAAAATTACTAGAACTAATTAACATCAAAGAATTGGGAACTAACCTCCAATAGTTTGAGTAAATCTAGCTACCTCATCTATCATTGCATCACAATCTTCATTATTTATTTCCGGCTCTAAATTTTTTTCAATTATCCAAAACTCAACTTTATCAAGACATTCATAATCAACTGGATCATAATTTCTCTTCTTATCATAAAGCCTGAAAATGAAAAATGAGAAATTCAAAATTAGTATATAAAATCAAGAATTAACCAAAAAAATAACAAGCTTTGTATAATAAAGAACAAATCTATTCTTTAGCCTCAAATTATAATGGACATAAACCAAATCATTCAATCTTTCATGCTCCAATCTATTGCGTACATTAGTATGTATTCTCTCAAATGCACTCCAATTTCTCTCGCATCCGGAAGATGATGCAGTTTGACTTAGCAAACGAATAGCCAAATTTTTAAGATTTGGAGCATCATGGCCAAACATTCTCCACCACTCATCTGAAAAAATAAAAATATAAAAATTATAATACAAAATAATATAATATTCAAACTAATTAATATTCAAAGTATCAACTATACCAAGTCGCATTGATTGACATGTAGATAATGCAAGATTTCGTCCAAATCCTTTTTCACGCTCTCTAAATAATCTTATTTCATCCAATAACTTTGCTTTTTTACATGTGACTTTGGTTTCAATGACTTCAAGAAGGCCATTCATCACTTCCGATTTGTGAGAAAAGGTTAGTTGATTATATTGAAAAGCAGGATTAAGCCAATGAGCCGCAGCATGAATATCTCGACGTAATAATTTGTCCCACCTCTCCTTAACTATTTTAGTATAGGGCTTATATAACCTTTTCTTGTTTTGAAAAGTTTCTTTGATGCCTTTGCGTGCCCTATACATGCCTTCATAAACATAACCCAAAGCTGGTTTTTCATTAGAGTCAACAATCCTCAATAGTCGTAGCAATGGACTGACAATTTTGATTATTATTAAGCAATCATTCCACAACATCTTAGCTAACACAATGTCCTTAATTTTCTTCCCTCTTTTTGATTTGGAACCACTCCAAAGGTTGAACTCTTTACTTGTTACCATGGTTTGTAATTCATGATAGCGGTCATAGATACTCTTCAAAGCAATGAAAGTTGTAGCAAAACGCGTAGGACCTGGTCTTATGATCTTTGTCCATTTAGGTTGCTTTCTCAACCATCCCAATGTCCATTTATGATTATAAACAAATACACTAATAGATGAAGCATGGACTGCCAAAACTCTCCACATGAGGCATATCTGCAAATCTTTTGAAATTAAGTTTAAACAATGAGCTGCACATGGTGACCAACTAATATGATAAAATTTATCAGAAATTAATCTCCCCGCAGCTTTATAGTTACTTCCATTATCAGTAACTAAATGAACCACATTATGAGGTCCAACAAATTCAATGATTTCCTCAAATAAGTTGCAAAGAGTTTGTGCATTAGTTACAAAATCTGAAGCATCAACTGATTTAATAAAAGACACTCCTTTTGGACAATATACCAAAAAATTAATTAATGATCTTGAGCGAGAATTCTTCCATCCATCTCCCATAATAGTGCATCCAGTATCAGTCCAAACACTTCTATATGAATCAACAACTAATCGAACATCATTCTTCATATCTTGTAATAAGGTGCATCTTAATGCATAATACGAAGGGCCTTTATAGCCCAATCCCATAAATGCTATAGCATCTTTCATCGGCTAATAGTAGATAGTGTTGACAAAATTCATCGGCACACAATGCTCAAATAATACTCTAGCAATAGCCATATCAGCTTGGTGCCATTTTTCCTTACTTTGAAGTGTAGCTTTAATTGTGGGTTGAGATCCAACAGTAGCCCCACTTGAAAAATATTGCACAATGCCTACTTCCCTTTTCTCTTTTTCAATAATGCATCATTTCTAAATTGTTTAGAAGATGATGCTTTTGTAATCAGAACATGTTCAAGTTCAACATCATCTGCTTCACCAAATTCTTCGTTATAATTTGCTTGCTTTTCAATTTTTTGTTGCTCAACCTCTTTCAAGCTTAGTTCTATCTAAAAACGAACCTCTTCTGGGACCTTTTTGCATTGTTCAACATCACCTTTTTTTTCGCAAGATGTAATTTTACGCTATGAATGCCTCCACCTTTGAATTTTTTTGACAAAAGTCACATTTAATCCACTTCTTTCCATCAGGGTTTCTCATATCAGTAACATAATTTCATGTTATGTCTGTTCTTTGGCGAATTGAAGTAGATGGGGGAAGGGGGATCTACTTCTTTCCTCCAGATGGGCCTCAAGGAAACAAACCTTCTCCGCACAGGAACTACTCTGTTGAGCTTCTTCAGAGAAAGGGTTCAGCCGTTGGACTTCATCTTTCTGCCGGTTTCTTTCTGCGATGACAACGGTTACGTCATGAGTATGGTAAACTTTGCTGTCATCAAAGCTAAGTCGGGCTACAACACTATCCTGGGGAGGACTACTCTCACCTCCTTCGGGATGGTGATCTCTACGCCCCTATCTCTGCGCAAAGTTCACTACCTCTAGCGGCGTTGTCACGATTAGAGGAGACCTCCGGCAGGCTACCCGATGTTTCCAAATTGCAGTGCAGCTCGTTGTCGACCATCTGGATCCGAGGGAATCTCAGCCTCTCATACCACATGAAGGGGTTATCAATGTAACCTTGGGGAGAGAAAGATCTTCAAAAATTGTAAACATATTTTCTTCCATGAATGCAAACTAGCGTTAAGGTGTCACTACTTTGCTTTCTGAGTATGTAGATGTCTTTGCTTGGTTCCCCGGAAATATCTCGGGAGTCGACAGGGCTATCTGTGAACATCGCTTGAGCATATCTACTGACGTCATTCTTGCAAAGCAGAAGAAATGGGTTATGGCAGGGGAAAGACAGAATGCTGTCGAAGAAGAAGTAAACAAACTTCTGAAAGCAGGCTACATTAGGGAAGTCCAATACCCATAGTGGCTTACCAATGTTGTCTTGGTAAAAAAAGCCAGTGGAAAGTAGAGGATGTACATAGACTTCCGTGCGCTCAACCAAGCCTATCCCAAAGACACCTATCCTTTTCTACGGATTGATGCAATAGTGGATCGTACCTTCGGATACGAGGTCGTGAGCTTTTTGGATGCTTTCTCTGGGTACCATCAAATCCGGATGGCTAACGAAGACGAAGAGAAAATTGCTTTTATCACCGACTTCGGTACTTATTGCTACAATGTTATGCCCTTCGGTCTCAAGAACGGCACCACCTATCAGCGCATGATTGACGCCATGTTCAACGGCCAAAGGGGGAGAAACCTCGAAGCATATGTTGACGACATTCTGGTCAAGAGTCGGAACATGGAGGAACATTTTGCAGACCTTAGAGAAAACTTTTGATACTTTCTAAAAGTTCAATCTCAAGCTGAACCCCACCAAATGTACCTTCGGCGCAGTATCAGGGAAGTTCTTGGGCTACATAATATCAGTCAGAGGAATAGAGGCTAACCCAGATAAAATCTCAGCAGTCCTCAACATGCCTTCTCCCGATCACTAAAAGAAATTTAGAAGCTCACCGGCCGTATCAATAGCCTGGGGAGATTCATTTCCAAGGCTGGTGATAGGTGTTTGCCGTTCTTTCGGTGTCTTCGCAAGGGAAAAAAAGGCCAATAGATCGATGAATGTGAAGCTGCTTTCACAAAGCTAAAGAGATACCTTACAACCGCACCAATTCTTGTGGCGCCGAAAGCAGGGGAAGTTTTGTCTCTTTACCTAAGGGCATCAGATGCAGCGGTTTCGGCTGTCCTCGTGAACGATGATAAGGGAATCCACCGCCATATCTTCTACATCAGCTATATACTTTTTGATATAGAAACCCGATACCCCATGCTGGAGAAGCTCGTCCTTGCTCTCCTGATGGCCGCAAGGAAGTTGCGTCTATACTTTCAGTCACATACTATCCAGGTGGTTACTGACCAACCTCTCCTGAAGGTATTGCACACCCCCGAGGTTTCCGAAAGGCTCCTCAATTGGTTCATTGAGCTTGGCGAATTCGACATCAAATACGTCCCACGGCTAACAATCAAAGCCCAGGTGTTGGCCAACTTTGTTGCTGAATTTTCCACTCTGGAGTCACTGCTGCTAAAAGCAAAGTCGTTCCATGGTCTCTTCACGTTGATGATGCTTCTGGACATCAATCTCAAGGACTTGGAATTCTTCTAACCAGCCCCATGAGGGTCGCCCTGCATCATGCAATAACTCTTCAGTTCGATGCTACTAACAATCAAGCAGAGTATGAGGCTCTTATTGCGGGACTGAGTTTTGCACTCAGCATGTCAGTAAAATGCATACAAGTGTTCAGCGACTCCCAACTGGTCGTCAACTAGGTGAACCGAACATACGAGGCAAAGAATGAGATTCTGAATAAGTATTTGCAGAAAATTCAGTCTTTGATCTCTAATTCGAAGAATTCTCCCTGGCGCACATTCCTAGAGAGGGAAACCAAGTGGTAGATCGGCTTGCGAAGGGGGGCTCCTCGACCTTCGTCGATATCAAATACTTGAAGAGTCCAGCTATGAATGTGCTGAAATTCGCTCTGAGGAGCGCCCATCATGCTGGATGGACAGGATATTCGACTACTTGAAGAATTATACTCAACTTGCCAACAAACAAGAAGCAAGAAAGCTGTAACTTGATTGTGCTAAGTACGTCCTTATCAACGGGAAACTCTACAGAAGGTCTTATGCCAGACCCCTCACTAAGTGCCTGAGACCAGAGGACGCACAAGAGGCCATGGAGGCTGTCCATAAAAGAGAATGCAGAACCCACGCCAGCGACCGAAGCTTGGCCATACAGATCCTACATCAGGGATTCTTCTGGCCCAATGTCCACAAAGATACTCAAACATTCGTAGAGAAGTGCCCTCAGTGCCAATACTACACTGACATACAAAGACAACCCGCCGGTTATCTCAAACCCATCAATTCGTTATAGCCCTGCGTCGTTTGGGGGCTTAACTTTCTGGGCCTAATGCCTACTGCTATCAGAAGCTACAAGTGGATACTAGTCGTTGTTGACTACTTCACGAAGTGGATCGAAGCTAAACCACTTACTCAGCTTACTGCCCAGAACGTTGAGAGCTTCCTATGAGCTAACATCGTTTGCAGGTATGGTGTACCCATGACAATCATCACAGACAATGGTACTCCATTCGCCAATCAACAAATTCACAACTTTTGCGGCAAACATCAGATCAACCTCAAATATGCATCTGTTTGGCGTCCTCACACTAATGGACAGGCGATAACTGCTAATAAGAACATCCTGAACATTTTGAAAAAACACTTGGATGGCACCAAGACTCACTGGTCAGATGAACTGCCAGGCGCTCTTCGGGCTTACAATACAGCTCCCTCCGGGGTGACTCAAAAGTCGCCTTTCTCCTTGTCTTTTGGAATGGATGTCGTCATAGCTGTTGAATTGGAGCATTGCTCCCCTAGAGTGGAAGCAGCAGCCAACTTCAATCCCGAAGATCTGCAAACCTGAGTGAATGAAAATGATGATTCACGACGGGTTGACCTGGATCTCTTGGAACAGAAAAGGCAGTTGGCCGCCCTCAAGCATTTCTAGCACAAATGCCAGGTAGAATGATACTTCAACCGTAAGGTCAATCCTAGAAGTTTTGCTCAAGGAGATCTGGTCCTCAAACGACGATTTCTTGCTGGCGGCAACTTGGGGGTTCCCAAACTTGAGCCTAATTGGGAGGGCCCATATATCGTGCGCGAGGTTGCAGAACCTAATGCGTATTATCTCATAACTTCTGAAGGCACTCAACTCTTTAGGACTTGGAGCGGAGATGATCTGAAAAAGTTCTATGCTTGAATAGGAGCAACAATCCATCCTGATTCACACAGAATTCATTTTGTAAAGACTCATTTGGATTCTTTCAATACACATCTGGATTCTTTCATTATGCTCTCCTGAAGGTTTTATTCTGAGCTCAGGGGTTCTTATGATGTTAATCCTAACATTGATATTCATATTGAGGTATTATCTAACGCACAACTAGCTCATTTTTTATTCAAGCATCGTGCGACATGTATGATTCTAACCACAAACTCTCAACTATCATACCTGTGGTCTCCGAGCCTCGTACACGATAGTTCATTATATTCACTCTTCATATATAGTTACTTTCTGTTCAAATTGTGCTGATTTCACTTCATCTTTCAGGCGCTTGCTTACTTGCTTTTGCTTCTGAACAAGGCCTTAAGGATGGAGGAGCAAGTGCTCGAGCAAGGAGGCCAGCTTCATCAGCGGGACGAAGAAATTGAAGCCTTGAAGGTCTAGCTTGCAGTAAAGTCTTCTCAGCTTGATGCTTCATAGGAAGAGAAGGCTAAACTGTAGGAGGAGTTTGCAGTAAGTCTGCAATGGGCGCTTTGAAGGCTGACAACAAGGCCCTGCGAGAGAGGCTGGACAAGGTCGTTGAAGACCAGGAGGTCATTATTGCAGAGAAGTCTGAAGCGGCTATAAAGGCTTACAAAATAAGCTTACCCTGCAGAAAGGAGAGGTTAGATGGCATCAAGAGGCCGTGGGAAGGACTGGCTTCCACTCTGATTCAAGAGGGCAAGATTACTACCAATGATCTTGGAGAAGTGAAGCCCATTCCTTGCCTAGCTACTGATCCTACTAACAAGGAAGAGGGGTTGGACTTAACTAACGATCTCATCCAACAGATGTTTGATCTTTTGGATGGGAACAGTGAAGACTAACTCTTTTTCTTGTAAGACGAGTGAATTGTAACCTCAACTTTGTATTTTTTTAAAAATAAAAAAATGAAAAAGCTTGTTTTCTTTCGCATACCTACTTATTCTGATGTGTATGAAATGAACATGTACCTTTGTATGAAATTTAAAATGCTCTAATTGTAACTTTATGAAGACATCCTTTATAATGAGCTCACAATAAAGAATTTTGAATCACATAAAGCATCTCTAGTCTGAACTTTGAAACTAATTCTTTGCACATTGGTTGCCCAAAGGACTTTAGGTCAGTCTGAAACATTGTGAACAATATTTGTACTTGAGGCATGTGCTAGTTAAGTAGATAGAGTATTTAGGGATTTGAAGTCGTACTTCTTTATAATCCTGCACAAGGAAGAAGTAATGATAGTAGTGGAGATCCTGCCTAGGAGGAGTTATCTAACCCAATGCAAAAGAACGAAGCGTCTGAAATATCGTGGATGATGTTTGTACTTGAGGCATGGGCTGACCTCCGTTAGGGCAAATCCTAGTGGGAAGCGAAGGCACTCTGCTTAGGGGGGACCTGTATCATGGGTAGATAGCAGAGACTGCTCTAAGATTACGAGCGGGCCTTCTGGCCTTCCGCTAGCCAGATGGGCTTACGGAAGGGATTCGAATGTAGGTATGAGAGATTCTCACAGCAACCAGCCTGTTGGCTACTTGGGCGTAGGAATCTAGTGTCGAGATTTTCTCCATTCTCTCCTCCAGATTCTTGGTGACAAAGCCACCTCCTACTGCCAAACCCATGTCCCCCGGGGGTGCGCAGTTTCATTCCGACGATTGCTGGGAGAGCAGGAGGAGTTTTCTCATATCTCCTTTTGTTCCCACGACGATCCTCGAAACGTCGTCTCAAAACCTCCCCGCGAAGTTGATTTGGTAAGGGGGGTCAATACTTCGCTGCCAATCGTAAGCTTCCTTGGCAGTCGACTGCTCCTCCTTCGCAGTCTTCCCCTTCTTTGAAGGGGGCTCTGGACTTCTCTTCCCTCTTCCGCTTAGGGATCTCCTTCAGTACCAGGTCTAGGCAGAGACTTGCAGTTGCCTCAGCTACCTCTTTCTCTTCTTCCCCCTTCTGGCCCTTCTCTTCAGCCTTTTTTTCTCCTTCATTTTCCCTAAGAACGATCCCCTTATTACCTTTGGGGACCATCTTGGGCTTGGCCGATGAGGCAGGTTCTTTCCCTTTGCCTGCCTCTTCCATCATCTCGGCCAAGGTCTTCCTGTCGTCCGCGGTATCCTCTGAAGAGGATACCACGTCGACAGCGGTTCCGCGACAAACTGGCTCTGGAACCTCTATCTCTCCCTGCTCCTCCACAACCTCAGTAACCTCCTTGCTGAGTTGCATGGCCGGGGGCTGACCTCTCCTGGCCCTCTTCATTAGGACCGTGCCAGGTGGTGGAATTGTCTCCTTGAAGACGGCATATCCTAATGATTGTGCGTATAAGGATATGTCATTCTTCACGTGTTTGAGGAAGTCCTTCAGGGGCCAGTTCTGCCCCTTCATTTTCTCCAGATTCTTCAGTGTTCCCTCTCCAGCCATCCACCTGACATCCCCAATGAACTCAGGTGGGCAAACTTCGGGCTTCACGGGGATTCCCAAATCCCTGCTTATGAAGAAGTAGTAGTCTCTCCAGTCCGAATGAGAACTACTCGCCCCAGAGAACATCGTCTTCCACGTCTTTGACCTCAGGGCAAGACATCCTCCATATCCAGGCACCGCCATCCAGCTAAACAGGCCTCTGAACAACGTCAAGCTCCATGGTATCTTTTGGGCCTGCAATAGCTTCAAGAAGGAGTATATGTATGCGACGGCGTTGGGAGAAAGTTGCGCCGGCACGATCTGATAGGAGTTCAGGATCTCTTTGAACTCCGGCTGTGGAGGGAGCATCATCCCGTACTCCACCTGAGCCCGATAGACACACACCGCTCCATCTAGGGGTCTGTTTGGACGAAACTCGGCAGCAGGCTGGATAACCATGAGGTTGGGATTTCCCCTAAATCCCCTCGTAGTGTTGAGCACTTCGTGCTCCATCAAGAGACTCTCCTGTTTGTTGGCATTGTTCTCGAACTGAATGACCAACTCTGCCCACTCAATCTCTCTTCCCTCAATGGCAAGGTTTTGCGACGAGCAAGGTCTGGGAAATTTCTCTCTTAGGGTTTGAAGACAAGGTTTAAGCTTCCCTCCTTTGAAAGAGGCTTTATGGGGAATAGTTGTGACTTTTCGTCTTCTAGCAATCTGATCTTATCGATCAGCGCACGAGACCAATTCGGCCGTTCGCTTTTCTGACAAGCTCGGGATTCGAAGCGGTGCACGGATATTGAAGCATCTCTTTCCTGCATTCACCCTGATGTTGTGCATGATGTGTCAGGATGACAGTGCACTTTCCTTTACTTTTTTAACTATCATTGCTCGATGTTTCATAACCTCGTGCACGACGATAGTCAGTTTCATCTTTTAACTTAGAATTTGTCATTAGCTTTACACTTTCATATACCTATGGTTTCTTGTTCTTCTCTTTTTCATGTTACTCTTTTCAAACACGAAGGAAAAGATAAAAGAAAAAATAAGCAGAATTCATTCAGAACAAGTTTTCAAAGGAGTACATTATTATTCATTTCATTTACATGTTTTTTTCTGAGTACATGACATACAAAAGAACTAAAGGAAAATACAAGGCTTCAGAACTTAGACAACTGTAGTAATAGTGTCAATCCAAAATACGAGGGGAACATCATTGCTGACTGACCTATTACACTCCTCACAACAGCGAGACGCCCTCAAGAGTTTTGCCGCTTTCCTCTCTTGACATCTTCAAATCCTCCATCTGCTGGATGAGTCTGAAGAATCAGATCATCGCCCCTCCCAGGGAGAGGCTTGCTGTGGCGTCGCTGGAGGATTACTCTGACCTTTGTCAGGACCTTCGCAAAGAGAAGCAGGTGAATATCTCCAGCCGACGTAGGTACCTTTGGGAGGAACATCTCCTAAGTCATGACTTCCAGCATCAAAAAACCTGTCCGGACCCTTGGGGCCACAGAAAGGAAGAACGGTCGGACCTCTGATGTTCTCCTGATTCAAAATGCTTGCATCAACCAGTATTTGCAGGAGAACATCAAAGGCTGCTTGGCTCTTCACATGGTGACTTACGGCCGAAGCGCTGACGATATTCACTGCTCTTCTCACTGCCTCCTCCAAATCCTCCATGCGCCTTCCTCTCCATCCCAAGCTATTATCTATTAGGGAGCGCATGGAGCGTATCTCGAACTTCAGCAGCTCCTCCCGGCTGTGGTTTTCAAAGTCCGCCTACTTCGCCTTCGACTCTGTCTCCCTCGCCTCCGCAACTTCACCCCTAAGCCTATTTCTTTCCTTTCTTAATGCCTCTTTTTCATCACTAAGCTCTTTTATTCTTTTTTGGAGGTCCTTGACATGAGCAGAATGGGCTTAACTAGCATCCGAGAGGGCACAATGAAATTCCTCTCTTGCAACCTCGTTCTTACCAACCCATTCTGAGTTACTAAGAGCTAAGGAAGCCAACTTATCTTCCAGGCTATATAACTTCCTTAGCTCCTCTATATGGTCACCTTGAGAGCGCTTTGTGACCTGCAATAAAGCACCCTCTAGCTCCGCTATCCTGCGAAGGTGGCGAACCTCCCCTTCCTCCTGACCCTTCAAAGATTTTACCACCTCTAAGACCTGAGAGGTGTTCTTCAGGATCCTCTCCTCTTCCCTCCTTATTTCAGTCAATCTATCCACCAGGCTGCCTCCTGACCCTTCAATGTCAAGGGTAACTTCAAGGGCAACCCGCGAAACCTTCTCCTTCTCCTTTGTCACCTCTTCCATCTTGCTGTCTTCTCCCTTCCTTCTATTCTCTTCCTTCTTCTCATCATTTCGAGCAACCGCTGGAAGAAGACAAGGAAAGGAAGGTCTCTTTACCTTCGGAAGAAGAGGGACTGACTCACCAAGACGAACAGGACCACAAATCACCAGGGGCGTCTTCTTCGCACTCCCTTCAGGGGGAGCTCCGAACTTGGGAAGGAGCCGCTCAATGTCTTCATCTTTGAGCAGAATTCTCCCAGGCTCAAGTCTCTCCCCGGCAAGCGTCTTGCCCACCACAATCAACTCCTTCTGCTCTCCGGTTTTCAAGGACGTCTTGACCGGAGAATTTGAGAGGTGCAACACCTCCGCCACCTTCTCCTCTTCAGCAGCTCCTTGTGCGGACTCCAAAATCCGTGCCAGAACCTTGACAACCTTGGCTGCCGGCGTTTCTTCCGGGAGCACTTCGACGGTCTTCTCAACCGTCGGTTCCGGTGACCTTTCAGACGGCTCCAAAACCCTCTTCTTTTCTGGAGGAGGCGCATCGACCGGAGGACTGACGGACCTCTTCTTCTTCAGAGGAAAACCCTTCAGAGTCGTCCACCTCTTCCTCTCTGCCATCTCTCTAACAGTCCACTCCTTTCCATGCAGGATTCACAAAGGCTGGTCACCGGATGCAAATCGACAGGGTGCCACTCTGGCTTTATCCTGACAGACCTTGGGTAGCGCGTCCACCATCGCGACAGTTCACATTCCAAGACCCATATTAATATTTGCGCCTTGACAATGCGGGGGGTTGATGTTAACACGTGGTTTCAACGTTGCATCTCAGCCATACACGTAGCTCCCAGGTGGCATTAAATTCTTATTTTGCTTTTATTCTCGCAGGTCTCAAACCTCGGTGAATCTTCGACCACGCAGGTTCGGTCAAACTTCAACCACGCAGGTTCGATCAAACATTGTCCACGATGATCCAGGATCACCTCTAGCAAACATTGGTGACGATGTTCCTCAATTGCTCCTGTCGTAGTCGGCGTGGCCTGACCGCGCCATTCCCCATACAAGACATTTTTTTCAGACATCCAAATCAAGGATCTGCATGCTTCAGCCATCACGGATCTCTAGAAGTAGTACTAAGATCAAAAAGCCTTGCTTTCCTTTTGCTACTACTAGTTCCCCCAAAGGCTGATAGCGGCATGGGCTCAGCATTTGTTTATTCCTTTCCCTTCCGGAAAAATAGGATGAAACTGCGCCACTCGTTGCCTATAAAAAGCCTTAAACAGGCTTCAAGGGAGAGGAGGACCTTCTTTCCGGAGTGCTGAATTCTTCTTCTATCATCTTTGTAAACGAGAGCCTGAGATAAGAGAAAGCTCTCTCTCTCTCTTTTCTCTCTTTCTTCTGTTAGCTCATTGTACTGGTCCTTTCGACATACCTTTTCCTTTCTCTAGTGAAATCAATCACTCGGCCGCTCGGTGAACGTAGGGGATTTCTTTCCTGAACCACCTTAAACCTCTGTGTGTTGCTCTGGATGTATTTTATTCTCATCTAAGCCTCAGTCAACAGGCTTAGCTCACTGCTTGCCGCTGTCTCTCGGGACTCTCTCTCTCTTTCTGTTTCTTGGAATCCCCTACATCTCACGTCAACAACTGTCCAGCTCAAGTATTCTGTCCTTGAGGAAGTCTATGCTTGCCTCCATAGCCAAGCATTCGGCCATGAGAGGGGAGAAATTGCCCTTGGTTCGTTGAGTTGCTGTAGCTAGTACTGTTCCCTGGTGGTTGCAGATGACCATTCTTATGCAGATTATCTCTTTGGAATCTTTGATGGAGGCATCCACGTGCACCATCACAACTTTCTTCAGTGGGGGATGCCAGGCTTGAACTTCATATTCAATATTATTGCAAAGGTGAAAGTCGTTCAGGATTCCTAAAACCCTAAACCCTAAACTCTAAACTCTAAACCCTAAACTCTAAACTCTAAACCCTAAGCCCTAAACCTGCTTCAATCGGAGGCTGGATTTTTTTTGAAAGGTGCCTGTTGTTGGATTTCATCGCTTAGTCTCCACATGGTTCGAAATGCCAAATTAGGCAATCATCCTTGTTTGCTGATCCAAGAGGGATTTCTAAAACAATGTGGTGCTCAGTTGGCCATATAACTTCCTTCAATTTAGCTTGGTTCCTTGTTCCTGAATCCAAAATCAAATCTGCCACACAAATTCTGACGATTTCTGTAGTTGGGGAGGTTACAAGTTTCAAGTGTTTAGGTCTAGGGAGCCCTTAAATGTTGTAACTGATTTACCATTGCCAAATCTCCACTGTGCTTCACTAAGGAGAATCTCTCCTCCCCCACAAAATGCTCTGCCAAATGTAGGATTTATCCCAGCTTGAGCATCTCGAAAATCTGAATGTGGAAAGTATTTAGCTTTTAGCACACATGAGTTTGGATAAGAGATAACTTGCCAACATTATTTTTGTAACATCCCGTGATCTCATTATAGAGGTATTGTCTGCTTTGGCTTTAGGAAAACTACGTGCTTGAGTGCTTCCCAGGAGGTCACCCATCCCAGTGCTACTCCAGCCCAAGCACGCTCAACTACGAAGTTTTCCATCACTAGCCTCACGGTTTTGCCCCAAAAAGCGCCTCTACTATTTGAGATCACGTTATCTACTTATACAGCTCAGGATCTCCCTCCCTTTCCGATGTGGGACGATTCATTCCTGCGCCCCTCTCACCACTCATTATTCGGCCTAGAAGCCTGCCAGGAGCCGCACTTTGGCTCAGTGATTCCTTTCTCTTAGGACATCACCCGGCGATCACTCCCCGCCCTCTTCGGCCACGGGCGTCACAATTTTGCCACCAAAGCTGCTAAATCACAAAATCCCATGCCTCTTTGAAATTTTTTAAGTATATAAGAGTTTCTTTCGGATCCACTGTATTTTCCTCTGGCCATCTTGGGAACCCCACCAAAATCTGTCATGGCTTCAAGCTCTTTCTAGAGAGAAAATGGAATTTTGAAGACACTCATGTATAGTATAGGTTGCTGTACCCTCCCTCTTAAAGAGATGAATTTGCTCCTCCATAGTTATAGCCTATCCCACAGTTTTTCCTGCACTATGATGAAAAACAAACTCTCTGTTTTTTGCCTTCCAATGAAGGTATACCTAAATAGGCTTTCATTGAAGGGGCATCTGGGATACCGAGAGAATAATGGATTTGAGAAATGAGATCCTCCCTGAGATTGGGGATGAAGGATATGGATGCAAGCTCATAATGAAGAAGAGTTTATTTGATGACTGTGCAGGTGGCCTCTATTGCTGACCCAAAGATAATACTATCATTTGGCAAAGAATAAGAAGTTGCCCTTAGCTCAGATCTAGAGCTGGCTATACCTCTCAAGCTGCCTTTAAGCTCACACAAACGAGTAAGTGCCGACAGTCCTTCCGCTTATGAAAGAAAGAGAGCTACGGTGATGTGGGGTACCCTTGCCGTAGATCTCTAGAAGGAATTATCACCTTCATTAGTAAGGAAGAAAGCCACTGATCTAGGAAGCCAAAGTCTTTATCATTGCTTCACCCAACTTCCCACTGGTTTTGTGTCTAATTCAATGTAACGTCCTATGAAGCATGGACACTTCAAGAACCATGCCGTGTCCGTGTCGGACACACGGACACTTGGGGACACGCGAGGACGCCCGGGAACACCGTGTCGGACACGCCACATGGCGTGTCCTAATAAAATAATATAAAAAAATAAAGGACACTTCTTGGACACGCGATGACACTTCAGGACACCTTAGGACACTTCTGAGACACTTCTAGGGCCTTGTTTGGTTGAAGTCAATTTTTTTGCTCAACACAAATTTCAATTATAAAAATTAACTTTATTTCATATCCAACGTAAATACGAATATTAGAATTGAAAGTGTTTCACAACCGTATCCTCATGTATCTGTATCCTACTTTTTTTAAATTTGTCATATTCTTATATCAGTATTGTATCGTATCTATATCATCGTATTGTACTCATATTTCATAAATTTTACCCAATATAAGTCAAAATTCTAAGTTATCCAAGTTAAATCAAATTTCTTCCTTTTTTGTTACCCTTAAGTCTTTCGAAAATGAACCAATCGCAAAAAATTTAGAATTCTAGCTTCACCTTTATTCTTCTTTCATCTTCAACACTTATAGCTTTTACTTTCTCTTATTATCGTGCTCAATGTGATTGTCCTAATAAGCAAAATTGTATTTTCTTTTACTCAAAGTGAACACTAAATTTATATCTCAAATCTTTTTAATATCGACGGCGTTTGTTCTCAAGTTCTCATCTTGATTTTATGA
>KZ452008.1:782877-817214 GCA_002786265.1 Apostasia shenzhenica | reverse complement strand
TCTATGTATTCATTGACGAGTGCCCGAAAGGAGCGGCACTCAAAGAGGAGATGACCGTAACGCTGGTGAAACTTACAAAACTTCGTGGGGTCCTCGCCAGGTTGCGGTGGTTGGCGTTCGTCGCGGCTCTTGATGAAGCCCTTATCGCTGAGGATCGAATAGATTTCTTCGATGATGTAGACCAGCGTCGCAGGACGTGGGGAATCGCCTTTGAACTTGCGCTTGCCGTGAGAGGGTGAGAAATTCCGGTCTCGAAAGCTTCTGCTGGGAGTGTTCGAGTCTGTCTTCGGGGTCTCGCCCTTCTTGTTTGGGGCGAAGCCACATCCTGCTTGGCCTTCGCCTTGAGGGCCTTGGCGTCTTCGAGATGGATGCGTTTTTCGGTGTGGGCCCTTGCCTCCATAAGCGTCTTCGGCATGTCATCGACGAAGGAGTCGTACAACTCCCCGGGCAGAATGCTGTGGACGAAGATCATGGTCGATATGTCGTCTGTAGTGTCCTTCGTCTCGGCGTTCATCTTCGAGAATCGATCTACGTAGTTGCGCAGTGATTCGTCGGGAGCTTGCCGTATCTGCTACAATTCATGGATTGTTTAGGAGGTAGTCCTTGAGGTTTCGAATCTGGTGCGGAACTGTTCGGAGAACTGCACGAAGCTTTGGATGGAACCTTAGGAAATTTTGTCGAGCCAATCCAACGCTAGGCCCGTCAGTGTGTTCCTGAATAGACGACACTTGTAGGCGTCTGAGACAGGGTCATTCGTTGCCAGGGCGTTCTCGAAGCACTTCACATGCTGGGCCGAGTCGGTGAGGTCGTCGTAGTCGCCGACCCGGGGAGCCTTGTAGGTGCGCAGTGCCGGTGCTGCCATTATGGTAGGCGAGAATATTGTATCCACCGGGGGAGCCAGAGGATACACCTCGGGCCGACTTTCGGCGGCAGCATGGGTGCTCATCTCCTCAGTTGGCAGTTCGACGCGCTCCGTGCCCGGCTGTGGAAGCAGGCCTTCGAGGGGTAGAGCTAGAGGAAGGGGTCTCTGCTACTGGAGGAGGGTCGGTAGGTTAGCGAGGAAAGCGTTCATCGTTTGGGTAAGGGTGGCGACCGTGTTTGTAAGTGTCTGAAGCTGTCGGTCGTCTTTGGTAGGATCGTCCTGGGCTAGGCGTGCTGCCTGTTGTTCTCCTGGTGGCGGAGTATTTTCGCCATGAGTGTTTTCCATGGGTGTTTGAAGGGATCAGGTCTGATCCTGCGTGAGGGCACCAAATTATTAAGACGAGAAATAATCAGATTTTTTATGTGGAAAATCGGCTAAGCAGAAAAACCACGGCTCCTTTCGAGGAGGTTTTAAAAAATCACTAGAATCATTCTTCTTTTAGGTTACAACAAGCTCAGTGGATTTTCTTGGGTTCCGCCCCCTTGAAGGCTGTTACAATGAGGTATATATACTCTGGTCTACCTTGTAGAGTCACTTCAGTAGAATGGACTTCAGCTTTATTGACGGCCCATCAATGCCCGCAGAGAAGGGGCCACTCCCTAGCCTTCACTATACACTGTACGGATGGTACGGTCTGATGGCGGGAGAGCCCATACCTCTTGAAAGCAGGATGATCCCCAATGCTGTCAAGCACCGGTCAGTTCTGATCCCTGTTATTCATCTCGGTCTTTTCGACGTCTGCTGTTCGGGGCGGTATTCCTCGTGTTCGGCGCCGGGCACTCGTGCTGTTGATGCCACGTAAGCTTCCACGTGGGTGGTCCAGATGATGGCGCGTGGATCATATGCAACAGTCATCAACTATGGTTAAATTAGCCATCGAATATGATTTATTTATATAAATATTTTAAAAATAAGTAATACGTGACAAGACTTCAATACTCGATAATACAAAATACTAATAATATCATTTCTGTAATTTGACATATAATATTTTATAATTAAAAAAAATAACATCATTTCATTCAACCTAGTAGTTAAATCATTCTTTTATTGTAGCAATTAATAAGATACTTCAAGTCTACAATAGAATAGTTTGCATCATCAATCTATCGTAAACACTTAGAAGAAGTTTGGAGTAATTACAGCACATCTATAAAAATGTTATGTTAATGTTATATATCAAATTATTGTAATAATATTATTAATATTTTTGTATTCATCTATTACTTAATTTTAAAATATTTATGTGAATAAATTATGATTGACGGCTAATTTAACTATGATTGGTGGCTAATCTAATTATAATTAAATAAGGCTAAATGACATATGATAAATAAAGACTGTAGTGTTGTGTGAATAATATAATATAATTAGGGTGTTTTTAGAGTATTATTTATTTTAATATCATGATATAAAATAAAATTATTTAATTATTATTAATTATATTGAATATGAAATAAAATTAATTTTTAAATTATAAATAAGATGTATGTTAAAATTAATTTTTAAATTAAAATTTTGTATAAATAGTGTAATAAAATTAATTTTTAATATTAAAATTTATGTATATATAAGACAGAAGGAAACATAAGCTTGTTTGGTTGGAGGATGAATTTGGGTAAGGAAAGAGAAAATATTTTATTTTATAGAGTTGATGGGAAAGAAATTTATTTTAATATTGGGAGGTGTGTAGGATATGAAATAAAGTTGATTTTAAAGTTGGAATTTGTGTTGGATGTGAAATAAAATTAATTTTTAAAGTTAAAATTTGTGTTGGATGTGAAATAAAATTATTAAAATTTATAATAAATTTAAAATATTATTAAGATATTTTTTTTTTTTACATTTTGGCTTCATGCCAAACAAGGCCGCAATGTAAATTTTGATTTCTTTTTTTGGGCTCCCAACGGTCCACGTCCAACCAAACGAGGTCGGCTCAGCATTATCCCTTCTCGCAGCTTCAGCTGCAGGGACAGGACCAATGCAACTTTCGTTCCTCTTCCTATTCCATAGCCCTAACGCTAGCTTCCCGCTATCTCTGCGTCATCTCCCTCCTCTAGCCTTGCGTGGGTTCTCTCCTTCCATCTCGCGAGCCACTGCTGCTGCTGCTAGCCCTTGGCCTCCTCGGGCGAGATCCCTCTATCGGTTCGCAAAAGCGGCGAAGTCCGAGATGAGTCTTCTTGACAGAGAGCGTCCCCAGACAGTGATGGAGTATTTGGGAAAAGGAGGGGCCAGCGTGGGCGACGATCTGGCCATCCTGCTGGTCCATATTCAATACGCCTGCAAGCGCATCGCCTCGTTGGTCGCTTCTCCTTTCAGGTCGGATCTCGGTAGACTGGCTGCCAATGGAGGTGTTGGATTGTCATCGTCCGGCAGGGACGCACCCAAGCCGCTTGACATAGTAGCGGTAATCGTTTTCTCACACTATATATGAAAATGCGAGAAACTTTCCCGAATTGCATTTGAGCTTTTTTTTTTAATTGACGGGGATCTTCAAATTACAACAGTATTCGCTGTCTTTATTGAAAGTGGGTTTTGAGGGATTCTTTGAATTTCATACCATCAGTAGGTGAGGAAGGGTTTTCCAAAAACTCTTATCAAATCAAATAGGAGAACTCCATAGTTGTTGAAGGCGAGGATAGTGTGTGTTCGCCTAATTGCAAGGGGTAGGTTGGTGAAGAGAAGAACGTAGTTCCATCAAGACTTTTGTTTCATAACAAATTGAGCATGCAACAAGTTGCATGACCCACATTACTCATGTTTTACATGTTATAAGTACATTCTAGAGAGTGGTTGGTGTATACACTCAAAAGTTTGTTTCATTGAAGAGTATCTGATATCTTGTTTGTTAATCTATGTTTTGTTAATGTATTCATGGAATGTGTATTGTGAAAACAAAGTTGTCAGTATTTATCGATTAATTTGTTAGTGAAGAAATTTGATTATAACATGGCGTTTGGCAGAAACCACTGAGTAATTTAGCTTATAAGTCCTGACAAATGTACAGAATGCAGTAATGTGCTAATTGTAGTTTGTATTATTAATGGAATCCTGGATACCTAGCACTACAAGTTGCTAAATTTTAAATTATCTTTCCACATTACTTATTGCTTTTAGGCTTCAAATTTCATATAATTTCTTATCCTTACAACTATTATCATTGTAACTCATGCATGTGAACTGTGTTTCAACCAAATATAGTTTCTTCTGGCACAATGTGTACAGTCAGTTTTGCACCCTGCCTTACTAGCCCAAATTCCTGATCATGCAGAATGACATCATATTGTCCTCACTTAGAAGCTCTGCAAAAGTTGCTGTTATGGCATCGGAAGAAGACGAATCTCCTGTATGGTTAACAGATGATGGGGAATTTGTGGTTGTTATTGATCCTCTAGATGGTTCTCGTAATATTGATGTATCTATTCCTACTGGTACGATATTTGGAATCTATAACAGGCTTCTAGAATTGGATCACCTTCCCGTGGAAGAGAAAGCTCAGCTCAACTCCCTTCAAAGTGGGACTAGACTTGTTGCTGCTGGCTATGCCATGTATTCATCTGCAACAATCTTATGCCTGAGCTTCGGGTCAGGAACTCATGCATTCACTTTGGACAATTTGACTGGAGATTTTGTACTCACACATCCTTCCATGCGAATCCCACCTCGGGGTATTTTTGGATATATCTCTATACATACTGCAATGCTACCTGCTAATTGGCTGTATAGATCCATAGAGCAATTGTTTCTGCAATGAATTATGGGCATTTTCTGTTTCTGGTATGTGATTATAGATGCACTAGATATCCAAGGGTGTCTCCAAGGTTCAAAGAATCCTGGTTACAGTTGAGATATTTTATTTTTGAAGTAGCTACCTCAGTTTGTTCAAGTTTTATCTAGCTATTAATTTTGATGAATGCTTTATTTATATATTTTTTCCTGAAGACTTAGATATACTAAAATCTCTAAATTTTACTTGTATTTAGTTCTTTGTATTCCTGATATCAGGGCAAATTTATTCAGTGAATGATGCAAGATACTTCGATTGGCCTGATGGATTGAGGCAATACATTGATACTATCAGACAAGGAAAGGGGCAGGTTCCTAAAAAGTATTCTGCTCGCTATATTTGCTCTCTGGTTGCAGATTTCCACCTGACACTTATATATGGAGGGATTGTAATGAACCCGAGGGATCACCTTCGCTTGGTTTATGAGGTAAATCCTCTTAGTTTTCTTGTTGAGCACGCTGGAGGCAGAGGATCAGACGGGAAAACGAGGATTCTTTCAATCCAGCCGGTTCAGTTACATCAAAGGCTTCCCCTATTTTTAGGAAGCCTGGATGATATGCATGAATTAGAAAGCTATGAAAATATCCAACTGAAAGTTAACCCTGGATATGATAATAACAGAGTATGTCAACAGAATTTCTGTGCTTGTGATACAGGCGAACTTCAGTATTTTGGCTCTGCAATTTATGCATGCCCATGGATTTCGCATATGATTTTCTCTGTTGTGTATGCGGAATGAGCTTCATGACTTCCAAGTGATAATATGAGGATGTCTAGGAAGAAGTCCAGGTGGGACTAGTCTTCTGTTTGTTTTTCTTCATGGAAATTGTTAATTGCTTGAAATGTTCAATACATGTTGATTTATTTCCTAATTTCTGTTCTTTCGATTTTTGCTTTGGAAGGATTGAATTTGCTTGATAATAGCCTATACGGTGGGTACGCCACTGAGCAGCACATTCTAAGAAGGTTCCTCCCTCTATAATAAATTTGAAGTCTGATGGGGACACCATGATCGACCGTCGATTCATTCCTGGCAGAGTTTACTGTCGACGGCCGAGATCTAGCCACGCTGCTTCGATCTGGATCGATTGACTGTTAGGACAGATTTGGAAAGATGGATGCTGCGGATCGTTGACTTGATGGATTAGAAATCTGTCATTCATTCTGATTGATTGGAGATTCTATTTTGGGATGATTTTATTTCTTGTATTTATTTTGTATTAATTGTTTCTATTTCTGTGATTGTTATTTTAGGCATGTTATCTGGTATTTCCTCGTTTGTGTGAGGAATTTATTACATTATGTATTTTTTCTTTATTGAATCAGTTTGTATGAAGGTCTATATAAATACTTCCATTTTACTCTTATTTTTCTAATGCTGAATGAATTTGATTTGTGTTTCTCTTGGGATTATTTGATTCTAGAATGAATCGATATCTTGGATAGGGAAGAGCTTCGGCCTTGGGTGAGAATCTCTAAACTTCACCCGCTCCAGCTCCTCCCTCTGGGTTCGATTTCATTCATCTTACATCCCTCAATATTCACCTCATCTCATCCTCGTCCACCCCGCCTGTTCTTTTGCGTTCTTAGATTTAGCTCGCTGACTCCGGTTCAACGTGATCGTGTCGTCAGGTTTCCGTATCACCAACGACGCGCCTGCGCCGACTACGTCGACGTGAGTACACAGCTCAGCTTGACGCCGCCGAGCGGGCCCAGTGTGTTGCCCCATGCCCCGTTCTGCGCGCGCCGACTTGCCGCCGAGCACGCGCTGATCGCGCGCCTGCCCTAAGCTCATGTAAAGATTTAATATCGTGACGAAGGGAATGGTATAGTTCTTTGGCGAGAAACCTTAATCCTAGTTTATCCATTGATTGATAAAAGAAATGAAAGAAGGGGCTATTTATTTTTCTTCAGCCCGCCCTCATATGACTTACCATAGCTTTAGTTAGCAGAGATCCATTATTCAACGAAGAGAAATTACTTTGATACTTAAATTTTGAGAGACCATTTTATTTCTAAAACCTTAGATCTGATTTGGTAAATTTAATTGTAATACCAATTAGGATTTTTGAATTAAAATTCACATACATTCTCTAACTATCCCACATTAAGTTGGTATTAGTTCTTCTGTTTAGGTTAGGCTGTCTCATTGTCACTCGTTACTTTGTTAAGACTACATTTTGTCAGTTGCCTCATGTTCTGAGAATTTAGGACCAACTACTCACACCTTGCATTTATGACTGATGCCAAATCATGTGCTTTCTTAGCCGATATTAGGGTTAGGTTGAGCCGTATTGACCAGATTCAGACACCGTCGCATGTACATTCAAACTAATGTCTCATAGTTTTGTAGTGAGTCAAACTTTGTATCTTACTACGACTTCATCGGGCATGACAACTTTTGGTTTACAAGTATAGTACTTCTAATTCTAGGTCAAGAAAAACAATACATTAAGATGTAGAGCTTCATCGTCAATGGAGTAAGATGGAGTATTGGGAGGAACTTGAACTTCAATTAAGAAGATGTCCCCTAACTTTAATCTGCTTGCACGAATATCTAAGAGATAAGCACCGTTGACTCCTTATCAACCTGACCTTTACTCCATGCCTACCTTCACAAAACATTTCTTCTAATTTATAGTTACAGTGTGATGCGGGATAGATGAATGATGATGCAGTTTAGAGATCAGCAATCTTACAAAGCAGATTATTCACAAACTAATGTTAAATATCAGAGAATAATTTTGTAATAACTGACAAAATTAATTAAACTCACAAAACTAATTTCTTTCAAAATTTTAAATAAATTAGATCGAATGTAATTGAAAAATTACCAATTCAGATTAGGGCGCAATCTGGATTTCAACAAATCAGAAACAGGGAACAGGACTAAGGATCTCATAATATTTAACCAACAGTAATTTAGATTCACTCAATAATGAAAGGTCGCACAGGTGGAGCAAATTCGAGCAAATCATAAGAAAGCAGAAAAATCCAGATTATTCGACTTAATCAGGTCAAAGGCTTTGTTGAAATTCATATCTGAGTAAGAGAGTTCAGGGACTACCATGTATTTCCCCAAAATTTAGGGCTCGGGCAGCTGGGGCGCAGGCTCGGGCAGGCGCTGGCGGGCGCGCTGGCTGGTGCAGGCAGCGCACGGGCGCGGGAGAGGGCGAGAGCATGGTTACGTGCGCGTCGCAAGCGCGCGATCAGTGCACGCAGGGCGGCGTGTCGGTAGGCGTCGCAAGCGCGCGATCGACGCGCGCAGGGCTGCGGTGGGGCAGGAGACGTGGCTCGACGGCATCGAGTGGAGCTGTGTACTCATGTCGACGTAGTCGGCACGGGCGTAATAGAAGTAGTGACGGTGCTAAACCCCCGTATGAATTATTGATAGAATATAGCTAGGCCATAAAAGCTACGAACGTCATGGATGTTCTGAGGTTCTGGCCATTCAGATATGACGCGAACCTTCTCAAGGTCAGCTGAGACACCGTCTGGGGAGACGACGAATCCCAGGAAGACTACACGGTCAGTGAGAAAGGCACACTTCTTAAGATTCGCAAACAAACTTTCCGCTCTTAAGACTTGAAAGATTTGGCGAAGATGATCTAAGTGGTCCTCCCTAGTCCGGCTATATATCAAGATGTCGTCAAAGTATACAACAGCAAAGATGCCAATGAAAGGTCATAATACTTGCGTCATCAAACGCATGAACGTACTAGGGGCATTGGACATCCCAAAGGGCATGACCATCCACTCATATAGCCCATCTTTCGCCTTAAAGGCCGTCTTTCGTCTTAAAGGCCGTCTTCCACTCATCCCCAGGCCTGACTCGAACTTGATGGTAACCACTCTTTAAATCGATCTTCGAAAAGAAAGTGGCTCCAGCCATCATATCTAACATGTCATCTAGGCGGGGAATGGGAAAGCAGTACTTCACAGTAATCTTATTGATGGCGCCGCTATCCACGCACATCCGCCATGAGCTGTCCTTCTTGGGAGTAAGAAGGGCTGGAACGGCACATGGGCTAAGACTCTCTTTAACGAACCCTTTCCGTAACAGATCATCAACTTGCCCTTTAATTCCGTATGTTCAGTAGGATTAATGTCGTAATGAGGCAAGTTCGGGAGGGTGGATCCGGGAACAAGGTCTATAGCGTGCTGAATGTCACGCATAGGAGGGAGACTATCTGGGAGATCGTCAGGAAAGATCTCAGTGAACTTACTTAACAGTGGGATCACCTCAGGTGGGTGTTCAGCGGTGGGGGCATCTTGAAGTTCATGAATGGCAACGAGAAAGGACTCGCTTTGAGGTCAATCGCGGTGGCGATGGGCCGATCACGATACGATCACCCTTGTACTTAAAAGCACAAGAGTTCGAGCGACCGAATAATGTAACATCTAGGTCATATAGCCAAGACCGACCTAAAATCACACTTCCTACCTCCATCGGTAGTACATCACACCAAATGTCCTCCTGATAAGAATTGAAGCTGATAGGAGCTCGACACCGATGCTTAACCTCGATGGAGGAAGCGTCGATCCACGCTACTCGATAAGGATGTGGGTGATCAACCGTGGTCAACCCCACATACGAGACAGTCTTAGTGGAAATTGCATTAATACAACTTCCGCTATCGACAAGGACTTTGCAGATCTTTTCATTTCTTTTAATGTATGTATGAAAGCTCGACGTCCTACGCCAGTCCTCGCTTTCCTTAGGTTGTGCCAGAGCACACCTGACTACTCCCAGAGGAGTTGGATCAGCAGTATGATCATAGACTTCTTCCTCATACTCCTCAAATTCCTCCGCATATGCGGGGTCAGCAACATAAATCAGCTCTATGCCCTCAGCAAATAGAGGAGTATCCTCAGGGACCTGGTCTATCATCAAGGCTTTGGAGGCACACTCAGCAGCAATGTGGCCAAAACCTTGGCACCGAAAACAACGTAATGGACGTCCGGTATTGCCACGTAAGGACTCACTGACTACAGCCTTGCCCTTTTCCTCTTTAGAAAAAGATGGGCGACTGATAGGAGCAGAAGTTGCAGACGGCTTAACACCTATAGGTGCTGATCTAATAGAGGTATATCCCTCCCGAGTATCAGTACGTCGGGGGACAAAAGGCTTCTGAAATCGCTCGAAGTCCTGGGTCATCTGATAAGCCTCCTCGAGTGTAGCGACACGACATAAATATAGCTCGTGTTGTATATCCTCCTTTAATCCAGCTCTAAACCTGGATAAGATAGTCGTGGAACTCTCAGCCTCACCACATCATATTATAAATTCATCAAATTTAGCGATATACTCAGTCACAGAGCGAGTTCCTTGAGTCAAGCGCTGCTACTGATCAAGGAGTCGATCATGATAAGTAATGGGAATGTACTTTTCCCTCATGATCGTCTTGAACTCGTTCCAGTGCTAAATTGGCTCTAGGCTACAGCGCTGGCGCAGACTCTTAACGTTGCTAATAAAAAGTCTACCTTGCAAGATGAGCTTCATTTTAGCAAACATGACTTTTTTTTGTTCACTCATAGTATACCACTGAAAATAGTAGATCATATCATCCTCCCACTCTAAGTATGCATTGGGATCTAATATCCCATCGAAGTTAGGGCCTTCCACTTTAATACTATGCAGGTAGTCTTTGTCAGGATCACAGGGCTCATATGCCTGACCAGTAGGCTGGTGAATAGCCCTCCTAACAGTAGGCTCTCTCCTAGGCTGATCGATGTCAATTTCTGAGTTGTGGGTGCGTCGCTCAACCTCAAGGCGGGCGACTCGATCACTCACCTCATCCAGTTTATTTTTCATATCATCCAGACAGTCTGTTCTAGCCATGAAAGTGGTTAACATAGTCTCTAGTTTGGAATCCATGGGAATATGAGAACTAGACCTAGTGTATTCTAAATTAGACCTAGTATACATATGCAAACAGAAATAAATATGCCTAAATGCATCCTATTTCAACCATGCTCTGATACCAGATAATGCAGGACAATATACATGATGCAATCTTGATTAGAGATCAGTAAATAAGATAGCAAATAAACATAAAATTGATTTAGAAATATTGATAATGATGGTTATATAATAATTAAGAAATCACAGGTTCGAGAAGTAAATCGATTTCAAATATTTAGAAACAAGCGCAAATGATATCTAGTAAATTTACCAAATGATTTAGAGCAACCATATCTCAACACGTCAGAACCAGGGTACGCAATATTATGGGTATCCTCACAATGTAATATTACTCAACAACAATTTAATCACACAGTAATGTTCAGGTCACACGGGTAAGCAAATCAAGCAGTCCCAATAGCATACACCACTACAAGATCTCGCAAGATATTCAAAATATTTAGTGATGTTCAAATTTACCTCAAGTCGAGATTCCAACACCATAAGAAAGAGTCAAGGCGATCCAAAGCGGATGGTGTCAAGGCAGACGAACAGAAGGCGATGCGGGGGTGCGGGTGAACAGAGCGGCGAGCCGAGAATGCGGAAGTGTTCCACGACGGTGAGCTCGCCGGCCAGTGGCACGGCGCGGCCAAGGCGCGGCCGAGCAGGGCGAGGCGCGTCGCGGCCCGGCCCAGCCCAGCCGAGCAAGGCGAGGCGCGGCCGCCTCGCGAGGCGAGGTGAGGCGGCGAAACGGATCTGACCGGCGGCGAAAGTGAAGTCGCCGGTGCTCGCCGATGGTCGGCGGGCGGCGCTTGCCTGTTGGCGCGGGGGTTCGGGCCGAGCCGATAGAGAGGAGGAGAAAATGGATTTTATAGAGTGGAAATTTGCAATGAGAGGCCTGAATTTATTTGAGCTTAAATTATTTTAAAATTTGAGAAAAATTGAAAAAATACTTTAAATTATTTTAAGATATTTAGAGATTTTCACCCAAGGTCTCAACCTTTCCCTTCACTGGGATGTAACACACAATAATTCAAATTCAAATTGATTTTATTCCAAGATTCACACAAATAATACTAGTTCTTGCCCTTATATAGGCGATTACAACATGCCAAATTTGAATATCTAAAAATAGAAGGAAATAAATGAGGTCAGTCAAAAATTTAGAATATTCCCATTCAAATTAATAAATTGATTTAAATGAGGATTTTCATTCCACTGATCAGCCACCAATTGTGCCTGCTGCCAAACCTGCAGATATCAATCATCCTTCCAAATCGACACCACGTGGTGAGATCTCGAACGTCGAGTGTAGACCCTGCCTGAAATAAATCGACGGTCTGATGTCGTCATGTCCCCACCATATCCTTAAGGATACCAAGAGTGAAGCCCACTTATAGAGTTGAGTGAATAAATTCAGAATTCAATTATAAGTAATATTTGATAAGGCGGTGACATGTACCTTTTCAGATGATCCATTGGCTATGTGAGAAAAGTTACAACAAATCAACCTAACGCTAAGCTATACATTTGCAGTATGAAACACTTATGGATGATTTCAAAAGCATTTTGGATTCGGAGCGAGCCTCATGACTGTAGCATGGTTTGTCTCTCGTTTTCTTAGTGGAGGCCAACATGTTATGATGCACACGCAGAGTGTAAACGACATTTTCTCAAAATTTCATGGGATTCTAAATTGATCCGGGAAGTCCCATTTAGACAGTTTTGAAAATGAATTAGGAATTAGACTCAAAGCCATTGCAAAGAAAAGCAGTGCACATGAAGCATGTGATTTGCATTGTCACAAGTTTATGTGAGCTTCTTATTGATGTGGCCTTCACAGGGAACACACATCTTTGATTGATTTTATGAATTTGGATATGATCCAGGCTGTTGCGGCCCAAAGCCATTGTGACACCAACAACATTTTCTCAGGTTTTCAAGGGCTTTTGAATCCATCCTTGTAGTCAAAGGGGTCCTGCAATATTTTGATGGTTTTTCAAGCCATTGCGATGTACACAAAGCATGTGAGTTGCATTTTCACAAGTTTTTGAGAGCTTCTGATTCAATTTGGGTTACCACAGGGGGCATAAAACATACATACATTTTAAATTGGAAACAAATTTGGTTTCTCAAATCTTGATATTTTTAGTCGATTGAAAATACCACATTTGTGGTTAATTTGATTTTCGTTTAATAGAGTTCATTCTTTTTTCGCTCTAAGATTTTTGAAATTAGTTTCTTGTATTTTATTCTAAATTTCAGTATAAAAGAGCTTATATATAAAAGGGTTGCATACTATTGTAATCTTTAGGTTATGATTAAATAAAATTTGAGCTTGAGTCTAAACGCAGATTCAAGAAGATAGTATCTCAGTGAATGAAGGGTGAAGACATCCTTGGTGAAAATTTTTGAAATCATGGCTACCCAAACTTTGAGTGGAAGAAAATAAACACCCTGCAATATTTTTGAAATCATGGCTACCCAAACTTTGAGTGGAAGAAAATAAACACCCTGCAAATCGGTCTCCCCTACCTTTCATCTTGTCCTTATTATTCTTGGTTGTAGATCGTGGCTCATCCATGCTAACTCGATTCTTGTAAACTCACATCAACTTGACCCTTGTAGGACCAAGGACAGTGCGCTTGTCTCAACACATACGTAGACATGTGATGCGGGACGAATGGCTGACGATGCAGTTTAGAGATCAGCAATTTTATAAAGCAGATTTTCACAAACTAATCATTGAATATCAGAGAATAATTTTGTGATGACTAAGAAATTAATTAAGACCGTAAAACTAATTACTTTTAAAAATTTAAATAAATTAGATCGAAGATAATTGAGAAATTACCAATTCAGATTAGGGCGCAATTCGATTTTCGATAAGTCAGAAACGGGGAACAGGATTATAGATCTCACAATACTTAACCAACAGTAATTAAAAATCACTCAATAATGAAAGGTCGCACAGGCGGAACAAGTTTAAGTAAATTACAAGCGAGTAAAAAAATCCAAAATATTCGATTTTATCAGATTAAAAGTTTCATTGAAATTTATACCTGAATCAGAGAGTCCAGGGACAATGATATAATTTTCCCAAAATGGTTCGGGCGGTGATTGGTAGCGCACGACAGAGACGCGGGCGAAGGCAGAGCAGGGGCGCGGGCGCGTGTGGAACAGTGGCGCGGGCGCGCGCGGAACAGTGGCGCGGGCGCGCGCGAAAGGGATGCGGAGTTGGGGGGGCTGGCAGCGCAAGCAAAGGCGCGCGGCGTGCGAGTCTGGCGCAGGCGCGTGCGGGCGCGGGCGAGCACAGGGCGGCGCTGTAGGGCGAGGCGCAGTCGCGTGCGGGCGAGACACAAACGCACGAGAGCACACTGCAGGAGCGTCGCGCGCATAGGTCGAGCTGGGGCACGCGCAGGGTGTGCTGGGATGCCTGTGGTCGGAGAGCAGACGCGTCTGATGGAACTGTAAGAGAAGTCGAGGTGAATGCTGGAGATGAATGGAATCGAACCCGGAGGGGAGGAGATGGAACAGGTGGAGTTTAGGGATTCTCACCCAAGGCCCAAGCCCTTCCCTATCCAGGATATCGATTCATTTCAGAATCAAATAATCCTAAGGGAAACACAAATCAGAGTTATTCAGCATTAAAAAAAATAAGAGTAACAGAGAGACGTTTATATAGACCTCCATACAGACTGGCTCAATAAAGCAAAAATACGTAATGTAATAAATTTCTCACACAAATGAGGAAATACTAGATAACATGCCTAAAATAATGATCACCGAAATAGAAACAACTAATATAAATAAATGCGAGAAATAAAATCAACCCAAAATGGAATCTCCAATCAATCAGAATGAATAGGAGAATTCCAATCCATTGAGTCAGCGATCCGCAACATCTATCTTTCGAAATCCGCCTAATAGTCAATCAATCCAGATCGAAGCAGTATGGCTAGATCTCGGCCGTCGACGGTAAACTCTACCTGGAATGAATCGACGGTCGATCGTGGTGTCCCCACCAACATGGCAGGCTGTTCCCATTGCATCTTGTTTCCCTTTAGCTTTTGCTTTGGTCTCACCACCTAGTTCGTCTCGATGAATCCAAGCCCTTTTGTCTCCTAGCTAGACTTGCACCTCATAGTTATTCCACAAGATGGTTACATCAGCAGTTCGTGCTCACCCATCAGGGGTGATCCTCCATGATGCCTGTTTGACTGGCAACCTATCTCTAGTGATGTGTCTCCATAGTTGTTCCACAAGGTGATTCCTTCAGCAGCTTGTGCTCACCCATCTCGGGTGATCCTCCATGGTGCTTGTTTGACTGGCAACCCATCTTGGGTGATCCTCTATCATGCCTGTTTGACTGACAACCTAAATCGCACGATGAAGCCAAACATGCTGCAAAGTTATTATTTGACCCTAGTGATTTAATCCACAATCTATTTGATTTAGAATTGTATTTAATTACTCTAATTAACTTTGAATTATTTGTCCTTAGAATTTTTCGATTTAATTGAAGTATCTTAAATTAGTTCCGAAAAATTACTGTTTTATTTTTGAATTTTGAGTCTGGTTTTTTGAATTTAATAATTTCTGACTATTTTGATAAATTCTTATTTATCATCATTTAATTTTAGAGATTTAATTTACTAGATTGGTAATTTCTAACTATCAAATAATTGAATTTTAAACAGAACTACTCTTTTATTGTAATATTCTAAATTCACATACACCCTCTTACTGTCATGCATTTACTGCAGACTACAGTCATTGTCAAAACAGCTTTTAAGATCACTAAATGTAGTCCTTCAAGGAACTGTTAAGGAGGGTACCTTAGAATATGTAATTATATTCTATATGGTGGTTTCTCATGAACATCATCTAGAACCCGCATTTTATTTTCTGATGGTTTTTTTAAGGTTCATTTTCTGACGATTTTATGGATAGGAATCACAATATTGTAATTCTTTCATACTGATATAGTTGTGCAGTTCTTAAGAACATAATATACTTGCATCTATTTTTTTACATACATAGATAGTCAACATAACAACCAGATTGCTTTCTTACAACTCACTGAAGTTAAACTTACACGCATTACTTTTCTCTTGTGATGAGAACCTCTGAATCTTATTATGCTATGCCCCACTCATTTGCTAGTAGATCTCTGAGCTGTGATATCTCATTTTCTGGTAGTATAATTGATAGCAATCTACCATTGATTCCATTGCCTTCAAATTTGATTCCGGAAGGACCTCGAAGCACCATGATTGCTCCTTCATCTCCTACACCATCAATGCTGCACTCTACATGAACGGGTTTCTCTCCTTTAATCTCCATATCATAGAAGTCGACTCTTTCCGCATCAATGAAAGTGAGATTTGCGCCGTAAACAACTATGTCTAGCTTCTCGCCCTCTCTTTTTACGAGGTGTTCTACTGTTTTCATCTCATTCACTGCTTTTTCATTTATTAAACTGGCTAATTCTAACAGCTTGGCCTTGGCAGGTGATGAATTAATTAATAACGTGTTCAGAGTTTCCTCATTGCTGAGAATAATCCCACTTCTCTCAATGGAGCTATTCCTGCAGATTGTTACTGTCTTGGGCTCTTTGTCAGCTCTAAGTTCTGCAATGCTTTTCCATAAGATTGCTGAAAGAATCTCAAAAATGGATATACTTGTAGGCATATTTGATTTTAGTTCTTTCAGCTTGGCAGCTGGAACTTCAATAAATAATGTAGACATCCGTTGGCTGTTTGGATTCAGCCAGAGATCACCAACCTGTTTGACTTGCTTAACAGAGAGGGGAAGAGCTGAGTCAGGTATTGCTTTTGCTATTTTTTCTGATTGATTTTGTATGCCACGAAGCTCATATGATTTGTGTAGTTCTTTGCCAGTTAACAGTTGTCCCCAGAGATTAAGGAACTCTGTAGCAGAAACTGCATCTCCGAGAAGGTGAGCCCAGCTAAAACCAACAGACATGCCTCCACATTTGAATCTGGTAAACTGTTGAATGAATGAAGATAAAGAAAATGTATTGCTTAAGTAAACAAAGAAGTCGCCCTTGACTTAAGGAAAAAAAAAAAAAAACTGCGGCTTGTCGATTGCAACTTGTCTGCTGACCTGAGAATGTTAGGTCTTATATTGCTTCATTATGTATCCTTAAAGTTGACAACCTGATTTTCTTAATTTGGTGTCAAAAAATATATGGTGCTGAATGCTATATATCCTTAAAGAATGATATATGGTGCTGAATGCTGGCCTGCAAAGAAGAAACATACAAACAAAATAAATGTTGCAGAAATGAGGATGTTAAGGTGGATGTGTGAATATACACGAAAGGATAGAATGAGAAATGAGTATATCTGAAAGAAAGTTGGTGTTGCACCAATTGAGGATAAACTTAGAGAAAGGGCAAGAAACTCAACATGGTGTTAAGCGAGGAACAATCAGATTTTTTACGTGAAAAACCGGCTAAGCGGAAAAACCACGGCTTCTTTCGAGGAGGCTTAAAAAATCACTAGAATCACTCTTCTTTTTTGGGGTTACAATAAGCTGTGAAATTTGAGGTATCAGTATTTTCTTGGGTCCAGCTGGAGAGAGGCTTTTCCCATTACAGTGGGATATTTATATCATGGCCTCCTCTGTAGAGTCATTTCAGCATAATGGGCTTCAGCTCCAGTGACAGACCATCAATGTTTGCAGGGGGAGACGTCCTGGCCTTTGCTGTACGATATACGGATGGTACGGTCTGACGGCGGGAGAGTCCATACTTCTTGAAAACAGTATGGTCATTAATGCTTCTCCAGGCGCCGGTCAGTTTTGATCCCTGTTGTTCGTCTTGGTCTCTTCGGCGTCTGGTGTTCGAGGCGGTACGCCTTACGTTCGGAGCCGAGCACTCGTGCTGTCGATGCCACGTAAGCTTCCACGTGTATGGTTCAGATGATCGAGCGCGGATCAAGGTGCAACATATCCCCCCGATAGTCGTGAAGTGTATTGATGCGCGTGCTCGGGTGCCACGTGGGCTTGTGAAGTCTATAAATACCTGTGGAGCATCGGACGGTTCTCCTGTTGACGAAGATCATGGTCAATCTGTCGTCGGTAGTGTCTTTCGTCTCCGCGTTCATCTTCGAGAACAGGTCCATGTAGTTGCGCAACGATTCGTCAGGAGCCTGCCTTATCCGCTAGAGCTCATGGATTGTTCGGGAGATAGTCCTTGAGGTTCCGAATCTGGTGCAGAACTATTCGGAGAACTGCAGGAAGCTTTGGATGGAGCCTTGGGGAATTTTGTCGAGCCAATCCAACGCCAGGCCTGTCAGAGTATTCCTGAATAGACGACACTTGTATGCGTCTGAGACAGGGTCGCTCGTTGCCAGGGCGTTCTCGAAGCGCTTCACGTGCTGGGCCGGGTCGGTGAGGCCGGCGGGGAGTCTTGTAGGCGCGCGGTGCCGGCGCTGTCATTATGGCAGACGAGAAAATCGTATCCACCGGGGGAGCCGGAGGATATACCTCGGGCCAACTTTCGGTGGCAGCGTGGGTGCTGGCCTCCTCGATGGGTAATTCGACACGCTCCGCTTCCGGCTGTGGAAACGGGCCTTCGAGGGGTAGAGCTAGAGGAAGGGGTCTTTGCTGCTGGAGGAGGGCCGGTAGGTTGGCGAGGAAAGTGTTCATCGTTTGGGTAAGCATGGCGACCGTGTTCGTAAGTGTTTGAAGCTGCCGGTCGTCTGCGTTAGGATCGTCTTGGGGTAGGTGCGCTGCTTGTTGTTCGCCTGGTGGCGGAGTGTTTTCGCCATGAGTGTCTTCCATGGGTGTTCGAAGGGATCGGGTCTGATCCTGCGTGAAGGCACCAAATTGTTAAGACGAGGAACAATCAGATTTTTTACGTGGAAAACCGGCCAAGCGGAAAAACCACGGCTCCTTTCGAGGAGGCTTAAAAAATCACTAGAATCACTCTTCTTTTTTTACAATAAGCTGTGAAATTTGAGGTATCAGTATTTTCTTGGGTCCAGCCGGAGAGAGGTTTTTCCCATTACAGTGAGATATTTATATCCTGGCTTCCTCTGTAGAGTCATTTCAGTAGAATGGGCTTCAGCTCCAGTGACAGACTATCAATGTCCGCAGGGGGGGCCACGCCATGGCCTTTGCTGTATGATGTACGAATGGTACGGTCTGACGGCGGGAGAGTCCATGCTTCTTGAAAGCAGTATGGTCACCAATGCTTCGCCAGGGCCCGGTTAGTTTTGATCCCTGTTGTTCGTCTTGGTGTCTTCGGCGTCTGCTGTTCGAGGCGGTACGCCTTACGTTCGGAGCCGAGCACTCATGCTGTCGATGCCACGTAAGCTTCCACGTGTATGGTCCAGCTGATCGAGCGCGGATCCAGGTGCAACACATGGTAAAACTAAGTTTATGTGCCAGCACTCAAGGAGGTTCTTAAATGAGAATCAGAGGATAGTGGGGAGGTCATACATCAGATATTATAGTGATATAGTTGCATATATATCGTTTTTTGTTTTACTTGCTGCCAACTGGTTTTGTGAAAGGAAACTTTTATCCTTTCAGGAAAGAGAAATTCTATACAACTTTGTAGCAATTGTTATAATTATTTGTCCATTCAATATCAGTCAGTTATTATGATTTGGTAGTTGTGGGACATATTCTTACAATGTGGTATACTCTTTAGGGCGAGATATTATTAGGTTTGGGCAGCCCACGATATAAGATGTTTGACGATGCATAGACAAGCACAACGAATATCACTAAGCAAGAAATGACGTGAGGAAACGCCGTTAATTGTCATTCCCGCTTTGTACGTCCATTTGTTTTTGCTTCGTATTTAATTATTTGTATGCTTCTTATAGTTATTTTATTGCCTATATGAACGATACAAACACATATACGAAGCAAACAAATAACCATACAAAGCAATTGCTATGGCAAACTGAACAAACTGTTATTTCTCAGCTAAACTTAATTATATACATAAGAAAAAGCAAGATTTCTATACGAAGCATAAAAATGGCTACATAAAGTTTAGAAAAAAGAATGATATGAAACAAAAATAGCATTTAATGGTGTTATGCTGTTTTTTAATCGGCATTCTCATTATTTTTATTGCATGCCCCTAAGCATTGTGTGCTGATAGGACACCATTCTAATAGTTGTAACAAGTCAAGTTTGAGCTAGTTAAATCGACTCAAGTTCAATAATTTTTAGTCAAATCAAAGTTGAACGGAAATCCATTTCGAGTCAATTCAATCAATTCGAATTATATCCTACCATCATTAAGGTTCGAAACTGATTAGACATCTAAACGGTTTTAAAAAATGAATCTTTGACAGCACTCGAAGTGATCATAAACTGATAAGTCTGCTTAATTTTGTTGATTCATGATCATAAACTGAAGCTCAGCCTAAAATTATTCGTTCTGATGCTGATTCGAGTAAAAACAAAGCAAGTTCCACGTTTTGATTCCTAGTCGGCCTTAATTTCTATTGATGATTTTTTGCTTTCTTGTAATTCATAATGCTGTAACATAGATGTTATCTTTGCTTCATTTCTTTATTTTTTTTTTCCTGAAATTAAGTTTCGTTATTTTATCTGTTACAGAATCTATTAAATTCGTAATGTTTTTATCTATTTGTAGCATTTGATGCTCTTAAAGACGAGCCATATAATTTGAATGCAGCCAGGCATGGAACCTGCCAAGAGGCAATTACTATTGCAGTTCCTGTAAGAAAAGCTCCAGGCATTTAATACCCTTCACAGTTCACACAGAAAGCTCTTTTCTGTTTTCTTGCCCTCTCAAGGTAAATATTCTACCGAAGTAGCAGATACAGATAACTAGAGCTGTAAATAAACCGAATTGAACCGAGTAGTGGTTGATACAGATAACAAGAGCTGTAAATAAACCGAATTGAACCGAGTAGTGGTCTGTTCAAGTTCATGTTCATTAACTAAATCCGAGCTCGAGCTTGCTTGAGTTTGATTCGCAGTCATAAATGCATGTTTGAGCTTGGTTCACGAACATGACGAGCTCATTAATATGTTTGAAAATAATAAATAAGCTCTTATCATGAACATTAATCATGAATAAGCTCAGTATCATGCTAATTTATGAAATAGATAAAATTATTTATTAAGCTTCAAAAGAGCTTCATATCAAACTTCATAATCAAGCTTGTTTATGAATTTTATATAAATGCTAGTATGTTCAGGCTCGTTTATTTACTAATTGAGCTTTTAAAATTATGTGCAAATTTATTCATTAATATTGATAAATTGAATATAAACGAGCTCTTATAGATCCACATCAAGCAGTTTATCGAACACTCGGTATATTTACAATCCTGCAAATAACCATGCTAAAGTTTTTTGATAGAAATAACTATGCTAAATTAGTATTTAATTCTTTGGATTTGAAATTTTTTACTGTATTTACATTAGATTATTGCAGATTTCAGATATACAATTCAAAAATTGATTGATATATTGAAAAATGTTGATGATGTGAATTATGTTATATTAAAAATTACATAAAATATAAAATAAAATTAATTGTTATATTGAAAATTTAATATAATATATATTGTGATAGATTCTTTTTCTGTGTGAATCAGTCAAAGAGTTCAGAACATAAATTATGAGATGTATTTATTGTGTAAATAATCTAAAAGAATAGGTAAATAAGTACTAACATTAAAATTCTAAAGAAAATTATTTTTTTGTTTACTATTAATAACATTGTCCACATTTTAAATTATGGGATAGTTAGCATGCAATATCTTAAATGATAAACTCACATTAAAATTCTAAATTATTGTGTATAAATCCTATTTTGGTTTTTTATTTAATCTCATGACCACATTTTTAAATTATGGGATAATTTGCATGCAAAATCTTAAAAGATAAATCTGAATAATTATATTTTGCCATATTCAATATACATCTATACAATTATAAATTTTGAACAACCTTGTTATTATCTTGTCGGTGATATTAGTTGAACTCGATCAGTTTGGATCTATTTTATGTAAACCATGGACCTAAATTAGAATTAGAATTGAATTGAAAGCGTTAGATTTGCTATTGTTTTACAATAGATTAAGCGTTTAGTTTTTGATTTTATATTATATGCTAAGAGATTTAAAATTTTTTGAATTATGGTCATGATTCATATATATATATATATAATAATAATAAAATATGAATAAAATATTTATTATAAAAAAATTTAGTTTAATAACAGTAAAAATATTATCATAAAATATAATAGTAGAAATATGATAATATTAATAAACCATAAAAATATTTTTATTTAATAAAATTATATAATTTAATTAAGATATAAAATTCTATTATATAATATACAAATAAAATAGTAATATTAATAAAACAATATTAACGAATATAAATAATATAATTTTTTTAGATTTGTCATAATTTATAGGGTTGCTACATTAACAGAATAAAATTAAACTTCTAGGTAACAATATAAAATAATAAAATAAATAGTTTAATTTATTTACTACAAATTTGTTAAGTTTTTGTCAAAATATAATTTCATTTCAAAAAAAATATATAATTTTATTTGTTATATATATAATTAATTATTTTTTTTCTAGCGGGAATTTCATGTAAGAATGAAGCAGAGATGAATTCAATCGCTGACCTGGAGGAAGACCGTCGGAGAAAAATGAAGGTCGGGGCCGACGACCCCATCGGACACCAGACGGCTGTGGCGGTTGATCGCCGGCGTGCTCTCCAGCCATTCCCGGAACGTGCTGTCGCACGACGCCTCCACGATCCGAACACCGCCGTCGTTGCACTTGATGTACGGCCGCCCGCCGTCATCCCGCCGGATTCGGCCGGCGACTGGGTAGTAGATATCGAGCAGAGGGAACGTTGGATCCTTGAGGAGCTTCGTCGTCAGCCCTTCGACGGTCTCGCTGGCGGCGAAGTAGTAGACGGTCCTCAGGTAGTGCAGCTTCATCGCCAGATCGGCGCCGGCGAGCTCGTGGACGGCGTTCTCGTGCGTCACGCTGCCGGGAACCACCGTCGACAGTCGGTAGCCGTGGACGGCGCCGCCGGCGGTGTCTGTGTCGTAAACCATGGCGGTGATTGGATCAAGAGGAGGGTGAGAGAGGGGTCGGGGTGGTGAACTATATTTATGGTGTCGAATGAGAAGACCGCAACAGGGAGGGCTACAGGGAGCAGGGTGAGCTGTCATGTAGGGGAAGCTCGAAGGAGGTATGAAGGATTTTTAATGGAATATTGCTCCTTTACCATTTTTGATGCTATATACATATACATATATATATATATATATATATATATATATATATATATATATATATATATATATATATATATATATATCATGATCAAAATAGTCATTTTATTTAATTAATAATTTTTTTTTCACACACTACACAATTTCAAAATAATAAATTTATTTAAATTTTCACATTTTACATAATTTTTACCAACTATATATATATATATAGTTTTTAAATCTCACTTTCAATTTTGATTGTAAGTTTTAAGTATTAATTAAGATAATTTTAATGATTTTAATAGTTTTGACATAAATATTTATCATGAGCTATGAGTGTTGACAAAAAAAAACAAGTTTCCATAAAATTTTTTATCAAATAAAGTTGGTATCGAATAAATTTTGAGAGGTTGAGAAAGTTTCAGTTGAAACTCAAGGGTTTCACTCAAAACTTTCAAATTTTGTTAAAATAAAAAAATGATTGAGTTTTGAATTAATTTTGATCAAAACTAAAATGAGAAGAAAAACAGTTGAATTTGGAGAAAATATTATTATTTTAAAATTATCAAAATAAGTTGAGAAGAAAAACAGTTGAATTTGGAGAAAATAATATTATTTTAAAATTATCAAAATAAGTTGTCTATAGGACATGTCACTTAAGAAGTAGTGTCTGTGTATCTAAATATCATTTTTTGAAAATGTTATACTAACGAGCATCTCTATTTTAAAATATAAAGAGAAATTCTTAATAAAGTATACTAATGTTCAGTATGCAAAATAAAAAAATTCTCTTTCTTCACTTCGCTCGAGCTCTCACCATCCACCTTACATCTACTGCCTATCACTAGTGACACGGCAACCTCCCGATGATCGCGGGCATTTTCTTCAACAACAATCTCGATAATAACAGTTATACATATTGTGAGGTAGGAGAAGAGCATATACATATATTTATAAATAATAATATAAAAATATTTGTGATATATAAATGACTAGAATATATATTATATGTATAAGTATTTCCATAATTATAAGCATTAAATAATCACACAACGACCAACATGCATGCATTAAATTGCGAGTAAAATTATGAGAACTAAAACTTTTAAGAGCATTTCATGTGAAAGATACTTTAATTATAAAAATTTATATATTTTATTATTAAAAATAAATTATTACGTATATCACATTAAAATTTTATAAAATTATAAATTTTATAGTAATTTTGAATAAAATTATAATATACTCCAAAATTGAGCCTTAAAATAAAAAATTATAATTCAAAATATTAAATATTTATTTCTAAATTATTTTATTACTAAAAGCTAAATTCTAAACCTTCAAATTTAATAGTATATTCCAAATACTCCCATTTCATGGAATTAAGGTTTGATTGTTATTGTATATTTTAAATATTTTTTGCTTTCTAAATTGACTTTGTATAAAAATTATTTTAAACTCAATAAGAGAAGATTCATAAAAATATATTAATAATTTAATTCAAAATTAAAAAAAAGCTATGTAAAATATATAATTTTGTAAGATTTCAATACATAATATTTCATTATACATATATATATATACAAAAAAAAATATTAAATTCTAATACCGTAAAAATAAGAGCTAAATAAAAAATCTTTGAACTTGTTAAAAATATTTTTCTTTGTGCTTTATTTCTTATGCTAATTGCCAATTCTACAACACAACATTAATACAAAATAGAAACATTGTCTTATAGACTTTATTTTGGCACGAAAAACAACAAATAATAATTGAGAAGACGATAAAATAAGAATCAATTACTTCAAAACAAAATATTCTCAACACATCGATATTCAAAAGAAAGAGGATAAGTTTTGATATCCTGTGTTTTGCCCAAAAAGAAAATGGTAAATTACACTCAGGCTATTAATTTAAGGCTTCATGCAAGTCCAAGAGTTCAAAAATTATCATACTTAGTTCTTTTATTTTACAAAAATTAAATGATTTTTTGTTTGTTAATTTTCATAGTTATTTTTATAAAAATTACCAATTTTTCATCACTCCAACCCCAATGCCGTTGGTGATTGTGGAGAAGCCGATCGTCAAACTACCATTGCTGACATCTGTGCAACCAGCTTCTCCGACATCACCGGCGATGGCGGGATCCAGCGAGGAGGGAGAATAGAGGAAGGGCGATTTATGTGGCATGTGGGTAATTATCCCTTAATAACAAAAAAAAAACAAAAAATTATTTAATATTTTTTGTAAAATCAAATACTAGCTGTTAGTTTTTTAAAATCACAGAATAGCAAAACCTAGGCATAAATTACCCAAAAAAAAACATAAAATACGACCAAAATATGAAATATGAATACTTTTAATATGTGAGAATAAATATTGTAAACAAATAAATAACCAATTGTTACCTATTGCTCACGGGTCCAGGGAGAGTGATTGAGAACGGTGAGATTATGACTCGTGAATTATGATGAGGTTCATTAAATGTTGACGATGGCAACATCCGGGCCGAGTGGGCCGAACCGTAAACCAGATCGGGGTGCAGTGGTCCGAATCGATAATTACATCCGGATTCATAGATCCTGACCAACCTCCCAACTTTCATCCACCTCATTAATATGCATCCAATGTTTATGGGGATATCGCCCTCCTACCATTCATGAAATGCCACGTGGCATAATTTAGTCGCACAAGGAATCTCAATCTGAATGAAATTTTATTCTTAGTTCTCACTTCCAGAGAGAAAACCTTGAACCTTACGTTTAGGAGAAACCTTGTACAGTAAAACCCTTGAGCAGTTGAACTTCAATTACCAAGATTGGTTCTGCTCGACTATTTAAATTAACGTCATGTGTATGGCTAAAATGCAACATTCATCTAAACAATTTGTTTACTGTAGGAAGTAAAAACCACCTTGCCATTTTGGTGTATGAAGCAGACGGAGATGCTCGTGTAGCTTCAAACGACATTAGAATTGCTCGAGGAAGTTCTGAACAAATAGGATTAAACACAGAACATGCGGATTTTCCCTGGTTCTGTTTTATTTTCTGCTTCAGAAATTTATACTGCTGTTGTTTTGTTTTGAGTTGCTGTGAATCTTGTTTCTTAAGTTGTTACTTATTGAGATTCACCAAATTCCTATTTTTCTTCTTGTTCTTCCTGTTGAAGGATCATATTGTGTCTTATTTAAGCTCCTAAATTATTTTTACTCACTGTTTTTACAATAAATTTTTCAGAATTATTCAAGTAAACCCTTAGCTAATTTGCATGTGCATAGAGTGCCTCATTGTAATATTAATTCTTGTACATGCATTGTAATTTAAGCTAGCTAGTCTAGCAAAACCTTTCCTTCCTTTCTCTTTCTCCCTAATGGAGGATTGTAGGTTTGCTCAACTTTGGATCCTGCAAAAAGCTGTAAGATTGGAGGTTTGCTTGGCTTTGGTTCCCTGAAAAAGACACAGGGTTGTACTGAGTTTGTTCGGCTTTAGTTCCATTAAAAGCCGGGGTTATAGTGAAATTCTCATTCAAGGTGCGTGGAGAGTGGACTAGGCGGAAGGCCGAACCACTATAAATCTCTTGTGCCTTCTGTGTGATATATTTATGTTGTTTGCTCTTCTCCTTTGTAAATTACTTTATTTCTGCACTGAGTCCTATTTCTCAAATTGACCTCTCATTCTGGCGGTGCTCTCTGTTCTGCTCTTCTGCAGACTTATTTGTTAAATCAACCTCTCAACATTAATTGAATTATTTCTCAAGTTTATTGCTTTAATTAAAACTTCAAAAATCTATTATTCCCAATTCACCGCCCTCTTGGGAAGCCTTTGGGCCAACAAGTGGTATCAGAGCAGGTCTCCTTAATTGTGTGCTAAGTGTTTACAGGACTAATCGCCTAGAGTCGATCCATGGCTCTTCCCACTCATATTCCTGATGATGCTATATGTGAGAGGCTTTCGGCAAATCGTCAACCTCTCTTCAAAGGTCAACACTATAATTTCTGGAAGAGAATGATAATGATCTACCTGCAAGGAATGGACATTGAATTATGGGAAGTCACAAGGAAGCCCTTTGTAATTCCCATAAAAGAAGACAAGGTCACTCCTAAAGAATTTGCCGATTTAAAGGTTGAAGAAAGGAGATTGGCACAACTAATTGCCAAAGCACTCAACCATCTACAATGCGGATTGTCTCCAAGTGAATTCAATCACATTTGTAATCTTAATACGACTTATGAGGCATGGTCTAAACTAGAACTCACCTATGAAGTTACCAATCAAGTTAAGGAATAAAAAATTAGCATGTTGATTCATGATTATGAATTATTTGAAATGCACCCGAATGAATCTATCAAGGATATGTTCACTCGTTTTACTAATATTACTAATGGTCTTACTTCTCTTGGAAAGATATATACTAACGAAGAATTTGTTAAAAAAGTTTAAGGTGTCTTCCTAGAGACTATGATGCTAAAGCAACGGCCATCGTGGAAGCTCGCGATCTCTCTACTCTAGAACTCGATATGTTAGGTTCACTAACAACATATGAGCTAGAAATGAAAAGAAAAAGAAAGAAGGATGAGGAAGATGAAAGTGCAAAGAAAAAGAAGACTTTAGCTCTAAGAGTCTCTTCTCCTACTTCAAGTGCAAGTGACACCAACTCAAGTGAAAATGATGAAGAAAAACTCAAAGATGAAATTGCCTTAATCTCAAGGCGATTTGATACCCTCATGAAGAAAAAAAGATATTTATTTCGTCGCTCATAAAGAAAGTCGTTTAAAAACAGAGAGAACAAAGAAAATACTCTAAAGGCCAAGGAGGATGATGTCATTTGCTACAAATGCAATAAACCTAGACATATAAAGCCAACTTGCCCTCTCTTTAAGCCAAGAAAGTCAAAGAAAAAGAAGGCTCTAGTAGCTACTTGAAGCGACTCAGATGAAAGCTCATCAAGTGATGACGAAGAAGAAGTGGCCAATTTATGCTTGATGGCTGACGTTGATAACGATGAGATTAAATCTACAAATTCGGTAAATGAACTACCTCTTACTTATGATAAATTGAAAGAGAACTTAGTTGATCTCATTCATGGTTATGAAAAATTGAAAAATACTAAGCTCATGTGACTCTCTTTGTAAAGAATTAAAGAAAAAAAAATATAATGATTTTACTTTAAATAATAATGATCTCAGCATGATTATTACTAAAGTCTCAAAAGAAAATGAAAACATCAAATCTAAGAATATCATGCTTGAATCTAGATGCATGCTTACGGTAAACAATGCTTCATATGTAAGAAATAGAAAGCACGCAAGAAATGATTCCCAAAACCCTTGTCAAACTCATAAGTATATTCCATCACATGTTACTTGTAATTTTTGCCAAAGGCATGGACATGTTGCTTATACTTGCAAAATTAGAAAAGTCATGTTGGCATCTTAAAGCTCATCATATGTATGAATTCCGAAAGGCTTATCTCAAATTGATTATCTTACTACTACTAATCCGATAGGACCCAAATTTGTTTGGGTACCTAAAACCAAAACGTGAGATTTTTTTTAAGTATGTCTCCACAGTGGGACCAGTGGAGGCATGCGGCTCTTGGATAGCGGATGTTCTCGTCACATAACTGGAGATAAATCAAAATTCATCATGCTAAAACCAAGAAATGCAGGGCTTGTAACCTTTGGCGACGATACCAAGAAACACATTATCGGAATTGGTAAAGTCGGTAAAGATTCCACAACTTCCATAGATAAGATCCTTCTTGTTGATGGTCTTGCATATAATTTGCTTAGCATATCCCAATTATGTGATAATGATTATGACATTTGATTTGATGCTTCTAAATGTCTTATCAAGCAAAATGATGTTATTATGTTTGTAGAAAATAGATATAATAATCTTTATCAAGTTGATCTTGATTCTATTATTTGCAATGAAATAAAATGTTTAGCATCTCATGTCAATGATTCATGGCTATAGCATAGAAGATTAGGACATGTCAGTATGCATACCTTGTATAAAATCTCTAAATTAGATTTAGTTAAAGATCTACCTAAAATTGCATTTGATAAAGATAGGTTATGTGATGCATGTCAATTAGGAAAACAAACTAGGGTTTCATTTAAGTCCAAGTCTGCTATCTCTTCATGCAAACCCTTTGAATTGTTGCATATGGACCTATTTGGACCAATCAGAATACTTAGACTTGGTGGTAAGAAATACTGTCTAGTGATTGTAGATGATTATTCTAGGTTCTCATGGACATTATTTCTTGCTCATAAGCATGATGCATTTGATTTTTTTAAATTTTTATATAAGCGCATCATGAATAAAATTGGTCTTAATGTTTTATCCATCCGTAGTGATCATGGTGGCGAGTTTGAGAATGAACGGTTTGAATCTTTTTGTGAAGAACGTGGTATCTCACATAACTTCTCGGCTCCTCGAATATCTCAACAAAATGGGGTTGTGGAGAGGAAAAATCGAACACTTATTGAGATGACACGGTCAATACTTCATGAGCGTGGACTTCCTAAGTATTTCTGGGCTGAAGCAGTAAATACGGCTTGCTATGTTGTGAACTGTGTTACTGTTCGCTCGGTACTGAAAAAGATCCCTTATGAATTATGGAAAGGTCGAAAACCGAACATTTCTCATCTTCACGTATTTAGTTGTAAATGCTTCGTGCTGAATAATGGTAAGGATGATTTAGTTAAATTTGATTCAAAATCCGATGAAACTATTTTCTTAGGATACTCTTCAACTAGCAAAGCGTATCGTGTTTACAACACGAGATCTTTGTTGGTTGAAGAATCCATTCATGTTAAATTTGATGAATCTAATGCCAACTCTCCAAAAAGAGATGATGATCCTATTGAAGGTATAGGTCTTGAGAAGCTAAGCTTGGAAGGCAGAGAAACAAAAGCTAATGAAGAATCTCATCATAATTGTATTCACACTCATGGAAAGGAATAAAGTGTGAATGAGTTGAACTTGCCATTAGAATGGAAGTTCAAAAAGGCTCATCCTCCAGAGTTAATAACGAGTACGCACTAGAGCTTCCTCATTCCTCTTTTATCTCTCAAATTGAGCCAAAGTCCTTCGAAGAAGCCGAGAAAGATGAGTTCTGGATTCTTGCCATGCAAGAAGAATTAGAACAATTCTCTAAGAATGATGTTTGGGATCTTGTATCACGTCCCAAGGGTCACTCCATAATTGATACAAAATGGGTTTTTTGAAATAAGCTTGATGATTCTGGTGTTATTATTCATAATAAAGCCCGTTTGGTTGCTAAGGGATTTACTCAAATCGAAGGGATCGATTTTGAGGAAACCTTTGCACCTGTTACTAGGTTAGAAGCTATTCGCCTTTTGCTTTCATTTGCTTGTTATAAAAATTTTCGATTATTTCAAATGGATGTCAAGAGTGCATTTCTTAAAGGCTTTATTAACGAAGAAGTTTATGTCGAGCAACCACCCGGTTTTATTGACTCTTTTTTTCCGGATCATGTATTTAAGCTCAAAAAGGCTCTATATGGCTTAAAACAAGCACCCCGTGCTTGGCATGAGAGATTAAGTAAATTCCTTGTGGACAATGGTTTTATCAAAGGACAAGTTGATACAATACTGTTTACAAAGAAACATGATGAAAATTTCATTGTTGTACAAGTCTATGTGGATGATATTATTTTTGGTGCTACTAATGAATTCTTGTGTGAAATTTTCTAAGTGTATGTCTAGGAAATTTGAAATGAGCATGATGAGAGAACTTAACTTCTTTCTTGAATTGCAAATCAAACAACTTCCTAATGACATCTTCATTTGTCAAAGCAAATACACAAGAGAGCTTCTAAAAAAGTTTGGCATGGATAAGTCAAAGCATATTTACACTCCAATGAGCTCATCTACAAAGTTAGATAAGGATGAAAGAGGAAAGAGTGTAGATGAAAAGCACTATCGAGGTATGATTGAATCATTACTTTATTTAACTGCTAGTAGGCCAGATATTATTTTTAGTGTTTGCATGTGTACTCGTTTTCAATCGTCTCCTAAAGAATCTCACTTAACTGCACTTAAGCGGATCTTCAGGTATTTAGTCGGCACTCACTCTCTTGGTCTTTGGTATCCCAAAGAAAGAACATCAAACTTGATAGGATACTCCGACGCTAACTTTGCAGGTTGCAAAGTTGATCGTAAAAGCACATCTGGCACTTGTCAATTTTTTGGCAATGCTCTTGTGTCTTGGTCTAGTCGTAATCAAAATTCTATCGCGCTATCGACGGCCGAAGCGGAGTATGTAGCGGCAAGTAGTTGATGTGCGCAACTACTCTGGCTGAAGCATCTCAATTATTTGATTATGGTATTGATTTAAGTCATATACCTATCAAATGCGATAACACTAGTTCCATATGTTTAACCAAGAACCCTATTCAACACTCACGAACTAAACACATAGAAATTCGACATCATTTTATTCAAGATCATGTTGAAAAAGGTGATATCTCTTTGGTATATGTTCCCACTAGTTTGCAACTTGCTGATATCTTTACCAAGCCGTTGCATGAGGATAGACTTAACTTCATAATTAGAGAAATTGGTATGCTAGATAATTCATGTCTATAGAACTCTTGCCATGATTACCATTGCATTGATATTTTTATGTTATTTTAAAGTGCATGACTTACTAAGTTTTCTTACTTACACTAAAACCTCATTATTGCTGGATTTTTCTCTTCCCTCCAATTCATTGTTGTGTCAACCTTTGATTTTGTTGCTCTTTTGTTCAAGTTGTCCATCACTTCCCTCAGATTTTTCCTTTCCAGAGAAACTCGGTCGATTTTCAATTTTGAAAATCGACCTCAAGTGAAATTTACCCTGGCCAATTTTGAAAATCTGTCGTATCTCTCGGGAATTTGGTGTCCGACGGGCCAGCACTACTTGTTTGACCTATTGACTGACTAAACGGGCCAAACTCATCGGGCCGGGTCGACCCACGCAATTTAAACTTCAGGCCGACCGTTTCTTTTCGGGTCAACAGGTAAAACCCATTAGCCCGCGCAGCTCAACCGCATGTGCGAATTGGGACGCGTGCCCACGCAGCGCCTCTTCACGCGTGGGTTATCATTTCCCATGTCTCTCTCTCTTTTTTCTTTCCTCCTCTTTCTCCCTCGACTGCGTCGCTTCCTCTTCCTCTCCTCTGCACTTCGCCTAACCCTAACTTCCTCTTTTTCATCTTCTCCATGGCTCTTTCGAAGAAGAGAGCTGCTCCCTCTTCCCTTACATCTTCCTCTGAAGCAGATTGGGCTTCAGCTCATGAATCCACGGCCTCAGACTCATCAGCTGGCAGTCGCCTTAAGGCGCTTGCCCTGACCTCCGTGGAACCCTCTCCCATCTGCTTCCTTCTGCCTGAGGAGGCTAAAAAACCCAAAGGTCCATCTGCCTCCTTCTCCAAAAAGATGAAGAAGAAAAAGCTGGCTGCCACGTTTTCTTCCAAAAAGGCGAAGGTGGAGATCTCTCCGTCCAAAGCTGCAATGAAGAAATCAGCACCTGAAGTGAAAAAGAAGAAGAATGCTGAAGGTGACCCTTCAGCAAAGAGAACCACAAGGTCAGCTGCAACAAAGACTTCAATGCCTGAACCTGCCCCCACTACAAGTAAAAAGGGGAAGAAATTGCACAGGCTAGGTAAATCTTCTGCTGCACCTGCTTCTGCACCTCCTTTCACCTCCAATAGAAAACAAAGGCTACGGCCTAGGTTTGGGAAAACTGTCCTTACTGAAAGCAAGCCCAAACCTTCGGCTCCGCCCCTTGTTGTTGAGATCAGTGAAGAAGAGTCTCCTGATTCATCTCATTTCTCTCCCTCCTTTGATTCTACTCCTTTCTCCTCACCGAAAGTGAAGAGAGACAAACAAAGGTCTGTCTCTCATTTACCTTCATTTGACTCCTCCTCTTCCCATTCGGCTGAACCCTCATCCTCTTCATCTGCTCCTTCATCCCCAAAGATGAAGGACAGAAAGAAGAAGGGACCAACAAAGCCTGCTTTCATTTCCTCTCTTTTGCTAAATGCCAATGCCCGGAGTTACTTCAACATGGTTGAAGAAATTCCTATTTTGAATGTAAAGCCCGTTAAGCTGAAAAGGGTTGATCGTTTTATCAGAGAAATTGTTGAGAGGCAAGGCTGGAATAAATGGCTATCTTGCAATACCCCTGTCTATCATCTCATTGTTCAGATTTTCTTTGTCAACATGAAGATCGATTTTGAAAATAGGACTTTGGAAACCTCAGTTCAAGAGAAGTCCATCACCATCACTTGTGATGATCTCACCTCATTCTTTGGCTTTGATCTTATCACTGTCACTGATCTTGAAGTTGAATCCAGTTCTTTTTCTGATATTGAATCAACTCTTGGATTTGATCCTTCCTTCAATCCCCCAGGTGTAAAGAGGCATTTAGCTGGCAAGGTTAAGAAACTGTCAGCCTGTAGTGATCATGCCAAAACCCTAGGCAGAATTTTCCAAGAATGCTTGATCCAAATTTTTGGACACAAAAGTGATTGGACCAATATCCATCAATCTGGTAGGGTTCTTGATACTGTTGGCATCATTTTTCATGAGCTTGATGGCTGCCGCAACATTCTTCAAAAAGTTCCATCTCATAGGAGCCTGCATTATGGGAATATCATCTGTTATTACCTAAGCTCCAACTATGAGATTGATCTTTCCTCTGAAATACCTTGTGCTAGATATTATTCTCTCTCAATGGCCAGCCTTAAGCTTCGCCAGCCAAAATCCTGTTACTTCTCTCAACCATCATCTTCCAAACCTAATCCGGCATCTTTGATTACTCCTAGATTTGTCCAATTCATTGTGGATGCCTTTCATTGTTCTCTCTCTACAGGCTTAGATTGAGAGATTTACGCGTGTAACCTCTCAACTCACTGATTTGATTTGCCATAATGGAACCACTCTTGAAATTCCTTAGCCTTCTAAATTAATTGTCATCATCAAAAAGGGGGAGATTGTTGAACTTTTTTATTTTGATGACAACAATTAATTTAGTTGTTATAGACTAATACTCGTGTTTAGTTTATTAAAAGGTTGCAATATCTCATTTGAAGATTAAGTCCCAATTAAAGTCCAGAGAAAAGCGGGATCTTACTAGAATTTTATTATTTTTTTTTCTAGGACAATCATGTGAGCATGTGCATATTTGCCAAGGTTTTTACTCGAGTTTTTTCTTTTGGCTTTCTAGTTAAGAAAACCATATTTTCTTTCGTATTTGTTGTGTTTGATTGTTTAAGCAAAAAATCTCCTCAACCTATTCATGTTAAGTAATTTGAATTGAGAGTGTAGCTCACTCAATCTATTGATTTGAGTTTGAAGTTAACTCAAAACTCAATACTTATCATATATTAGGTTAAAAGTTGGTTTAGCTTAACACAATCTCATGCCT